>CAWUFW010002083.1:2067500-2412987 GCA_963921515.1 Calotriton arnoldi | reverse complement strand
GCTGTTGTTTTGACGTCCTTTCTTGGTGGCACTGCTGATCCTTGCTGTGGGCGCTGATCCCTGCTTACGCCTATTTGGACGCCGTATCCCGTATCCTGCTTCATCACCCTTGAGGACTACATCGCCCAGGGTGCAACGCGAGCCTACTTAGTGTTTCCGGGTCCTGCTGACGCAGGGGGAGGGCACCGGACCATCTTCGCGCATAAAGCGCAGCCTTCTACCCCCGCAGCGTGGGTCCCGCTGTTGTTTTGACGTCCTTTCTTGGTGGCACTGCTGATCCTTGCTGTGGGCGCTGATCTCTGCTTACGCCTATTTGGACGCCGTATCCGTATCCCGCTTCATCACCCTTTGGAGGACTACATCGCCCAGGGTGCAACGCGAGCCTACTCAGGTGTTTCGGGTCCTGCTGACGAGGGGGAGGCACCGGACCATCTTCGCGCATAAAGCGCAGCCTCTACCCCCAGCAGCGTGGGTCCCGCTGTTGTTTTGACGTCCTTTCTTGGTGGCACTGCTGATCCTTGCTGTGGGCGCTGATCTCTGCTTACGCCTATTTGGACGCCGTATCCCGTATCCCGCTTCATCACCCTTTGGAGGACTACATCGCCCAGGGTGCAACGCGAGCCTACTCAGGTGTTTCGGGTCCTGCTGACGAGGGGAGGCACCGGACCATCTTCGCGCATAAAGCGCAGCCTCTACCCCCGCAGCGTGGGTCCCGCTGTTGTTTTGACGTCCTTTCTTGGTGGCACTGCTGATCCTTGCTGTGGGCGCTGATCCCTGCTTACGCCTATTTGGACGCCGTATCCCGTATCCCGCTTCATCACCCTTTGGAGGACTACATCGCCCAGGGTGCAACGCGAGCCTACTCAGGTGTTTCGGGTCCTGCTGACGAGGGGGAGGCACCGGACCATCTTCGCGCATAAAGCGCAGCCTCTACACCCGCAGCGCGGGACGTGCGCGGGACGTGCCGGGCGAAGCCCGGGCCAAGGGCGGGCCCGTCTGAGACCGTCCGAGACAGATTGAGGCTGGGCTGGGCCACCCCTCTGAGAAGCTCAGATTGTGATATCCAAAAGATTATCTAAGGTACTGTGTAAGAGCTTAAAGCTTAGAGAACACCTGGGTTGTTTGATTCAATTAGTCGTCTAAAAAAAATGGAAAAACGCAAGGGGGTTGCTGGCACTTTAGATGCCTTTTTAGTAAGAGCGGAGTCACTCTTAACCCACGAAATTCATTTGACTGAGAGACGTCTTTCCTTAGACCCTGCTATTTTACAGAGACATTTAACAACTGGCATCTCTTCACCTGTACTGGGGGACACTGATCAGGAGATTCCACCGAATATTGCTACGAGATCCCCATTGAACTCTATTCCTTTTTATCTTCCTCTGAAGAAATTTCAAGCTCTTCAGTGGTTCCTAATAGAGTTACTAGGGCTAGGGCGCGAAAAATGTGACCAAAGATAAGATTGAGCCACGGTTAAACAAAAGAAAACGGGACACAGAGATAAGTAAATCTAAGGGCAAGGGCAGCATTGGTATCTTCTCTTCACTGAAAAATATTTCAGTTGGTACACAAACAGAGTCGAGCTTATTGCCATCAGCGCAGAGTGTAGCTAGCGCTAAGGGAGTTATGACTGAGTTCTCTACAGGAGCGAATGATTCTGGGTTAGGAGCAGCCTTAACTTGTGTTAGCGACTTGGTTGAGAAATGTTTTTATAAAATCAGCCTCCTAGAGTCTGCAATTAATACCCTAAGTAGTAACATTGTGGGTGTGTTACCAACCAGAGTAGAAAGGGAGGACTTAAGGTTAGTGATGGACAGTTGTTTATCAGCTGACCAAGATGAGAATATTGTTAAAACAAACGAGAATAATCTTATTTCAAATAATAAGGGAAAAAATAGGTTGGTTCCACCGTCTGTGGGTCCGGATGTGACAGTCTCTCAGGGCGTACAGAAGGGACATGTAACAACTATGGGTAAAATGGACGATGCGAGTTCTCTTGTTGGGTGTCAGAGAATTAGTGAACCTAATGCTTCCTTAGCCCCTAATACTGAAACATTGCGTCTCCCCCGGAATCATGTCCTTATGTTTTGATTTTGACAGGGGTTCCACCTCTGAGGGTTGGGCAGAAAGAAAATTGGATTGACTTATGGAATAAAACTTTTGATTGGCTGACCAAACACAAGAACCTCCACCCATCTGATGCTTATGAGATAATAATGGTTCGTAGAGTTGGGTGGATAGGGCAATCTACTAAGAGTATAAGAGGTGATTGCATTGTGGTCAATTTCCGCAGGCCAAAGATGGTTCATCATCTTTTACAGTATTGTGATGCAACCTTTACCCCTAAAACTGATATTAGTGCACTCTCTTTAGGATACTTTTATAAGCCGGAAGGTGGGAACAAAGTTATTGGATTTCCATCGGTTACACAATCTAATAGGTTCCAAGCACTGTCAGACTTGGATTTCCAGGACTGACAACTACTCAAAATAGGGCAGGATAAGACAAGGATAATTACTTGTAAAGATTTAAGATCTAAGCCTAATGATGGTGTTGCTGTGCTGATATCTACTGATGTTTTAACCACCCCTATGGAGACGGGAACTATAGATAATGATAATATGGCCTCCGAGGCGCATACTGGTACTCGTGAAGGGAACCAGATAGTTAACTTAAATAGCATCCAGAATGTAAATGCACGTAGGAGCTTTGGAGGACCTTTAAATGACATAGTAGATGTAAGCATAGTGAACATCGTGAAAGATCCATTAGTTTACCAGGGAGAGGAACTTACATTAAATGGTAATTTTGTTAATGATAATCTTGGTAATAACAGTGAGGAAACATTAAGTTTGGAAAATGGACGCAAGAAGATAAATGGTGACCAAATTAGTGAAAAACGTAAAACAGAGATAAAGTTGACTTCTTGGAATATTGCAGGGATTAAGAAAAACCAAAGGGATGCAATATGGCAGGATTACATAGGTCAGAGTGAAATAGTCCTCCTTCAAGAAACCTGGGCAATAGAAACCCCCATAAGATAGGGTTTAAAACTTTTAGTACTGCTGCAATTCCCTCAGTGAGAGGAAGGCCCTCGGGAGGCCTTGCCATTTGGTTAAAAATCACTTTGGGTGCTGACTTTACGCAAATTGATTCCCCTTGTCAAGATATATTGGGAATAAAGTTTTTAGCACCAGACAAAAGGGAAGTCTACATTTTTAATATATATAGTAGACCAAGCGTAGCAAGTAGAGATGTTCAAGTTATCGAGCAGCTGGATCAAATGTTAACTATAATAAACAAGAGTGCTCTGATAATCATTGGGGGTGATTTTAATCGTAAATTTGAACCAGTGGCTGGATTTGAAAATATTTTTGAAGATGAGGACTTGGCCAATAATATTCCAGCACTGAATAGTAGCCCAGTAGTTTCGTGTACATGTGCTGTAGCGCAGTTACTGAGGCTGGTTTCAGCCCATGGTCTACGCGCCTGTAATGGGCGATTATCTTCTGACAGCCCAAACTTACCAACATTTATCCGGGGTAATTCTAAAAGTTATATAGATTATATATTGGTTTCTATCCCTCTATGGCCTGTGATGCAAGATCTAGTTGTTGAAGATAGAATAGAGAGTGATCATCGTCCTTTATGTTTGACGCTCTCAGCTTCCCTATTTCAGCCAAGTTATTTAAGGAGATGTGACCCTTGTCACAGTTTAATTGAGCCTCTATTATCGAATAATCGAAGAGCACTCAGATGGCCCTTGGTTCTGGGGAATGACAAGATCATTAAAAAAAATTACGAAACTTACATAGAAATAGTCTCTCCATATATAAACTTGCCATTAACAGAGATACCAATCATGGAAATGCATGATAGGTTGGTAGAGGGACTTGAACCAATATTAAGTAAGGCCCCAAAACAATTAAAAAAGGGAATATCTAATTCAGCCTTGCTAGAGAACCCATGGTATAATAAAGAATGCCGCAATGCAAAAAAGGATCTGATTCAGGCAACAAAGGACAAGGAGATAGTAACCCTAAGGGAAAAAAGGACTCACTATAAGGGGGTATTAATCAAGGCAAAGAAAAGTTGGGAGGATAATATTTGGTCTGAGCTGATAAAAGCATGTAAATCAAATGACCAAGCTACCTTTTGGCGTTTATTATCTAAGGGTAACAAAAAAGGAAAATGTAACAAGGATCTTTTCCTTGATGCAAATACCTGGGTAACTCATTTTTCACAATTATATTCAACCACTAAAAATGATATTAATTTTAATTTTGAAGAACTTGTTATTCACCCAAGTGAGACCCCTCTACATTTTAGTTTAGCGGAAACAATAGTAGCAATAAATGCAATAAAACAAGGGAAGGCCCCTGGGCCAGATAAGATACCAGGTGACCTATGGAGGCATGAGAAGGAGGTTTGGGCTCCCTATGTTAATCTTTTGTGTAATACAGTTGCATCGGGTGCACCGATTCCTGAAACGTGGAGGGCGCAGAGATCGCAACCATTTTTAAAAAGGGTAACCGCCACGATCCGTCGCATTATCGGCCGATTAGTCTAATTGACGTTTTACAAAAGATATACGCACGTCAAATTTTAAATAAACTGAGCGATTGGATTGGGGAGTATAATATTTTATCCAAGTACCAAGCGGGTTTTAGAGCAAAAACTAGCACTATTGACCAGGTTTTTAGATTTCTTTGTATAATTTGGAAGTACATTACAGTTAAGAAAGCCCATCTGTATATAGCTTTTGTAGACCTTAGGGCAGCCTTTGACCTCATACCCAGAAATCTCCTGTGGAAATCATTAAGAGATCAGGGTGTCCCAGGGGAAATCCTCGTGCAGATTATTAGGTTACACGAGGATAACTTTGCAAGGGTTAGATGGGGGCCAAATGGCGAACTTACTGATCGTATACAAGTAAATAGGGGGGTAAGGCAAGGTTGTGTGCTGGCCCCTACCTTATTTTCGTTGTACGTTAATGATATCCCTGAATATCTCTTGGGCTGCGAGCATGACTCTCCCAAGTTGGGGGTGCCAGTACCGGCACTTTTATTTGCCGACGATACAATTTTAATATCACAAACCCCCAAAGGTCTGCAAAACTTACTTAATACTTTCGAAACCTACTGTGAAATAAAGGGCTTGGAAATCAACTCTACTAAAACAAAATACATGGCAGTTAATCCGCACAAATCCTTTAAAAAAACTTAACTGTAAAAAATGAGAGGATAGAATATGTGCTAAATTTTAATTATTTAGGTATTACTCTAGATTCTAAAATGAACTGGAAACCACAGCTGGATAAAAGCAAAACAATATTAATTCAAAATTCAGTCCCAATAGTAAGGAAGCATGAGAGCAGCTTATCTAAAGCTGTCTCTCCTGCGTTGGAGTTATATAAATATAGGGTACAACCTGCTTGCCTATATGGGGCTGAATTGTGGGGACATGTGACAAAGAATAGTTTTATGGTGTACGAGAATACATTTTTTAGGAAATTGTTATGTTTACCAACACGCACACCTTTAACACCAGTAGTAATAGATTTAAACATTCGCCGCACTGACCAGCATGCGGCTTTGCGGCCACTATTATTTTGGGTACGTTTGTGGTCCACAGATGAACTTGTTCATTATAGAGAAGGTTTGGAGGAAATTTTTAGAATTAAAAATATTACAAGGTTACCATGGTTGAATCATATTCAGGATTGGTTTTATAAACTAGGACTAAAACAGTTTTGGGAGGAACCTCAGGGTTTGTCTTTGGGATCAAAAAAGCTGTTGAAACAGACTTTCTGGGCATTTACACAAGATACTTTGTCACATTGTCCAAAACTAGGTACTTTATCCACAAGGTTTCTTACAATAAAACCAAACGGTAAATTTGAGTCCTTTCTAGATGAAATTCAACCACAACTTGCCAAATCTCTTTACCTTAAATTTCGCTACGGCATTTTGCAGATTAATGCAAATACTATGAAATGGGTACGTAGCGTAGGTGGTGCAAACAATGGTTGTTGTGATATCTGCCACACAGGTGCAAAAGAGAATGAACTGCATGTGCTATTCTTCTGTCCAGCCTACACTAATGCTAGGAGGAAGTGGATCAAACCCATCTGTCAACTTTTGGGTATTAGATCATGTAATGAGGCAGGAAGATTATTGCGAACAGACACAACACAAGCAATTGTATTTAGTGTAAGCAGATATCTTTTTAGTGTCGACCTAACAAGAAAGAGAATGGGACTGAAATTTTAGGCACTTTTAATGAACATGTGAGTGTTAATCAATTTATAACCAGATGTTTGATTTTAGTTGGTCACCGTGGAGCCTTGTATTTGGGTTTTAAAGCATTGTTATAATTGCTTTTAAATTGTTTTTTTAAATTGTTTCTTAAATTGTGTATTATCGGGCGGGTTACCCTTTGAAGTATTGTTGTATGATGTTTTTATGTAATCTTTTATGGTTTTTTTAAAATCGAAATAAAGACTCTCGCTGCGAAATTCAGTTTTCCTAGGAGACTCTGGACCGCGCCCAGGGTGGCCTTGTCCTTGCCCAGTAGCGCCTGGATATCCTGCCGCAGGTCCTCAACCTTCTCGGCAGGGAGCCTGGACTCACCCTTGATGGTATCCAGCTCGATGCCCAAAAACGTGAGAACCTGGGCCGGACCCTCGGTTTTACCCGTTGCCAGGGGGACCCCCAAGTGCCCCGCTAAGTCCTGGAAACACCGCAATCCCTCACTACACTCCTGTGTCCCTAAGCCCCCTATGAACAGGAAGTCATCCAGGTAGTGTGTCACACCCTCTGTGCCATACGTCCAGGTGAGTGCCCACTGGAGGAAAGAGCTGAAGGCCTCAAAGTAAGCGCAGGACACCGCGCAGCCCATGGGCATGCAACGATCAAAGAACACTTCGCCCTGCAATTTGAACCCCAAGAGGTGCTGGCTGTCCGGGTGAACCGGTAGCAGGCGGAAGGCGAACTCAATGTCAGCCTTGGCCAGCCACGCCTCCTTGCCTGTTCTCCTAACCATGTCCACTGCCATGTCTAGGGAGCAGTAGGAGACCGAACAAGACCCCTCTTCCAACCAGTGGTTCACTGAATCACCTTCGGGGTAGGACAGTTGGTGGATCAATCGGTAAGCCCCGGGCTCCTTCTTGGGGACCACACCCAGCGGGGAGATTAGAAAGTGCTCCAGGGGGCGGTGATCGAAGGGACCCGCCACTCTGCCCAGGGCCACTTCTTTCTGGACCTTTTCCCTTACTACCCCTGGCAGATCCCTGGCTGACTTGAGATTCTCTGCATCCCTGCAACCCAGGGGGCCCTGGTATGGAATCTTAAACCCTTCGATGAAGCTACTAGCTAAGAGCAATCTGTCTTTGGCATTGGGATAGGACTTGAGCAGGGGGAGGAGGTTGTGTATGATGATGGGGGAGGGCCCCTTGACGTTGGAGGTTGGTAGGATGGTGCCCGCTGGCCTTGGGGGATGGGTGGGGTGAGCGGCCGCGTGCGGTTCTGTCTCCTCTGTGTTACTAGCTATCTTGTCTGCCCTTGTGAGGCGGTGAACCCTCTCGCTTGACATTGCATGACACAGCTGGGTGTGTGGCCCCACACTTGCTGCAGTTGTGTGTAAACTTGCAGGCCTTGACCCAGGAACGGGACCCCGCATTGTACAGCCTGCAAGTTCCGGAATTGAATTTCCTGCTCCCTTGTTTCCGACCCCCTCCCTGGCTCCCTCGAAAAGGCTGTTTGAAGGGTCGCTTCCCTGTCTGCTTAGTCCCCTTCTGCTCATCCCACTCCTTCTGGTTCTTGCCAGCCCCTTCCTTGTGTTCAGCGGTGAATTTACACATGTGTTGCACCCAGAGCTGGATCTCTTTTTGGTCCCACCCTAACTCCGGGCATATGGCCATACGCTTGCGGAAATCCTGATCGTAGTTGAACCACCCAACCCCTCCTGTCACTTTAGCCTCCTGCTGTATGGTGTGGGAATATTGCATTAACGCCTCCCCCTGCTCCGGATACTTCTCCATAATTACTGCCGACAGTATGGTGAACGCCTCAACCCAGTTCTCAATTGTTTTCTCGGGCCAGCGTTGGTACCTCACCTTCTTCTCCTCCTCTTTTCCACCCATTTTCCTAGTATCTGCCCCTGCTGCCCCGTGCATGAGTAAGGTCAGGATATCAATGAATTCCCGTCTCCATATCCCCTCTTTGGCCGCCTGGGGCACTTGCCAAGACAGTGAGCAACGCCCCGAGGCCAAGGGTGCCACCGTAACGGGTGGCCGGGGCGCCGCCACCGCAGGTGATTTGGGGGGCTCGGGATGGCGCTGGCCTGAGGTGGGGTGGTCGTGACAGCCCCCGGGCCGCTGGTCAGCGGGGAACGCGTCGCGGGCGCTTGGTTAGCATTTGCTGGTGGTGTCGCCAGTTGGCTGCCCCCTTGACCGGTGGCAGAAATGGCTGGTGCTGCGGGGTCGGGGACCACCGTTGTGTCGGACCCTGACCCCGTATTGGTCCCAGTCCCCACCACCCTGGCGGTTGTGTTCGCGCAACTAGCATGGCCCCCAAACCTGCAATACTGTGGGTGCCCCGGGGCCGCGGGCACTGCAGCCAGCAACGGAGGCGTTGATGCCATGGCGTCTAGCCGCGCCTGAAATAGCCCCATCAACATCAGCATATTGTCCATCACCTTACCCATTTTCTCAAAGTTCTCGGCACCTGCTGCGCTAGTGTTCGGTACGGCCGCCGGTATCCCTGTGGGTTCTGGTTCTCGCGGGGTGATCACCACCCTGGTCTTCGCTGGGGGCATGTCCACAGGAAAGTCCTTGTTGGTGGGCTTGCGCACGCGCTTGGATCTGGTTGGTCCCTGATCCACGAGCCCTGCCTGTGTCGCCTGTGGGATGTCGGCCACCACCCCGGAATCCTCCTGCCCTCGGGCGTCGAGGAATCCTTGTGCCCATTCCGGTCCTTTAGCCTTGGCCATGGCCATGAAGTTCTCCCACAATGCCTCCTGCGACGTGCTGGGCTGAGACTCGTCTACACAGCTGACTTGTGAGAACAGTGGGGCGGGAGTTCCCTGGCTGTCCATGGCTCCGGATTATCTAGCCGAATGCCTAGGCATGCCCTGGGGGGAGAGAAAATTGTGAATACGTGTCCCGCCCTGCCTTGAGGGTGCCGCCACACTGTTGGGCCGCAGGGGTCCCAGTTTCCCAATCCCCGGCGCGTGTCCAACCCACTCGTTCCCCGGTACTTACTTCACTTCTCGGTTCCCGACAACCTAACTTCTTTCACGGTCGCGTAGGAGAACGTATCGATGCGGTGGGAGGTCGGCGCACTTGTGGGGGCGAAGCGTCACACAATGGAAACAGGGGTTATGTGGTAGCTGCAATTCAAATTGTAGAATAAGACACTTCACCACAATCCAAGCCCCTCCTTTCAGGTTCATCCGCCCCGCCGACCCCCCGCCCCAACGATGTTGCCCACGCTTTGTCAGATGTGGTGGTCGCCCTTTGGGGCGTAGGGTCGCCTTCCTGTTACAATAATCACTGCACCAGTACCTGCTTGTCCTTGCGACACGCCTCTCCTCATTGGTCCCGAGCGATCGGCTTCTATGAAGAGATCCCGGGATGTCCCTCACTGTGAAGACCCAAATTTCATAGTTAGCATACAAGCGTGGGCCTCACCCTCCAGCGTGACCCCAGCACCGGCTTAAGACCGGTAGGCCCTGTGCTCCCATTGTGGACCCCCGCGGCCACGGGCCTTGCCCGGTGGCCAGCATACAGTAACATCGCTTACCCTGACTGCTCCCAAATAACCGGAGCCTCACGATGACCAATCCGCCTGTGGGACCCTGTAATACAAACAAACATTAGCGGACATGAGGAATGGCACCGCGGGGGCACCTGCCCTGCACCGGGTGCTTGTACTTCCAGGATTTAGCTTTGGGGACAGCCACACCACGTCTGACGGTTCTGCTAGCTTCATTGTGTAATATGTACCTAGCAACCGCAAAACATTAGACAGTATACAGTTCACTGGCCAATGTGCCCTCGGTGACGTCAGGATCCCCCCACTGGCGTGCCTTCATAAGGGAGGTACTTTGGCCTACACCTACAACTCAATCTTGCTAAATATGGCCACCTGGCCCAAAGATGCGCGCATAAAAGACACAGACAAGCCCATATGCACAATAGCTGCGTGTAAAATTTTGATAGACACTAATTCTGTGGCCATTTGTCATAATTTGCACAATGCTGATCATTTTACCATGTATCGTCATTTACATTCACAACCTGTAACAAAGTAGCACCCGTAACGGCGTCACGCATTGCGCCTAAAATGCGGACAATAGCAGGGCATGAACATCGCGACTATCGCTTCACAGTTCGTGGCAATGCATAGGCTGTACACGTGGCGCGCCGCCCGTCACCCGGGGAGGACGAACGCAGTCCGGATCTTACGCCTCCGAGCTGCGCCCCCCCCCACTGGCGCCCCCGGTGGCTTCCAGGCGATGCGCGCTATAAAATTATCGCTACCTCATTATAGCGATCATTAATAA
This sequence comes from Calotriton arnoldi, assembly GCA_963921515.1. Lineage (NCBI taxonomy): Eukaryota > Metazoa > Chordata > Amphibia > Caudata > Salamandridae > Calotriton > Calotriton arnoldi. The sequence continues at coordinate 2,402,421 of CAWUFW010002083.1, read as the reverse complement.
AATTATCGCTACCTCCGCACGCGCTGAGGGCGTCCTGCTCCTTCCCACCCGCTGTATGCTCCCGATGGTGTGCACGCCTAGGACGCCCAGCTGATTTCTTCTCTGTGATTAGGAGCCCAGCCTGTGCCCCGCAATCACCCGGAGAAGGAGCGCCTCTGCCCTGCGCTGTATGAAGTATGGTCGGGGAAAGGGGCAGTGATCACGATTCGATTGCCCCGGTGCCCCCCCACGCTGCTCGTACCCCCTCCCTCGCCGAAAACCGGGGGGGTTTGTGGAGGCAAAGGCCCAACGGGACCACAAGCACGCGACGAGCACCTCCCCCGCCCGAACAGGGTGGGGGGATGCAATAAGGCCCGACAGCACCGCTAACGGCACCTCCGGAGTCATCCACAAAGCCCGCCACCATACGGCCACAATGCGGCTGCCCACGCGGGCCCTGCAGGCTGGGAAATTCGACCCCCCCCCCGCCCTGAGCCAAGTTGGCCGCGGCAATCGTGGCACTGGGGACTGAAACCTACCGCCACCCAGCCGGAAAAAAGCCCGGGCGGCAGGCGAGTACTAAGGAGTAGAGGCGGGGAGGGGCGGCCTACCGCAGCACGGCCATCTCTCCCGGCTCGCGCCCGAGGTCACCCCCCACCACTGATATGACCATCAGGGGTAGTACGCGGGGAAGACATCCCGGCACTACCCCTGAGCCCCGTTTGCACCGGCACAACACATCGCCGCACTGCCCCCAAGGGGCATTCATTTGCCTTCCACTGTGAGCCCCCTCCCCGGTCAGCACTACGCTGGCCCCGGTCAGGGAGGGGCGCCGCAGCCGTGCCCTCGCGGAGCTGCCCATCCCCCCCTCCTACTGGCGGGCTGACCAAGCCAGAGCCGGTCGAGCCTCTAACCAACGGGTAGTGGGATGAGCGGAGGGTGGTGGATGAACAAACTCACCGTAAATTAGTCGGCTCCCCGCAGTCCGAAGCGGAGACAGGGGCAGACCACAGGTAGCGTGTCCGATCAACGTCGTCAGCTCCTGGGCAGTCTGCAGCGGCGCCAAGGCGAGATCGCGATGATGACCCGGTCAGACGGGCGTGGCTGGCGAACAGAGACCGCCAGGAGGCGGGGGGAGGCTTATATGCCCTCCCCCACCTGGCGCACCGGAAGGACGCCACAGTGGCGACCTGGCTAGAGGGCTCCTACAGAACCCCCCAACGACTAGAGCGGGTGGGCGGTGCCCAAAATGGCACTAAAGGGCCGCCCTGCTGAATTGGCCCCCTGCGGGGGCCGCGGACAGCCGCAATCCACAGCTGCACAATCCACGGCCTCTGCTCTGACTACTGCTCACGCACCCACAATACCATAATGTTATAAAAGAATTATACATGGGTAAACTTTGGACTCACTTTTGTGTGGTCCTAAATCCATTTAAACTACAATGAGGCACAATGTGTCTAAATTCACACGTTTCTGAAAACAGCTAGATACTGCTGTGTGTTTGTGATGCAACACAAACTGCCAAAAGTAAAGTGCCATTTGGGGTTGATGTGTTACATTGCAGGTCATATTTATTCAATGTGTTTCTGTAGCGCAAACCAGCACATGAGCACCAGAACACTTTGGAACAAACAAAAAGGAATGTTTTCTCAACTGCAACAGAGGAAAACTTTTTTTGCTATTCTCGCAGAAAGGTGAAGGCAAAAAGAAAACAGGCCTGTCTTGTTTCTTCATGGTGAATGTTCCATGCTCTCAAAACAGCGAAAGATGTGGTTTAATTTGATGTTGTCTGTCTCGATTCACAAAGCTTTTTCTATGACTAGGTCTGTCTTACTCCTTGCTCGTGTGAGCTACCTCTAAATACCCAGAGCTGATTCACCAAGCATTCTCTTTGAGTAGGTGTAGCATAGTCTTTATAGCCTTAAGTTTGACTTTATCATGAGTTTTTAGGAGTAAGGCGTACCCACAGTTTCTGTGAGTAAACATATCTTACCCTGAAACTATTCACGAAAAATGGTCTGTGAATCTGGCAAGGGTGTACTGGTGTTAACCTACTTTATTCCCATGACAGCATTCATTAAGGCTGGCAACGCTTAGGGTGCACTTAGATTGGTGTTACCTGTGGCAATTTCAGACAGGACTTCAGCTGCAAGGAGAACTGAGCCTTGTTCTAGGGCAGTGGTCTTCAAACTTTTTGATGCAGTGACCCCCGGTCAAAATCTTTTAGGCATAAGGACCCCCTTGTGACAAAAATTTCATTGACAACCATAAATGTTCTCCAGTGAACCAGTCAATCTGCGGTTGCACCTCATTAGTACCAGTTGAACACCCAAAGATAGCAATAAGCAACAAAAAGGGGACCAGTGCAGCTTTACAAAGGGCCTTCTACTGAGCGGCAACACCTGTTGCTGCTTTTTAGTAACATTTGAAGCTTTGGAGTAAAAACAGTTTTTAGGTTAAAATCAGCAGATTATGCGGTAGATGATGGATTATGTGGCAAATGCAGCAAATCTATAATTATGCTAAAATTGCTGCAGCCGCACAATCACATAATCCCAGTGGCCCTTGGAATAATAGCTGTAATGCATGGGCTGCAACTTAATTGCACGGCATCTGAGGAAAACCATACTATATTTCATGCGATGCTGATGGCTTGGCATTTACAGCTGCATGTAACTGGAGGTAGCTCAACATCATTCATCATAATTAAAACATACCATTTACAATCATTAATGATGAACTGTAAGGTCCAAGTAGTATGCTTTATTTCCAGGGTAGGAAGTGGTCCCTTAATCTTCCTTCATACTGCTTTTCTAAAAAGGTTTTTATTTGTAACATTTAACTCCTGGTTATATTAGTTAGCTGCTGTTGTTGACTTCAGTCATGTTTTGGGGGGCTGGAGGGCCTTGAGAGTCTGAACATGGCGACTGGGTCAAAGGTGTGGCTAAAAACAAAATATTCTGTACGTTTTTTGGTCTTTCACCGTCAGGTAGCTACATATAAAACAACGAATAATAAATAAATAAAAGTTGTTACTCAGTGGGAAATGCACAATAGTATATTATGAAACCTCTATTAGTTAATGCACTGCGAAGATTTGTGTGAAACCAGAGAGCCACAGAATTAAATCGTGATTGGTGCAGTGGAGATTAGTGACTTGTGTATTTTTAGTGCTATGAGGTCACAGTCTGTGACAGAAAGCACTGTGAAAATGTAAGTCTTCATTTTATACTTGCATTACAACAGGGTATTAGATCGACCACTACAAAATGCGCCAAATGTTTTACGATAAAATGGTGCTTCCAAAATATAGTGGCTTATTGACAAACCCCTTGCGCTGCCGGTGCGTCACTTTTTATGATGCTCTGGTTGAACAGACTGCGGATCCATATCTACGAGGCCTCAAAGTCACTTTGCGTGGCTTTTTATGGCCTCCTAGATATGGTGTAAGGCAACGCAGCGTAAGCCGCTGCGTTGCTTTACACTGCGTCAGGGAGGCTTTTCCATGGGCGTTGTGGTGGGTTTTCCCACGCAACACCCATGGGTTTTGACACATTCCCAGTTTCACAAGTATCTGTAAACCTAAGGATACATCAAAAACTGTACGCCGACCCAGGTGGTGATTAACAAGGAGAAATATCTTTATTTCTCCTCAACTGTTTTCTCTTTCTGTGTGCAGCACACAGAAAGAGGAAAAAGCCTCCATACATTGTCTTTATGCACAAAACAATCCTGCTAACAATGCAGACACCCTTGCACCATGGTGCAAGGGTGCCTGCGTTGGTGCTAGGGACCAAATTATGCGCCGGCAGAAAGGACAGGAATGCACTGTTTCTTATACATACGGCCCATTCCTTCCCTTTCGAATTGGCGTAGGGCAGCGCAGCAAAAATACTTGCAGCGCTTCCCTACACCATTTCATTGTAAGAATCTAGGGTCATCTGGTTTAGCAGATGTTTGGTAGTGGGTGAATTTAGATTTTATGGTGGTGTGTGGTTGAAAAGTCATGTGGCCATCCAGATGTTTACTGGGGAACATTCTAAGAGGAGAATTTCAACCCAGAGCTGAGCACGTGACGATTCTTTGCCGAAAAGAATGAACTCTGTCCTGATGGAATTGATTTAAACCCACTCAGTCTTCGAGGTATTTCATGCAGTGTTTAAGGTATGTGAGATGGTACGGTTTCTTCTGCACTTTTTTTCTAGTTATTTAATTCTATCCAGGGTATTCATGAATAGGATTTATGATTTTTTAGGGGTTCTGGGGCGGTATGGGTATCTTTTTTTATACCGACTATAAATAAGCGTTTTCCATTTATAAAAAAACGCATATTTGGTTCAGAGATAACTAGCTTTAGTTTCAAAGTTAAAGTCATAGTGTAAACGCTTCTCATTTATGCAAATGGGAACTTTTTTGAGGCAACGAATTCCTCTACTTGACAGAGACACAACTTAGGACGTGTAAAAGCCCTTAGAAATGACCTCCATACTTCAGGCTCAGTTAAGTCTATTTGTATTTCTAACCCGTATACTGTTTTGTGTTGTTTCAATGAAAACATGCCTTCCATCACTTTTTCAAGATTTTTCTTGTTTTTCTTAAATGTAAATGATATAGCCCTTTTTGATGGGTGGTATTAAAGTTCAAAAATAAATGTTCCCTTGTGTGTAATTTGAACTACTTTTGTGTTTAAGTATGTCGTTTGTTTGCAGTCACATATATCGGAGTCTGGATAGGTATATTGTTCCGCAGTATCACTAACAGAAATAAACTGGTGGAGTAGTTTTTAAGAGGTTACATTTAGCTCACAATAGGTGACCTCTATGGTATAGAAAGCGATCTTTGTGTGTTTTTCCGATAGTGCGGTTTTACTGCCTGCAGCATACCAAAACTTCTCATTGATTAGCCTCTGGCAATCCTTCTCTCTTACTTTTTACGAATTGCCTTTTTACTAGAGCTTGGAGAAAGCACATTGCTTATGCTCCCAACTGCATGCCCACAAGAAACACAACTGCAATTTGAGCTCCCACGAAAAAAGACTTCTTAAGTAGACCTTTGGTTCTAAACTTTTTGACTTTTCTGGACCTCCACTGAATCATTAATAGAATCCAAAGCTAGTCAGACCCACCCTCACTAACACCATTACTGGAAGCCGGAGACCCACACCATCTCAATTTTGATGATTTCAACCGCAAAACAACATACACAAATAAAGAAACAAGCATTGATCGAGCAAAACACAAATGATGAAATATTTATTTAAATTCACAATCCAATACAAAAAGCAACATTTTAAAGGAAATGTAGGAGTTTTTATGAGTTCAATTGAAGCCACCCATCGTACATGCTATTTTCTGTTTGATGCATTTGCACTATTCCACGAATCAATCTGAAGATATCAAATACATTTTTGTCTTCCAATTGCAATTCCTTAACATTTACAGAACATTTAAAAATGTTGTTTATATAATAGTTATTAATCAGCTAAGATTTAATTTTCTAAGCAGACGTGGACCCCCTGAGTAAGCGTCACGGATCACAGGTTAAAACAGCTGAACTAGACCTTATCACAGCTAGACGTCTGCGCTCGTCCGTGCCTGGACCGCGCCCAGCGCCAGAACCCCTGGGCCGTGCGCCCCCGGCACCAGCCTCGAGGACCGACGCCGATACGATGCCACCACACTCCACGCTCTCAACCCCGGACGGACGCACAACTGCTTCAAGGCCGCCCCGAAACGCACCCATGGTCCCTTCACCTGCCGGAACTGCAGCTACACCAGCCTCAGAGCCACAGAGGCACCCGCCAAGAAGGACCTCAACCACCTCCGATGCATCCTACTGAACACCCGCTCCGCACGCAAACACGCCGTCGAGCTCTGGGACCTGCTCGACACATCATCACCAGACGTCGCCTTCCTGACAGAGACCTGGATGAACGACTCCTCCGCCCCCGACATCGCCATAGCCATCCCAGTCGGCTATAAGATCACCCGCAGAGACCATGTCAACGCAGTAGGAGGAGGAATCGCCATCGTCCACAAGAACACCATCAGGGTCTCGACCAGCACCGACAACACTCTCAGCACCGCCGAACACATGCACTTCCAGATCCACACGGACCCCAACACCACCCTCAGAGGCACCCTCGTCTACAGACCCCCTGGGCCCCGACCCCAGTTCAGCGACTCCATCGCCGACTTCATCAGCACGCACGCCCTGACCTCTACCGACTACATCCTCCTCGGAGACCTGAATTTTCACCTGGAGAACAAGAACGACAGCAATTCCACCACCCTGATCGACAACCTCTCCAACCTCGGTCTGAGCCAGCTCGTCACAACACCGACCCATTCCCTCCGGCCACACGCTCGACCCCATCTTCTCCTCCAGCTCCCACGTCTCCTTCAGCCACACCACGGAACTCCTCTGGACAGACCACCGCTGCATCCATTTCACCTTCCAGAAACCCACCACACACCACCGCACCCAACAGATCCCACGCCGCTGCTGGAGCAAAGTCACCGAAGACCAACTACGGGCAACCCTCACTCTCAGCCCGCCCTCCGACCCATCCAACACCGACGACGCTGCCTGCAACCTCAGAAGATGGATGGACGACTGTGCCAACACCCTCGCCCCGCTGAAAAAACCCACCTACGCTGACACCACCAAAAGAGCCAGCTGGTTCACCTCGAACTCCTAGCTTCCAAGCGCACCTGCCGGAAACTAGAGAAGAAATGGCACAGTGATAAGACACCGGACAGCCACGCAGCCCACAAAGACGCCATCCGTAACCACCACCACCTCATCAAGTCCGCCAAGAGAACCTCCTTCAAAGACCGCCTCGACAACAACGCACACAACAGCAAGGAGCTTTTCAACATCGTGAAGGAACTCTCCAACCCCAGCTCCAACACAAACGACATCCCACCGTCGCAACCCCTGTGCGATTCCCTCGCCACCTTCTTCCACCGCAAGATCGCCGACATCCACGACAGCTTTAACACCCAGACAGCCCCAACTAAGATCGATGCACCAGACCCGCCGCACACCATCGACCACGATCCCCTGCCAGCCTGGGCCAGCGTGAACATCGAGGACACCATCAAGACCATGAGCACAATACACTCCGGCTCCCCGTCAGACCCTTTCCCGCACCACATCTTCAACAAAGCCAGCAGCTCCATCGCACCCCACCTGTGCAACATCATCAATCTCTCCTTCGAGACCGCGACCTTCCCAGAGAGCTGGAAACACGCAGAGATCAACGCCCTACTCAAAAACCCAAGGCGGACCGGAGAGACCTCAAGAACTTCCGGCCCATCTCCCTGCTTCCGTTCCCAGCCAAGGTCATCGAGAAGATCGTCAACGAGCAGCTAACCCGATACCTCGAAGAAAACAGCATCCTGGACCCATCCCAATCGGGGTTCCGCAGCAACCACAGCACTGAGACTGCCCTCATCGCCGCCACCGACGACATCAGGATCCTGCTGGACAACGGTGAGACCGCAGCCCTCATCCTGCTGGACCTCTCCGCCGCCTTCGACACTGTCTGCCACCGCACTCTACGCGCACGCCTCCACGACGCAGGGATCCGAGACAAGGCCCTGGAATGGGCCACCTCCTTCCTCGCCGGCAGAACCCAGAGAGTCCGCCTCCCACCATTCCGATCCGAAGCCTCCGAGATCATCTGCGGCGTACCCCAGGGATCGTCCCTCAGCCCAACTCTGTTCAACATCTACATGGCCCCGCTCGCACGCATCGCCAGACAGCACGACCTCAACATAATCTCCTACGCCGACGACACCCAACTGATCCTCTCCCTCACCAAGGACCCCCTCGCCGCCAAATCCAACCTCCATGAAGGGATGAAGGCCGTCGCCGAATGGATGAAGATCAGCCGACTAAAACTGAACACGGAGAAGACAGAGGTCCTCATCCTCGGCTCCAACCCTCAGCCTGGGACGACTCCTGGTGGCCAACGACGCTGGGAGCAGCCCCGACACCCACCGACCACGCACGCAACCTGGGAGTCATCCTCGACTCAACGCTCTCCATGGCCAAGCAAGTCAACGCAGTCTCATCCTCCTGCTTCAACACCCTCCGCATGCTTCGCAAGATCTACAGGTGGATCCCGACAGACACGAGAAGAACAGTCACCCAGGCCCTCGTCAGCAGCAGACTCGACTATGGGAACGCCCTCTACGCGGGAGCCCCGGCCAAGCTCATCAAGCGACTGCAACGCATACAAAACGCCTCCGCACGCCTGATCCTCGATGTTCCACGCCACAGCCACATCACCCCCACCTGAGGAACCTGCACTGGCTCCCCGTCGACAGGAGAATCTCCTTCAAACTCCTCATCCACGCACACAAGGCACTCCACAAGACTGGCCCAGCCTACCTCAACAGACGACTCCTCTTCTACATCCCCAACCGCCAACTCCGCTCCGCCGACCTCTCCCTCGCCACCGTCCCTCGCATTCGAAGAACCACCACCGGCGGCAGATCCTTCTCCCACCTCGCCGCCAAGACCTGGAACACCCTTCCACTAAGCCTACGACAGACCCAAGACCTGCTGACCTTCAGGAGGCTACTCAAGACCTGGTTGTTCGACCAGTAGCAGCACCCCCCCCTTTTTCTCTCCCCCAGCGCCTTGAGACCCTCGCGGGTAAGTAGTGCGCTTTACAAATTCTGTGATTGATTGATTGATTAAAAGTAGTCTTGCATAGATACATAACTAGCCGTCGCAAAGTGTTTTTTTGTTTGGCCGTTTTGCAGGTTTTTTTGGACCTGCTTTAATCACCAGTGTTAAAGTCTGGTGTTTCAGAATACGTCAGCCTTGTAGCGGTTGATCAGTGTTGTTTCATTTACAATGCCTTTTATTTATGTGTTTTGAAAACCTGCAAGCGGTGCGTAAACACGCACTTTGTACTTATAGTCACTGCTTACGAGAAGCAAGGCTGTCAGTAACTGCGCCTTTTTTACTGCCAGCTTTGCTTCTGGTAAGCAAGGACTATAAGTACAAATTGCCTGTTCACGCACCTCTAGCAGGAATTCAAAACACATAAATACAAGGCATTGTCATTTGCAATGCCAATCGCTCAAACTCTCACAAACGCGAGACCTATTGCATTGCAAATGCTTGTTTGTTTTTAGTAGTTACTCTCTGGCTGTCAGTCCTAGGATTGTCAGAAGATACTAGAATGTATTTAAAGTGGAATAGCCAGACCTGGTTGTGAAATGGTGAAACTAGAAGGTAGTGCAGGCACAGCTGCACAGTTTAGAAATTCTAACATTCTGAATGTTTGGTGCAAAACAAATCTGTGTATTTCTAGTACAACCAGTCACCCCCTTGGAGCTGAAAACATCGCACACTGGAATGAAAGTGGGTTTGGTGACCGTGAACTCTTTTTATGGATTTGTCTGAGAGTATCTAGCAATAGTAAACTGGACCTTTTCAAAGTCCATGGCACAGTGGATCTTCCTTTCAAATGGCCATGGCAAACTCGATCTTTCTCAAATGTCCAATTCAGAACAAAAGACAGAAGAAGACTTCCTGGGCTACTGTGCTGAGAAAAGTCCCTCCCAGAATAGCACTGAAATAGTTGTCTCTACATCTGTGTTTATATCAAACTTCCAGCCCCTGATTCTAAGAACAGGAAAAGTCAGTGTCCTGCTGTGGTCTACAGGGACATTTTGGACTATAGAGGTCCATGACTCTGGAGAGCATAAAGTCCTGGATGACTATTAATGTCCAGGTCCAGAGGAAGCTGCTAACATATTCGCTGAATATAGGTTAGCCAGTGTGCTGCTGGTTAGACTGTGGAAGACCTGTGCCAGTTGTAGGGAGATTCTTACAACTGTTTCTAGACAACCGTGACTCCTGACTCCAGTCCAGAAAAACATTTTCGTTTTTATAAAAACAAAACAACAACAAAAATCACACGTTTCTGAAGGACAAGTGAAGCAAGACATCCTCTGTCAAAGTGCAAGGTTGTTGGTTAAAATATTGGCTTGTCATGGTAAGCTTTGCTGAGCTTTGATCTTCAACAAAGTTACTTTTGAAACCCAGTTCGCCTGGTTTATTTTGGGTTTGATAGATACAATCTTTGACTGCATTCCATCAGACATACTCGCTTCTTTCATTCAAATCTGGGATCTGGCAGGTTATCCTGCAAACTCTTTGCCTCTGTATGAAATACTTTACATTAGGAGAAACTCACCATTTCATAATAGCTAGGGCATTTCTCCCCATAGCCTGGCAGAAGTGTTCTTACAGTATCATTGTTGAATGTGCAGAATAAACCAGTGAGGAAAAGGTTGGTTGGTCTGTTGAGGGCAGAGGGCAACCGGTGAACACACTCCAGGTGTGAAAAGATGATTGGGAGAGACTTCCCACATGGAGGCAGAGGTGCAGAGTGTTGGTTCGAGGATGGAAGAAGGAACTGTGATGTGTACTGGTTGAATGGAAGGGTATGCTAACTGAGATGAAACCAATACTCAGATAGGAAGGCAAGGGTGAGGGATTGAGGGGGTAGGGAATGGACTATGCAATGTTTTAAGAACCACATAAATGACTGGACAAATGTTCTGGAAGAACGCACCATGTCAGATGCAAGCTTTACAGTGGGATCTGAAATCTCAGTCGGCCTAGCACCATGGGAACTGTTAGACCTGGCATCATTGGCGCGGGTCTCCCCTCCTCTTTTCGCTTCTTACCTTTTTATGTTGGCTGGATTTAGATGCTCTGGGCGCTGTGCCACTGCCAATCAGTGACACAGCGCGAATGCTCCCTGTGTAAAGATAACTGTATGAATTGGGATAATCCTAATTGGCTCGTTTGGTTTACCTGTCAGTCCCTAGTATCAGTGCACCGTGTGTGCCCAGGGCTGGTAGACCAAATACTGCTGGTGGGCCGGCAGCGCTGATTTGCGCTACCCACCGAAGCAGCTTTTAAAGTATGTCTGTGTAGCATGTTCTAATAGCGAGTTACCCTCCATTTCACTGTTTACTATTGTGAGGCTATCCGTTCTCATGGGCCAGAATGGGCAGGCTGAGTATGACATGCCCTAATCCTACCTGCCCCCAGGAACCTGATATGAACGTCGAATTTGATATGTTTGAGCTCAGGACAGTTGAGATACATCTTTTAGTGAGGATTATTTGCGTAGCCCGTGTTCGAAAATACCTCTGCTAGAAACGAGGTATTTTCTGGCCTCAGCTTTCCTGTAGGCTTTGCTAGCGTGTGTATTAGCCGTCTGGTTTTGGAGCAGCAGGGCCCGCTGGGTCAGACCTGGCTGGAGAGACAGATCGGCATTTAGAGTATGGAGAGGGGTGACTCTTTGATCTGAGCAGGGCCGTGCCTGGCAAGGTGAATGATGGCTCCACCTCCCACTGGGCATCTGATAGCAGATCCCCAGATTCTCAAAGGGCAGGATGTCGCCTCGTAAACCAAGTGCTCCGCGACCCCACCAAACTGGTTCTGGCTGGATGCAGTGATTTGGGACTGCAGAGAACAAAGACTTTTGAGGTATAAAACGCTGCGCTGAAACCTGTTTCAAGTGTGTTCCTTCTGGTTGTCAAGATGAAACTCTGTCTGAGCGGACAGAGGAAAGGACTTTGAAACTTTCACCAAGCTTGCTGAAGAAACTACCCAAGGGCCTGAATTGAGAGCGCCTCCTGCTGAAGTCTCAGCGACATTAGACTTCACCCTGTCAGCCACCCGAATTCCTTTGCACGGAATTCTACTTGCAGGTGAGGCCTCCGTCGAGTAATCCAAAACCTCTAGTCCTACTGTGAGGAACGCGGACTGGTAACCCTTGTGAACTCTGGGTGTGGGCCGCCGCAGCTAAGAGAGAGCTGCCGCCGCTGAGTGCCCGCCTTAATTTGAATCGTCAGAACCTTCGCTGAAACTGTGTGGGCCGCCGCAGCTAAGAGAGAGCTGCCGCCGCTGAGTGCCCGCCTTATTTTGAATCCTCAGAACCTTTGCTGAAACTGTGTGGGCCGCCGCAGCTAAGAGAGAGCTGCCGCCGCTGAGTGCCCGCCTTATTTTGAATCCTCAGAACCTTCACTGAAACCCAGTGGGCCGCCGCAGCTAGAGCGAGCTGCCGCCGCTGGATGCCCGCACTTGTGTCAGTGGTGCAACATCGTGATTGTCCTGTGAGCCGCCGCAGCTAAGAGAGAGCTGCCGCCGCGGAGTGCTCGCCCCTTGCTAACTTTGCATCACCGAGATTTGTCCTGTGAGCCGCCGCAGCTAAGAGAGAGCTGCCGACGCTGAGTGCTCACACCTTTGCTAACTTTGCATCATCGTGATTTGTCCTGTGAGCCGCCGCAGCTAACAGAGAGCTGCTGCCGCGGCGTGCTCGCACCTTTGCTAACTTTGCATCATTGGGATTTGTCCTGTGGGCCGCCGCAGCTAAGAGAGAGCTGCTGCCACTGAGTGCCCGCGTCTTTGCCAACCTTGCACCATCGTGAATCGTCCCGTGGGCCGCCGCAGCCAGGAGAGCACTGCTGCCGCCGCGAGCCCACCACGGAGCTGCACGACGAGAGTCATCGCCACCACCAGCCCAGGCCGCCGCAGCTGCGTGCTGCTGCCGCTGGGAGCCCGCCTGTCCCCGAGTGCCCGAATCATTGTGAGTGCACTTTGCGGACCACTGCCATCGAGAACTGTGGTCGCTGGGAGTCCGCCTGTCACCGTCTCCGCTTCTTCGAGAAGCTACATGCTGTGTCCCCGTCCAACGGCAGGTATCTGGTGCGCAACGGGTCGCGTAGATCCAGGCCTTGAACTCAGTCCGTGCCACGTCCTGGTGAATACGTATTGCCTTTTAAGTCCCTACTGATTTACGTGCATTGTGACTGGTTAAAACGCTTTTGAGAGTCTCGTACTAAACCTTAGATAAAGATACTATTTTTTCTATACCTACTTGAGTTGTGTCCTTTTGTGGTATCGTTACTGCCTTATTGTGCATGGTCATAAATGCTTCACACACTGCCTCTGAGATAGGCCTAACTACTCGTGCTACGTTACCACAGGGTTGAGCAGGGGTTATCAAAGGGGGTAGCCCACTTGCCCTGACTTAGGAAGAAGGGTCCCTATTTGGACAGTGGGGCCAGCCATTGCCAACTAGAGACCCCCATTTCTAACATTGGTGACAGCGGTGGGATCAGGACTTGCATTTATGATCCACGTACAATAACTGGTAGACACCACTAGTGAGTACAGACCAAAGCGTAGACACAGCGCGGATTTTGTTTTCTCTCCGAATTTTTTTAGTTGGTTGTTTTAGTATTGAATTGTTGATCGCAGCCATGAGTACTGCTAATATGGGAAGGCCAACATCCAATGCTTCGGAGGATCTCGCCTTTGAGGAGGAAAGATTAGATACCTATACTGCCAAACAGCTGAAGTCATTGTGTAGGCAATTTGCAGTCCCCGTGATAGGTCTCTCTACGAAGGAGGAGTACCACAAGGCGCTGAAGGCCTGGTGGGAAGCGAGAGAGTCCGCTAGGGATGAGGAAGAGAATGCTGGAGGGCAGCAGAATGATGCATTAGAGGGGGGGGAGATAGAACACCCTCCAATCCAGGTACTAGTGTATCCCAAAGGAGCCTGACCCCAGAAGAGCTGGAGGACAGGGAGAGAGATAGGAGGCATAGTTTGGAGATGGCTAAATTGGAAGGTCAGAAGGACCTTGAGAGTAAGAAGTTAGACATTGAGAAGAATCGATTGTCATTTGAACTTGAGAAAATGAGAATGGAACATGAGAGAATGTTGAGGGAGATAGAGATCAGGGCGAGGAGTGTCCCGGTCTCCCCTCTGGTGGCAGCATACCTTTAGTGACTCCTGAGAGTAGAGTTTATATTCCTAAGGATGTCATTAAGGATTTTCACACGAGTGAGGATATTGGGCAATGGTTTGCCGCATATGAGATAGCAATGGTGTCCCACCGGCTCCCTGAGCAGGATTGGGGAGCGGGGTTGTGGGGGCGCTTTGTGAGTGATGGTAAGGATACCCTGTTGCACCTGCCTGAGGAGAGCAGGATGGTGTATGCCCATATGAAAGAAGCTTTGATGACCCGTTATGGTTTGACCCCGGAAATGTACAGGCAGAGGTTTAGGACCTGTAAGAAGTTAGAGGGTACCACGTGGGTTGAATATGTGTCTTTTTCTGCAGAGCAATGGATCGCTGGGTAAAAGGTAGCAAAGTGGAAACTTTTGAGCAATTGTATGATTTGTTCACGTGGGAGCATTTGTCCAGTAACTGTTTTCCAGAGCTACGCCAGCACCTGATTGATAGCAAGCTGACTTACCCTAGGAAGCTTGCTGAGGAGGCGGACCGCTGGGTGAGCACCCGGGTCCGCAAAGGTTTTGTGGGAGACTTCGCCAGAGGTGGGCAGGGTCCCCAGCAGAAAAGTGGGGGGGACAAGGGTAAACAGAGGGAGTTCCAGAGACGGCCCCAAAGTAATTCCCAAGGGAACCAAGCAGTGGTGTCCCAGCCTCCCCCTGAGAAGAAGCCAGTGTCCCCGACAGGTAGGCCGGTTCATAGGGGGCCCCTTACTTGTTTCAAGTGTGGTCAAGTGGGCCACCGGTATTATGATCCCCAGTGTCCCCAGAGGGACCCCAATGCATCCCCTCGTGCACCACCCAGTGCATCATCCCGCCAGATTGCCAGTGTAGCCCTGGGGGGGGAGGAAATGGAGGTCCAAGGTGGGTGGGATCCCGTAGAGTTAACCCTTGTCTCGCTAGGGGACTTCGAGAAGGTCCCTAACCCCACACTGCCGACCAACACTCAGAAGTACCGGCAGTGGGTGACCATCAATGGCCATAGGGTGGAGGCTCTCAGGGACACCGGAGCTAGTGTGACTGCTGTCAGCTCCCGGTTGGTGTCCAAAGAGCAAGTTGTCCCCCATGCATTCTGCCCCGTAGTGTCAGCAGACAACTCAGAGAGCCAGTGTGAAGTGGCTCAGGATCCCTTCGAGTGGGGGTGTCACAGGAACTCTTCAAGTGGCTGTGAGGGCCGCCATGCCTGTAGACTGTCTGTTGGGCAACGATCTGGAGAACTCCCCGTGCGCTACGGTGGAGAGAAAGTCTCATTTGGAAATGTTGGGTTTGCCTGAGTGGGCGTGTGTGACCACTCGGTCCATGACAGCTCAGAAGGATGTTCAAGAGGATCTGGAGCCTGAAAGTATGGCCCAGGTCCCTGCCTCAAAGAGAAGGGGTAGGGGGCACGGGAAACCGGCCCCCGCGGTTCCCACGGTCCCGGAGGGAGCAGACCTTGAGGGGGATGCCCTGGAACCTACAGGGGAACAAGTGGCCGAACTGGGGGACCTACCGGAGCTGACCCATTGGCAGCAGGAAGGGGTGCCCTCCAGGGAGGAATTTTGCGAGCAGCAGAGAACCTGCCCTTCTCTTGAGGGGTGCGGCGACAGGCCGCCGCCCAGGAAGCAGGTGACCAGACAGGGTCACATTGGATCTATTGGGAGAACAACCTCCTTTACAGCGAGCCTAAGGTTGCTGAGCCTGGGTCAGCCCGTGTGCTGGTGGTACCCCAGCGCTTCAGGACCTTCCTACTGGGGTTGGCTCATGATGTGCCACTGGCCGGACATCTGGGGCAGACCAAGACCTTTGAGAGGCTGGTCACCCACTTCTATTGGCCCCAGATGCGCAGGAGCTCAGATGCTCACTGCAGGACGTGTGAGACTTGCCAGGCAAGTGGGAAGAGTGGGGGAAGATTACGGCCCCACTACAGCCCTTTCCCGTGGTGAGCACCCCATTTGAGAGAGTGGGCATTGATATTGTGGGGCCTCTGGATCCCAAGACAGCCATGGGCAACAGGTTCATCCTGGTCTTGGTGGACCATGCCACCCGGTACCCTGAGGCCATCCCGCTCAGGACAGTGACGGTCCCCGTGGTGGGACGGGCACTGATGGGGATTTTCTCCCGTGTGGGATTCCCCAGAGAGGTGGTGTCCGATAGGGGAACTAACTTCATCTCCAAGTACATGAAGTCTCTGTGGGAGGAGTGTGGGGTAACGTATTAGTTCACCACTCCTTACCACCCCCAGGGTAATGGGCTGGTTGAGAGATTCAACCGGACCCTCAAGGGCATGATTATGGGCCTAGGTGAGCCCATGAGGCGTAAGTGGGATGTCCTCTTGCCATGCCTGATGTTTGCTTACCGTGAGGTGCCACAGAAGTCCTTAGGGTTCAGTCCCTTTGAGCTGCTCTATGGTCACCCGGTAAGAGGGCCTCTGAGTCTGGTCAAGGAAGGCTGGGAGCAATCTCCCAGGAAACCTCCCCAGGATGTGTTTAGTTACATGCTGGCCTTCAGGAACCAGACTCGGCGCTTCAGGAAACTTGCTGAGGCAAACCTGGAAGCCAGCCAGGAAGAGATGAACGCTGGTACGATCAGAATGCCACTCTGATCGAGTTTCAGCCTGGACAGAAGGTTTGGGTGATGGCCCCGGTGGAGCCCTGTGCGCTCCAGGATAAGTGGACCAGCCCCTTTGAGGTGGTGGAGCGCAAGAGTCCTGTTACCTACGTGGTGGACTTGCAGTCTCCCAGGAACCCCTTGCGGGTCCTGCATGTTAACCGCCTGAAGCCCCACTTTGAGAGGTCTGAAGTGGGCATGCTTCTAGCCACAGATGCTGGGATGGAGGAGGAGAGCGAGTCCCTCCCTGACCTCCTGTGTGCAGGGGAGCGAGATGGGTCAGTGGACGGTGTGGTCCTCTCCACCACACTGACCCCTGAGCAGCAGGGTGATTGTCGCCAACTGTTGGGGCAATTCAGTGATCTGTTCTCCCTGGTACCTAGTGTCACTGATTGGTGTGTCCATGACGTGGACACCCGGGACAGTCCTCCCATTAAGCACAAGGCTTACCGAGTGACTGACCGGGTAAGGGCCTACATTAAGGATGAGGTTACCAAAATGTTTGCCCTTGGGGGTGATTGAGTCCTCTAGCAGCCCTTGGTCCAGCCCAGTGGTCCTGGTACCAAAAGCTGCAGCGCCCGGTCCCACCCCAGAACTTCGGTTCGGCGTGGACTATCGGGGCCTCAAAACTGTCATGAAGACTGACGCGCACCCCATCCCCAGAGCTGATGAGCTCATAGATCGGTTAGGGGCTCCAAAATACCTCAGCACATTTGATTTGACGTCTGGGTATTGGCAGATCGCCTTGACCGAGGGAGCAAAGGAGAGGTCAGCCTTCTCCACCCCCGATGGGCACTACCAGTTCCGGGTGATGCCCTTTGGAATGAAGAATGCCCCTGCCACCTTTCAGAGGCTGGTCAACAGGGTGTTGGTTGGGCTGGAAGACTTCAGTGCCGCCTACCTGGATGACATTGCAGTGTTTAGCTCCTCTTGGGAGGACCACCTGCGCCACCTCTGGGAGGTATTGATGGCCCTGCGGAAGGCAGGCCTCACAATCAAAGCCAGTAAGTGCCAGATTGGGCAGGGTTCTGTAGTGTATTTGGGGCACCAGGTGGGGAGCGGCCAGGTGGCTCCCCTTCAGCCCAAAATTGAAACTATCCTGGCGTGGGAACCCCCCAAGACTCAGATGCAGGTGAGAGCCTTCTTAGGACTCACGGGGTACTACAGGAGGTTTGTCAAAGGATATGGTAACATTGTTGCACCCTTGACTGAGCTGACTTCTAAGAAGCAGCCAAAGAAGGTAAACTGGACTGACACCTGTCAGAACGCTTTTGACGCCCTGAAGACTGCCATGTGCACTGCACCCGTGCTCCAGGCGCCCGACTTTTCAAAGGAATTCATTGTCCAGACAGACGCCTCAGAGCATGGTATAGGGGCTGTTCTGTCACAGATCAATGAGGAGGGACTAGACCAACCGGTAGCCTTCCTAAGCAGGATGCTACTTCCCCGGGAACAGAGGTGGAGTGCAATTGAGCGTGAGGCATTTGCTGTGGTCTGGGCGCTGAAGAAGCTGAGACCATATCTGTTTGGGACTCACTTCCGGGTTCAGACAGACCACAGGCCCCTTAGATGGTAGATGCATATGAGGGGTGAGAATCCCAAGTTGTTGAGATTTCCCTACAGGGTATGGATTTCACGGTGGAACACCGCCTTGGTACAGAACACGCCAATGCTGACGGTCTGTCCAGGTTTTTCCGCCTTAGTGATGAGAACTCCCAAGGGAATGGTTAGTTCTCCCCACATTTCAGCTGGAGGGGACGCGTGTTAGACCTGGCATCATTGGCGCAGGTCTCCCCTCCTCTTTTCGCTTCTTACCTTTTTATGTTGGCTGGATTTAGATGCTCTGGGCGCTGTGCCACTGCCAATCAGTGACACAGCGCGAATGCTCCCTGTGTAAAGATAACTGTATGAATTGGGGTAATCATAATTGGCTCGGTTGGTTTACCTGTCAGTCCCTGGTATCAGTGCACTGTGTATGCCCAGGGCTGGTAGACCAAATACTGCTGGTGGGCCGGCAGCGCTGATTTGCGCTACCCACCGAAGCAGCTTTGTGAGAAGTTGGCCTGGTATATGCTGTTCACTAATTAAAGTGGACACCTTGCACCAGTCCAAATCGACTCTTATGGTAGATAGGTTTAAGACAACCTTTATAGAAAGCTATCCTAGTGGTAGCTGTGGAGAGCAGCCTTCAGGCTAAGTCTTGAAGGAATGTAAAGCAGCTTGTTTTACCACACAATCTCTTGAATCACCAAATGAAAAGACACCACACAGGTATATATATCAAATATATATGTATTTATTAATAAACACTCTCTACTAATCTCTTTATGAGATTAGAAGTCAGGAACATATGTACAAGTCAAATGTTATCAAAATAAGTTAAGCACAATCGAATATCACAATCTTAGTTAGCTAGACCTAGGTCTAGGGCATCTAGAATCGAGGGACCCCCAAGAACCACCCCAGGTAATTGTAGGAGACCCACAGGGGACGGACGCGGTGACCTGGCACCGGCACGAGTCTATGCACTCAGACGCGATTGAGATTTCAATGTTAAAGGTCCCTTGCGTGTTCGAGGCGAACACACCGATCGGACTCAGTACGAGTCGAAGGATACGGTTACAGATAGGATTGCAAGGGAGTTGGACGCGGTGTGTCTAACACAGACGCGAACTATGTACGAGTCAGCGCGATAGTCGCACTTGGAAAGTAAGAGTTTTAGGACACTTCTAAGGAAGCTACAAGCAAGTCACTTACAGGGTAAGTAGTTCTAGGGCCCACACCCACAGGAGCACTGTAGTGCTGAAGTTACCTCACCCAGGGAGCCGGGTGCATAGGTGTCCTTTGGTGTCGGGTCGCGGCGTCGTTTTCAATGGCGAACAAAGAAGACTTGCTGCTTGCGGGAGCTGAAGAAGTGTCCGGTGGAATCCAAGCCTGGATTCGGAAAGAGGATGACCTGAAAGCAGAGGGGACAGTGTTCAAAGTCACTTGGCAGTGACTCGGGGCAAGGAAGATGTATGCCCACCGTCGTCGCAGGATTCAGGTCGATCACGGTTGCCTTGACTCTTCAGCCACGAGGTCCAGGAGGCGTCGACGACGACCAGGAGCTGGATTCGGCGTGTCCCACGATGTCTGCAGCTTACTGTGGTGTCGGCAACTCGATTGGAGCCAACAAGCCTTGGTAACAGCAAGTCTCGGGGAAAGGAAGAAAAGTCGATGGCGCAGACCAGCAAGGTCTGTGGGACTCACCCAGCGAGGGTAAGTCAGGGCAGGCCTGGAGCAACCAGGGGAGCCCTTTGGTATCTTTAGAAAGTCTTCTGGGGACCCACAAGCCGGCTGGCAAGGGATCGCGAAAACGCCTCGGGAGGATTCACTCACAGGGGCCCACGGTCACTCGGGACGTGGTAGGCCTCTGATCTTAGGAGGGATTCCTGCTGGAGGCTGGGACCACACGTGGTCCAAAGCACAAGTTCGTGGAACGTTGTGAAGGGGTTGCACTCGACAATAGTGCACGGTACCCAGGGGTCGCGGTTCCTCGTTACTCTTGGGGTCCACTGGCCTCAGCTTCGCTGGGGACTCACGATGGCCTTTGAGAAGTCAGGAAATCCACTTCTTGGGCTGCAGGGACTTCGGACTCCGGCGGGAGCGGCGTAGTTTGCGACCGTCGTTTGTAGGTTTTGGTGCCTGCCAAGCAGGGGAGTCACTCCTTGACTCCAAGGGAGATTCTTCTGTCTTCCAAAGGTAGTGGAACGTCGAAGGGCCAGGATTCTTCTTTAGAGCGTCGTCCAGGGATATCTAAGGGTCAGGTTCAAGGGCTCCCTACCTTATACTAACAAGGAAGGGAGGGACCAGCTCTAAGACCCCACCTATGGGAGGGTCAGGGGAGTGGGTGGCTACACCCACTTCCCTTTGTCCAGTTTCGTGCCAGAGCAGGGGCAGGTAGCCCCTGAGCCGGTTTGAACTGGCATATGCACAGAGGAGCCTTCTGCTCCCCAGTGCAGGCCTTCAAAGCACTCTAGGAGTGCACCCACCCAGCCCCGATACACTAAACCCTGTCTGGGAGGTGGTTACACCTCCCTGTGACAGGATACCTTTTGTTGGGCTTCCTCCACTGCGAGTTTCGGTCATCAGCAGGAGGGCAGCCCCGTGTCTGCGGCTGGTGGCATCCATTTTGTGATGCCAGGGCTCTTTAGGATTCTACTGTGTTTCCACAGTGGGTACATGTCTATCCCTCTAGAAGGGTGGAATACTACCCCCGCCGCCAGGACTGGCGGGGGGGGTAGTATTTCAAGGTGTTTGACACCAAACACGACATGTTTCGATGCAGCCATTCCAAAGTTAGCATTTTATCGCGAGGATATAATGCACTTAAAAGTATATGGTTTAACCGCATCCACAAACAGCACCAGAGACTGGACTCTGAGAGCTGCAGAGGGGCCCTGCTCATGCAGAGGCACCCCCTCACATAGAAGCCAAGCACCCTGCCCTCAGGATTGTTAGGGCCTGCCTTAGGGGTGACTGATAGGTTCAAATGTGTGTGCAGGAGAGATATAGGGAACCTATATCTCAGTGAGGGGTGCTAGCACCACCTCACCCAGGCTGCAGTAGCAGGCCTGTGGTGTCAGATTTAGTCTGCTTCCCAGGGGTGGCATAATACATGCTTCAGCCCCTGGTAGGCCTGTGAAGTACCTATGCCCTTGGCACCTAAGGTACCATATACTAGGGACTCATAAGGCACCACAGTATCCAATCACTAGTGCACCTAGAGTGCACTCCAAATCGTTTAGAGAGAACAGAGAGGCTGGGGCCCTAATTGGCAGGGACCCAGCCTGACTATAGCCAGAAACCAGTGTAACAGCAGAAAAAAAGTGGGGGCAACATAAGAGGCAGATCCTACTCTCCTACAAGCTTTTAAAGTATGTCTGTGTAGCATGTTCTAATAGCGAGTTACCCTTCCTTTCACTGTTTACTATTGTGAGGCTATCCGTTCTCATAGGCCAGAATGGGCAGGCTGAGTATTACATGCCCTAATCCTACCTGCCCCCAGGAACCTGATAGGAACGTCGAATTTGGTATGTTTAAGCTCAGGACATTGAGATACATCTGTTAGTAAGGATTATTTGCGTAGCCCGTGTTCGAAAATACCTCTGCTAGAAACGAGGTATTTTCTGGCCTCAGCTTTCCTGTAGGCTTTGCTAGCGTGTGTATTGGCCGTCTGGTTTTGGAGCAGCAGGGCCAGCTGGGTCAGACCTGGCTGGAGAAAGAGATCGGCATTTAGAGTACGGAGAGGGGTGACTCTTTGATCTGAGCAGGGCCGTGCCTGGCAAGGTGAATGATGGCTCCACCTCCCACTGGGCGTCTGATAGCAGACCCCCAGATTCTCAAAGGGCAGGATGTCGCCCCGTAAACCAAGTGCTCCCCGACCCCACCGAACTGGTTCTGGCTGGATGCAGTGATTTGTGACTGCAGAGAACAAAGACTTTTGAGGTATAAAACGCTGCGCTGAAACCTGTTTCAAGTGTGTTCCTTCTGGATGTCAAGACGAAACTCTGTCCGAGCGGACAGAGGAAAGGACTTTGAAACTTTCACCAAGTTTGCTGAAGAAACTACCCAAGGGCCTGAATTGAGAGCGCCTCCTGCTGAAGTCTCAGGGACATTAGACTTCACCCCGTCAGCCGCCCGAATTCCTTTGCACGGAATTCTACTTGCAGGTGAGGCCTCCGTCGAGTAATCCGGAACCTCTAGTCCTACTGTGAGGAACGCGGACTGGTAACCCTTGTGAACTCTGGGTGTGGGCCGCCGCAGCTAAGAGAGAGCTGCCGCCGCTGAGTGCCCGCCTTAATTTGAATCTTCAGAACCTTCGCTGAAACTGTGTGGGCCGCCGCAGCTAAGAGAGAGCTGCCGCCACTGAGTGCCCGTCTTATTTTGAATCCCCAGAACCTTCGCTGAAACTTTGTGGGCCACCGCAGCTAAGAGAGAGCTGCCGCCGCTGAGTGCCCACCTTATTTTGAATCCTCAGAACCTTCACTGAAACCCTGTGGGCCGCCGCAGCTAAGCGAGCTGCCGCCGCTGGATGCCCGCACTTGTGTCAGTGGTGCAACATCGTGGATTGTCCTTTGAGCCGCCGCAGCTAAGAGAGAGCTGCTGCCGCGGAGGGCTCGCCCCTTTGCTATCTTTGCATCACCGAGATTTGTCCTGTGAGCCGCCGCAGCTAAGAGAGAGCTGCCGCCGCTGAGTGCTCACGCCTTTGCTAACCTTGCATCATCGTGATTTGTCCTGTGAGCCGCCGAAGCTAAGAGAGAGCTGCTGCCGCGGAGTGCTCGAACCTTTGCTAACTTTGCATCATTGGGATTTGTCCTGTGGGTCGCCGCAGCTAAGAGAGAGCTGCTGCCGCTGAGTGCCCGCGTCTTTATCAACCTTGCACCATCGTGAATCGTCCCGTGGGCCGCCGCAGCTAGGAGAGCGCTGCTGCCGCCGCGAGCCCACCACGGAGCTGCACGACGAGAGTCATCGCCACCACCAGCCCGGGCCGCCGCAGCCGCGTGCTGCTGCCGCTGGGAGCCCGCCTGTCCCCGAGTGCCCGAATCATTGTGAGTGCACTTTGCGGACCACTGCCATCGAGAACTGTGGTGGCTGGGAGTCCGCCTGTCACCGTCTCCGCTTCTTCGAGAAGCTACGTGCTGTGTCCCCGTCCAACGGCAGGTATCTGGTGCGCAACGGGTCGCGTAGACCCAGGCCTTGAACTCAGTCAGTGCCACGTCCTGGTGAATACGTATTGCCTTTTTAAGTCCCTACTGATTTACGTGCATTGTGACTGGTTAAAACGCTTTTGAGAGTCTCGTACTAAACCTTAGATAAAGATACTATTTTTTCTATACCTACTTGAGTTGTGTCCTTTTGTGGTGTCGTTACTGCCTTATTGTGCATGGTCATAAAAGCTTCACACACTGCCTCTGAGATAGGCCTAACTGCTCGTGCTACGTTACCACAGGGTTGAGCAGGGGTTATCAAAGGGGGTAGCCCACTTGCCCTGACTTAGGAAGAAGGGTCCCTATTTGGACAGTGGCGCCAGCCATTGCCAACTAGAGACCCCCATTTCTAACAGGAACCTGTTAAATTCCATCCAGATTTTAGAGGAGACTGCAAAAGATCTGCAGCGGTGGATACTCAACCTCAATTGGACCAGCGGCAGCCTACTCTCCCTTCCCCACCCAGAGTTGATGGTGGTGACAGATGTGTCATTATTGTGTTGCGGTTGCCATCTGGGAGAGGTGGAGATCTGAGGACTCTGGTCTCCAGTGGAGACCCACCCCCACATCAGTTTGCAGGAGTTGCAGGCAATGTGCTTGGTGTTGAAGGCCTTTCTGTCAATCATCAAGGGAAGAATTGCATAAGTTCTCATGGTAAACACCACCACTCTGTGATACTACAACAAGCAGGGTGGGGTCCACGTCCTTGTGCATGGAAAATGCGCGACTCTGGAACTGGCCGAATCTTCAGGGCATCTCTCAGATCATGAACCACCTGGAGGGATCACTGAATGCCAGGGGAGCCAACCTCAGCCAAAGACACTTAGCATATTATGAACCATAGCTACATCCAGAGGTGGCACAGGCTCTCTTCCAGCAATGAGGAAAGCCGGGCTGGATCTTTTCACCATCACCAAGAACACGGAGCATCAACAGTTTGTGTGAAGATCAACAGCTATGAGGCCCAAGTCATCTTAGTGGTTTAGGATTGGGCCAGGAGAGTGTCACACATTCACCTGGTTCCAACTGCGGAAACAGTGCTGGACCCCCAATCCTAGCTGGGGCAGCTTAATGAAACAAGTAACAACTGTCTAGGTCCATCAACTGCCCCCAGAGAGAAAAGAGGTATGGGGCAAAACAAGAAAACATAAACTTGTGTTACTGAGGGGACTGCTCTGCTGTGTTGTGTACTGCTTAGTAGGATCAGGACTCCCTTGACCTCATATCCTTATGTAGGTGTAGAAGACAAAAAACAACAAGAGGCAAAGTTACCCAGGGGTTCTCAACTCAAAATGATCTATCAATTGTTTACACTATATGTAAAATTACAGACATCATCATAAATATTGCATGAGAGAGAGCAGAAACCATTTCAAGAATAAACTGGAGATTTCTGGAACTCCAGAACATACTAGGTTCAGATTTCAAACATTAATAACTTCAAGCTCAAGAAGTATCTCTCGAAATTCTAGATACAACTTGTCAAAAAACACAGTGGTAAACTTTCAGTTTGGGTACAATAAAGTTCAGAGCGCTGCAATGCAACAGTCCAAAGTGCTGGGTCTTATGGGGGTATTACTCAAACCAATGTTCAATTTCCGAAAACGTTCTCACACATTCATAGGAATCAGTCTTTGAATTAGATGCTAACCTATGGATTAGTGCGCACTAACCTGAGGGAAAGTGCTTAGCCTAGTCAAGTACTTTAACTGAATCCAAAGATGACAGGAGACTTAGTGCAAGAAGCTCAAGAAGAGGCAGAATCGTAGCTCACAAAGGAAGACACAGGAAGTGTCACAGAAGCCAGGATCACGAAGGCTTGGAAGACTAGAGAGCTGGATGATCCGGGTGACTTAGGAGTTGGGTGCAGGGACGTTGCTTATGCAGGACTGGAACAAGGCCAAGCCCTCATACCAGTTCAGAGGAGTTTTTTTAATGCTAGAAGGAAAGAGTGTTCCAGAAGGCACCTGCCCCACGTGGCAGCGTGGAAACCTCCAATGAACCTGGGGAAAATTATGTGTTACATACAATGGATATGAGGCCTTGCAGGCAGCAGGTGAAAATGGTAATTGGAAACAATTAACAAATGTAACGGAACTCCAGCGTCGACACCCTTGTCCCCTTCAAGAAAGCCACTGGCAAAAAACACGTCAAGAAAGCAAGCTGATTAACACCCGCGCTTCTAAAGTCCAGACGCACCTGTAGACGGCTCAAGAAGACATGGAGGAACAACAAAGCCCCGGAAGCCCATGCCGCCTTCAAAGCAGCCACCACCGCACACCACCACCTCATCAAAACTACAAGAAAGAAGGCCCTCCAAGACAGAATCACCAACAATGCACACAATAGCAAAGAACCCTTCAGCATCATCAAGGAGTTTGCCAAACCCAACAGCGAAGCCACAGACGTCTCACCCTCCCAAGACCTCTGCAACAGACTCAGCACCTTCTTCTTCCACAAGATAAAGACTATCTATGACAACTTCGACACCCAGGACCACCCCACCGTGCCAGCAACTACCCCAAACGATGCCGTCCCCCGCCCCCGACAGACTCCTCACAGCAGGACCCCACTCACCACCAACAACACCATAAAGACCATGAAAAGCACCCGCTCCGGAGCTCCTTCAGACCCCTGCCTGCACAGCATCTTCCACAGAGCCACCTCTGCCATTGCACCCAAGCTAAGCGGAACCATCAACTGCTCCCTCAAGACCGCAACCTTCCCCGACAACTGGAAACACGCGGAGATCAACCCCCTCCTGAAGAAACACTCCGCTGACTCAACAGACCTCAAGAACTTCAGGCCCATCTCCCTGCTCCCCTTCCCACACAATGTCATCGAAAAAGCCATCAACGCCCAGCTCGCCGACTTTATCGAAACCAGCCACCTCATGGACATCTCCCAATCCGGATTCCAAAGCAATCATAGCACTGAGACCGCCCGCCTCGCCGCCACCAATGACATCCACTCCCTCCTCGACCAGGGCACAACCGCGGCCCTCGTCCTACTGGACCTCTCGGCGGCCTTCGGCACCGTCTCCCACTGCACCCTAGCCACAAGACTCCATCATGCTGGTAACCGAGACAAGGCCCTCAACTGGATCTGCTCCTTCCTCACCGGCAAAACACAATGGGTTAGATTCCCACGGTACCACTCGAAACCGACAGAGATCAGCTGCGGAGTACCCCAGGGCTCCTCCCTCAGCCCCTTCCTCTTCAACGTCTACATGGCCCCCCTCACAGCCATTGTCAGGAACCACAGGCTCAACAACGTCTCCTATGCCAATGACACCCAGCTGATCCTCTCCCTCACCAAAGAACCCACTGTCGCCAGGAACAACTTCCACGAAGGAATGAAAGCAGTTGCCGCCTGGATGAAGGAGAGCTGTCTGAAGCTCAACTCGGACATTACAGAAGTCCTCATTCTGGGAGCCTCCCTTTCTGCTTGGAACAATTTCTGGTGGCACTCTGCTCTAGGGAGTCCCCTTACTCCCACAAAAAACGCACGAAACATCGGCATCGTACTGGACTCCTCGCTCACAAAGGACCACCAGATAAACACTGTCTCCTCAGATTGCTTCAACACACTCCGCCTGCTTTGCAAGACCTTCAGATGGATCCCCACCAAATCCAGGAAGACAGTCCTCATCAGCAGCAGACTTGACTACGACAACGCACTCTATGCCGGCGTCACCTAGAAACTCCTCCAAAGACTCCAGAATGTCCAGAACGCCGCAGCAAGACTAATCCTCAACATCCCCCAGCACAGCCACATCACTCAACACCTCCTCGACCCCCACTGGCTCCCAGTCGACAGAAGAAAAACTTCAAACTCCTCATCCACGCATACAAGGCCCTTCACAACGCTGGACCCGCATACCTGAATCACCGCCTCTCATTCCATGTACCCAACAGACACCTCCGCTCCGCCCAGCTTTCCTTGGCTACCATCCCATGAATCTGCAAGACCAGAACCGGAGAAATGTCCTTCTCACACCTCGCCTCCAAGACATGGAACACCCTGCACATCCCCCTCAGGAAATCACCCTCGCTGACGCAATTCAGGAAGGACCTCAAGACCTGGCTCTTCGGATGAACTAAGCACTTAGTCTGATCCGCTGCGCCACCCTACAGCGCCTTGAGACCCTCACGGGTGAGTAGCCGCTTTACAAACCTTGATTGATTGATTGATCTGCAGATGCAAACAGACTAAACTTTTATAGCAACAGAACAGGAGGCTCAGAGATTCAGGCTTCCTGAGAGGGAAATCATGGAAGGCTTGAGAAAGGAAGGCCTGATGTGTAAAACCCACAGCACAGAGGGCACAAAATGGAGTCGTGACAGAGTGTAGTACCCAGATCTTCTGGCCTGAGTATCTGTCCTCTGATCAAGCAGTCACTTCATTAGGATCTTTTGTAGCAACAGCAAGGCAGGGTCGTGCACCCAAGCCTGTGCACACTTGCATGGAGATTGAACAATGGCAGTTGATCTCCTTTGATGGCTCTTCCAGAGACATTTACGTGATCTTAGCAGCCAGGTGCCTTTTATGAAAACAATGTGCGCCGGGCGCTGGGATATGTTTGTGGCTTGGTGGTGCACTGACCAGATAGATCTGTCTTATTGTTCACTGTATCTTTGGCCCAGCAAGGGCTTGTAGCCGGTACTTTCAAAGAGTACTTTTCAAACCTCTCAGCCTTTTTACATTTGTCGAACCATCCATCCCTGTTCAAACCACCTGTTGTGATGTGTTTTCTTTAAGGTTTGTAACAAATGTTTCAGCCAAAACCCTTTGTGATGCCACAGTGGGACTTGAATGTATTACTCACTTTCCTAATGTGTATCCCTTTTGAGCCAATGCACAGTTGTCCATCACACCCCCAGTTTTTGAAAACTGACTTCCTGGTGGCAATAACATTGGCACGTGTTAAGAGTGCAGAAGGTAGTGACATCTTATTGTGTCAGACAAGCTGTCACTGTTCTTACCTTCTTTGCTCCAACTTATCCCTCAAAAGAAGAGGAGAGACTCCATCACTTAGAACCCAGAAGAGCACTGAGCTTTTAGATCGTTCTCAGCAAGTAACATTGGGTGAATGAGCATCTCTTTGTGGGGTTCTCTGAAGCAATGAAGGGCAAGGCAGTGCAGACGCAGACCATCTCACAATGGATAGTCCTCTTTATTAAGATCTGCTATGCATTTTCTAGGAGGCAGTCTCCAGAGGGCTGAGGGCTCATTCCACCAGAGCAAAGGCTGCTACCACTCCATTGAAAGGTGCGGTGCCTGTCCAGGATATTTTTTCAGGCTGCTATAGAAGCATCAGGGCAGATGTTTACAAAGCACTGTTTCCTTGACTGTCAGGTCTGTCGGAAAGGGCATTGTGCTCATTCAGTCCTGCAGGACTTTTTGATCTGAGTCGTTCGACAGACCCAATGCCTTGGGCAGGGGCGGCTCCTCCGTTTGAGCAGAGGAGCATCGCCCCACTAACAAAAGCTCCAGGCCAGAGCTGAAAAATAAAATGGAAACAAAGTTTATTTATTACCATTTTATTTTTCAGCAACTGACCCATCCCGAACTGAGCGTCAGGACAGGGTGGGGCCATTGCTGCTGAGTGGCAGCAGGGAGCTTTGTGCTTTAGAGTTCAAAATGCGGATGTCTTGTTGGGCAGTCATCTTGCGACGGTCAGCCAGGCATGCACATTTGAACCTCTCTAACCCAGCTGTTTTGGGTTAGAGAAAGCAAAGGCCTCCAGTGCTCTTGTAAGCGCTGATAGAGGCCACTCCCACCAATCCTAGCGCTGCTCTCATGCTGCATGAGAGCAGCCTCAGGATATGACTTGGGAGTCGGGAGCCTGCCTGCCTCTAGGAGAGAAGGATCGAGGAGAACGTCGCGCTCAAGAAAAGGTAAGTGCCTTTTGGTTTTTTTATGTGCCCAACCATCCTCAGGACATGCCAGCTGCCGCTGGCCTTGGGAGGCACTGCTTTGGTATCCATTCAAAAGGTGAGGAATCTTTGGTTAGAAATATCCATCAGAGGAACAAGTTATTTACCTTTTGTAATGCTCTAACTAGTGAATACCGTATTTTAATGCACTTTTCTCACCACCTTCCCATTCTGTGGAATGGTCTCCTTTTTCCCATCTAAAGAGGTTCCAATGTAGGAATCTGCACACTGGTCCTTTCAATCTGTGTCTGAAGGTGTGAAGAAGCTTCCAAAAGAAACCTGGCATCAGCACACAATGGTGGTGCTTACATGTGACTCAGTTTATCACTACCAGAGTGGAATGAAACTGGTGCGGAATTGCACAGTGCCATGTTCAAGCACGTAGGAATACTGCTTTTGGAGTTTCCCTATCCAGATTAGGGCATGGTGATATTCGCATGGTGAGGAATCTGCAGTTAGGCTGAGTATCCACCAGAAAGGACATTACTGAAGATAAGTAACTTGTTCTTATAAATTGCAAATTTTGCCCCATGTGAGGCCACTTGGTGCTATTGACAGATAGCAGATGTAAGGCAATGCCTCTTCTTGCATGATCACCCCCAAATGTTGGACTGCTGCTGCTGGTTTTTCGACTCCAAGTGTGCAATGAAGCCTTCTAACCAGACCTCAGTGCCAGTGTTCTAACCCCTTACAAAGTGTATGTTGAATTGGCGACTCCCAATTGGCATAGGCTAACTTACTTATATGTCCTCAGTATATGGTACCAGGAGTACCCAGGGCATGCAAGTTAGAGTGTCCACCCAGGCCTGTAGCACTGATTGTGCCACCTTGAGTGTGGCAAAGTACAAAATGGCTTGCAGTCTGTTACTGCAGCCTAAAAGGGCAGATTTAAACTGCTAGGTCGACTTTGTCATTAAAACCAATGGCAATTTGATTATATATGGTCCCCACAGGTGAGCTACTTGTCGGAGGGGCTTCCTCTGACAGCGTGTGCCCCAAGGCTTAGGGCCCTTAACCTGTTTCTTATCTAATCCCACAGCAGCGCAGTTGGCAACCTCATTATTATTTGCACCATGACATCACAGTTTTGTTAGGTTTTATAGGTATGTTAAGTTTCCTTTTCAAGTTACTCCCTTCGGAGGGGGGATTGAACGACAGGTGCGGAATACGAAATGCAACAAATTAGGATTGTAATGATTATAAGTTTTCTCTGCCATAGACCTTGTGAACAAACTGTAACCTACATGTGAGATCTGTAACTCTCGGCTTATTTCGGATAATTGTTGCGCGTGTACAGCATTCTGTTTCAGTCTCAAACAAAAGTTCAAATAAACAGAATTTGACATAAAACCAATGGCAAAGCCCCCACTTCCCTTACCAATTTATATTTCTGTTCTATGGATGGCCAATCAAGCCCTAAGCAGGTAGATGTATATTACTAATAGGACATGTACCTTTATATGCTCTAATGGGAAAACTTCAACATTTTAATTTTTCTGTGGAAAGACAAGTAGCCCCATTGGCTAGTACAGAGTTTCAGGCTCATATCTCAGCCCTGCAAACTTCTGAATGGGACTACTAAAATGGGTACTTCAATATATCAAATTAATCGTGGCATTAAACCCGACTTGATGCTCAAGTCAAAGTTAATACCACTATTAAGGAAATGCAACATTTAGAAAGTTGCCACTCTGTTGACCAGTTTATCCAGTGGCCATTCACAGTTTCTGCCCACCAGACAGCCTTCTGCTGTCCTGGTGAGTAGTGTTAATGACTCCCAGTCTCAGGAACAATAGAGGCCTGCCACAGAGGGATGTAGTACCTCCTTTTGGCAGGGAGCCGCACAGAGTGTTGGCCCAAAAGGTGAGCTACAAAGGAGAAACCGTATTTTGTGGCCAAGGAAACGCTCAGTCATCTTGAAAGGGGGCAGAATAGTACACTCTGGGATTGCTAGATGTCACTCATAGCCGGACGTTGTCATAGGGCAGGAGGGATGATGGTAGCCCACTGGCTAGTGACAGCATCATTCCTCCTAGGCACCTTTTGGACTTGAATATGGCACCCTGATCCCCAGATCACACCTGGACTGAAGACTGCCCTACTGACCACTGGACCTGGCAAGACAGGTCGCACCAACCACTGGACTGCACCTGCTGCTCCTTGCGCTAGTGAAGAGAGGACTGTGCCTGTGGTGCCAGGCTCTTAGAAAAGTCACTCCAGAGCCTCAGGCAGAAAAGGTGAGCTTCAGCGGTCAGTGAGCTGGCCCCCCGTTCCAGCACCAGGGCCATAAAAGTTGAAGTAGACCGTTCTGGCTAGTCATTAGCCATCTCCAAGGAATCACCGCTGACCACCAAAGTGCAGTCATGAAGACCTCCCCTCAAATCTCAGAAGTTGCATCGGTGCCTGTTGGATCTGAGAGAGTTGCCAGAGTGCGGGATAGTTGTCAAAGACAGACACTAGCCCTCACCAACGGAAACTGCCAGACCTGCTGAGACTGGAGATTGGCTGTACAGTCATCACTGGTCTTCTACTGAATCAAAGAGGACTTCAAGGGACCCCCGCCTTCTGTGGCCAAAGTTGCCCCACCATTTCTGTGGACCGAGGAATAACCACAAGAAGACCCCCATCAACCGCACAGCACCCAGAGCATCTTTCAGCATCTTGCATCACCAGAATCAGTACTACTCCATTGAAGTCTATGGTGTTCCTTGCTTAAAGTGTGGAACTGGACTCGAGACTACTGTCATAACCAGGTAACTGTCCAAAACTTACTCTTTGGCCTGACCTGACCTTCTCCCTGTCAGAATATGTCACCGAAATGAAGCGGGAGTGGTCAAACACAACTCCTCAAAAGTTTTCAAACTTTGCTGTTACCAATGCTTGTTTGCACTGCGGACTAAAAAGCTGAAATTTGCATTTTACTTAAAAATCTATATCTCCACAACTTTCTGGTGTATTTTGCACATTTTGGTGTCTACAAATTCATAAAAATATGATCTAATTTTATAATTGGTGTCGGATTTCTTTCATGTTGAGTGACTTTCTTATTCTGTTGTTTGATGCATCTAAATGCTTTACACTAGGGGCCTCATTTATGTGTTTTTGCCGTAGGGCAGCGCAGCAGGCCTTCCTGCTGTGCTGCCCTATGGCAAAAGCAAAGGGCAGGATTGCGCCGTATCTATGAGATACGGCGCATTCCTGTCCTTTTCGCCTGCGCACAATAGGCTGCCGTGACCCAACGCAGGCACCTTTGCACCATGGTGTAAGGGTGCCTGCATTGAGGGGATGATTGTTTTCCTGCAGGAAGAGAAACATTCCTGCACAAAAACAATCACAAGAGGCTTTTTCCTTTTTTTTATGTGTGCTGCAAAATGCCACAGCTAAATAAGGTTGGACTAAAAGTTTTACAAACAAGCTGGACTGGAGCCAAGCGGGTTTCGTGAGTGTTTTACATGGTGAAATAATACACCATAATCCTCACAACAGATATATATTGTTTCCCAACTGACTGGTACTCATTTTATCAACCTCTAAAGGACGAAAGGATGAGTGGACCCACTAGGATTTGAATACCTGACCATGGAGTCAAAGACAGATACCTGTAGAGAATGCAGCTGCCAACTGAGCCTTTTTTCCTTTACAGGTAAGTAAAACTTGATGGCAATCTGGTACTTTATATATAAACACATAATATATAACTTGTGGATCGATCTCAGGGTGCTAACAGCCGGTGCATTTCAGGGTGCTAGTAGTCGGTACATCTCAAGGTGCTAGTAGCCGGTCCATCTCAGGGTGCTAGTAGTCGGTACATCTCAAGGTGCTAGTAGTCAGTACATCCCAGGGTGCTAGTAGTTGGTACATCTCAGGGTGCTAGTAGTCAGTACATCTCAAGGTGCTAGTAGCCGGTGCATCTCAGGGTGCTAGTAGTCGGTACATCTCAGGGTGGTAGTAGCCAGTACATCTCTGGGTGCTAGTAGTCGGTACATCTCAGGGTGCTAGTAGTCGGTACATCTCAAGGTGCTAGTAGTCGGTACATCTCAGGGTGCTAGTAGTCGGTACATCTCAAGGTGCTAGTAGTCGGTACATCTCAGGGTGCTAGTAGTCGGTACATCTCAAGGTGCTAGTAGTCAGTACATCCCAGGGTGCTAGTAGTTGGTACATCTCAGGGTGCTAGTAGTCAGTACATCTCAAGGTGCTAGTAGCCGGTGCATCTCAGGGTGCTAGTAGTCGGTACATCTCAGGGTGGTAGTAGCCAGTACATCTCTGGGTGCTAGTAGTCGGTACATCTCAGGGTGCTAGTATCCCTCAGGAGAGGGAAGGGCTTGCCAGCCCAAACCCAAGGGAGCTTTACTGAAGCATGTCAAATATGTATGTTTCTGACCCAGATCATTATTGAAACTGCTGTTCTTCCTGCTCCATTCTTACAGGTCACCAGTACAACATCACCCTTCCCTACTTTATAAAGGAATGCGCCCAGTCGTTTTGCCGTGGGTACTATGGGACTGCCAGCAAGTATGAGAATCACACCAGAACCGGCTCTTGCTGTCACACGAATCTCTGCAATGGTTTGGATCCAAATGGGGGCCCGCGCGCTGCCACATATGCTGCCCCACTCATAGTGGCTGCCCTGCTGGCCATTTCCGGTTTATAAAGGGCAGCTGAAAGGATAAAGAACTGAACCGAAAAATCAAATCATCATTCTCTTCCCAAAGATGAGCCATTTTAACTTGAAGCCATATTTGTAAAGTTTATCTACCATTGTGAATTAATTGGTTTGTACTGTAACCTTATATAATACAGAGGCACAGCTTTGGCGCGGTATGGGTCTCACTTTCAATAAACATTGAAATCAAGCAGACATCAAACTTCATATGATTTTTTGAAGTGATCACGATGGCTTATCTGAAAATCACAGCATTTGCACCTACAAAAAATTATTCAGATACCTATTGCTCCATTTCCCATAATCAGTTAGTTTTTGAGAGTTGGCATAGAGAAGGTGGAGAGGACGAAGCCTCTTAGACATACAGTTTTTTGCAGCCCTGGGGTGCACTCCAGCAGCAGATCATGTCTGTGATGAGCCCGCCTCTCATAATTATCATGTTTTTTCTTCCCCTTTAGGACCTGACATCCCCTTGCATGAATGATCTCTACTAATTGATTAAACCACAGTGAATATGTATGGTAACATCAAGCCCACATTCTTTCCACGTTGCTCTGTTCTTATATTACATATTTCAAGCTTGCATTAATATATTGGTGGTATTTAATCATTGTACTTGATAATTTCAAGAGTAATCAATGTTACATTTTGTTGTCCTTTCAAAAGAACACTGCCTAACAGACTGAAAAGAGCTCAAAGGGCTTCACACCATTTATTGCTGAATGTTTTTCCTGAAAGTTTTCAACACATTTCTGAATAAATGTATAAAAACTGCACATTCATTGCTAAAAGTAAGAGAGGATCTTCAACAGGTGACAGAAGGACAGGCACAGTCGCACACCCGCCTTTACTGAAGCTTGGAGGTATTTGGCCTTCACTGGCTGTCTCAGCTGGTGGCACTGCTGGCTGTGCTTATCATTTACTCACAGCTGCCTTTGTGAGCTCAAACAAGAACTCATTACCCTGGAATCAGGTGTGTGGGCGTGAATGTCTTTGAAGCTCAGATTAGGCATTTATTTGCTTAAGTGCTACTAATGTGCTAGAACTACTATAGCGCTTTGAAGCAGTAGATGGGTGTGATGGTGCAAAAACCCTAGAGTATTTTTACTGGTCACTTTACTCATAAGCTTCTCGGCTGCCTTTATGTTTATCTTTATTGCGGTAACAACTCATATTGTGTACACTAGATTAGAGTTTTTGTTTTAGAATACATATTTTGAAATGTATATTCCATTTTCTAGTGATCCTTGAAAGCGTTACTCATTCATGAAAGAGGATCTGGTGTTCCAGCTGATTGTCCCTGTTGGAAAGTGGATTATTGGTAGGGGCAAATGTAGGTCTGCCACTGGCAATAAGGCCACTAACACATGATAGGACTCAGCATAGGTCTTAGAAAATTATTCCCATGCTCAACCCTTG
Source organism: Calotriton arnoldi (assembly GCA_963921515.1). Classification (NCBI taxonomy): domain Eukaryota; kingdom Metazoa; phylum Chordata; class Amphibia; order Caudata; family Salamandridae; genus Calotriton; species Calotriton arnoldi. The sequence goes on along the minus strand of CAWUFW010002083.1, from coordinate 2,367,244 downwards.
GTAGCTTGGCTGCGAGCAGGCAGGCTTAACTTCAAATACAGGTATGTAAAGCATTTAAAAACACCAATTCAGTAAATAATTAAGACACAATGCATAATAAAAATCCAACACCAATTTATAGACATAGGAAATATTTTTATCTTTAAAATGACACCAAAACGACAAAAATCCAATGTAGGGAACCGGAGATATGAATTTTTAAAGATTTTTCACTTTATAGCACTTAGAAACATATAGCACCATGTTGGGATATCTGGTCGCGATAGACCGGCTCAAAGTCAAAGTTTCAGGCCGACCGCGATGGAGCCCTGAGCGGCTACCCCTCGCGGTAGGTCCCGGTCACAGTTTTTACCTTCGGACTTAGAAACTTTTCTGGAGCTTTTTCTCACGGGGTCCCTCGATGGTCTTCACCAGGCTGGATTCGGTGAGGGTTCGCCGGCCTCGGATTTCTTCTACTCCCGGTCAAACTCTGGAAGTTGGACCTACGGAGCTTTAAGTGGGACGAACCTGGGAGGCTTCCCCGGTTCGCGGTTGAAGGCAGGCGGCTTGGCTGGCCAGGTTGAGTCGGTCCCCCTATGGAGCTTTTTTCAAAGTTGCTCCAAAGTTCTCCAAACTTCTGGAACTTCTTCCTGAAGTTCCCCAAGGGGTCCCAAAGTGTCTCAAACTCACTCCAAGGGTGTGGAAGCTCCACGATAGTCCTTGAAAGTTGAGGACTTCAGTTCCCACAATCCACTTGGACAAAACCCTTACAGATCCACTGGTGTTCTCCAGGTTGAGGATCCTTGGTGGTGATGTTCCAGGGCAGCTCTGTTAACCTGTTGCTTGCAGGGAGTCCACTCTTTAGTTCTTATGGAGCAAGGTAATCCACAGGGCTGTAGTTTCAGCTGGTGCACTCTTCAGAGGGCAGGCCTTACAATTTTGCACCCCAACTTCTCAGCATGGCCACGTCGTTCTTTCCTAAGTTTCAAGCAGCAGATCTGAGAGACTCTGCCCCTCTCAGATACTTATTCCAAGTTCTCTGGGTCAAGCAGGAGGTCACTGCTGGCTAATGGGAGAATGGCAACTCCCCAAGAATATGACCACATCCTGTAGAGTGTGGCATTATTTTGTCCCAGAGTGCACCAAATCCTCAAAATTCAGAATGGCTGATTTTCCAGCAGGGAGGCAAGAGCTGGCTAAACACGCCCCTAGGATGGCTACTTTTCATAAGCTCTCCCCCTTGCATCTGTGCATTCCTTCCATAAGCCTAGCTCTGGCTGAGGTGAAAAGTTTAGAGTTGTAAATGACACTAAGGCCTCCTCTTCTCTTTGAAGACCATGGTTTACGACTCCTCCCCCTGCTCTGTCATTCCTGTGTAGCAGCACACTGCCCTCCCAGCAGAACTGGTTAACCCCAGGGGCTCTTTATCACCTCTTCAAGGCAGCCTGACTAATCCACTTAACTCTGACCAATCAGGACAGACCACTGGAAGGCTGAATCTGGACTTACAAACAAGAAAGTCTTACAACTTCTTGTATGTACATTTTAGGAGAAATTCAACCATATCATATTCTTGAGTTTATTAATACCATTCGGGGAAGTCTTTGAATGGTACTTCTAGCCTTCTCCTATCAAGAGTTATTAGTAATAACTTCCTGCCATGTTAACCTATGTGGCAGGGGATTTGCAATGGGAAAAATGACTTGGGCCATTTTTCCAGCACCAGGACTTACAAAAACATATTTTATAAGTACTTCGCTTATATCTACAGGACCCCACCTCATGGGACAACTAGGGAGACTTTAGGGGTTCTGAATCTGTAGAAATATTGCAGATCCTCCCTCCACAGTGCTCCTAGCCTCAAAGTCGAATTTGAGCACCACTTTATCACAATGTGGGGAGTGAAATGTGAAATTTCACTTAACCCAGGGCATATAAAACTCCTTTTATAAGGGTCTACCTTATAAATACCTGACCCCCCACCCCTGGGACACCTAGGGGAGACCCTGGGGGTTCCTAATATGCCAAAACATTGTAGGTTATCCATTTTTAAGTGCCCCAAACACCAGAGTCAAGTTTGGGCACAATTTACTTTTTAAAAGCAGTCCTGCCTGCCACCCAGGGCTACTTTTAAACTGACCTCAGGCTTCAGCAGTGCATACATGCAAGTGCAGAAAACGCTGCTGGCCTCTAAACTGCCATGCCCTACTATGTACTAGGGACTGATAGGTAGTTTCAATCCCCCTGCCCTATTATGTACTAGGGGCTTATAGGGCAGGTCAGGCCAATCACAGGGGTACCCCAACCCATAGTGTACCCTAGTGTATGTAGGTGTTTTCACTGTATTCTAAGTGTTTTCAGCATAGCACTGGCCCTGGGCCTGGTTAGGCAAAGCCCAGGGTCAGTCAGAGTCAGTTACCACCAGTACTATTCAGCAAAAAGTTGGGGGGTGCCCAGGGCACAGGATGACTTTGCAACATAGCCCCCCCCCAAACGAAAGGTGATGGGTTACTAACCTACACCCTGTTAGTCCTCATCAGCTAAGTGGAAAAACCTGGAAAGTCCATCTGCATTTGCATGGGCAACCCCAGGTCTGTGTTCCACTATAAAGTCCATCCCCTGTAGGGAAATGTGTAGGGGATTTGCAGGGGATTTGCAATGGGAAAAATGACTTGGGCCATTTTTCCAGCACCAGGACTTACAAAAACATATTTTATAAGTACTTAGGATTCTCCCCTCTCATCTGCATGAGCCATCTGAGAGGCCTGTGGTCAGTCTGAACACGAAAGTGAGTCCCAAACAAATATGGTCTCAACTTTTTCAGGGACCAAACCACAGCAAAAGCCTCTCTCTCAATGGCACTCCACCTCTGCTCTCTGGGAGGAAGCCTCCTGCTAATAAAGGCAACTGGCTGATCAAGGCCCTCTTCATTTAGCTGTGACAACACTGCCCCAATCCCTTGCTCTGAAGCATCTGTCTGCACCACAAATTCTTTTGTGTAGTCAGGGGCCAGCAGCACTGGTGCTGAACACATAGCCGCTTTCAGAGTGTCAAAAGCCTTCTGACACTCTGGTGTCCAATCCACCTTCTTGGGTCTCTTTTTAGAAGTGAGTTCTGTTAGGGTCCCCACAATGGTCCCATAATTTTGAACAAACCTTCTATAGTACCCTGTCAGTCCAAGGAATGCCCTGACCTGAGTCTGGGTAACAGGAGCTGTCCAATCCAAAATAGTTTGGATTTTAGCTTGGAGAGGGTGTACATGGTCCCCACCTACCAGGTGGCCCAGGTACACCACAGAACTCTGCCCTATTTGGCACTTACTTGCCTTAATAGTCAGGCTTGCCTGCTGCATGGCCTGAAGCACTTCCCTTAGGTGGCTTAAGTGATTCCCCCCAGGTAGAACTGTATACAGCTATATCATCCAGGTAAGCTGCACTGAACTGTTCCAACCCAGACAAGACCCTGTTCACCAACCGTTGGAAGGTGGCAGGTGCATTCTTTAAGCCAAAGGGCATTACCTTGAACTGATAATGTCCCTCTGGTGTGGAAAATGCTGACCTCTCCTTTGCTCCATCAGTGAGGGCAATCTGCCAGTAACCTGAAGTCAAATCAAAAGTACTCAGGTACTTAGCAGCCCCTAACCTGTCAATGAGCTCATCAGCTCTAGGTATAGGGTGAGCGTCAGTCTTTGTGACTGCATTCAATCCTCTGTAGTCCACACAGAACCTTAACTCCTTGGGTCCCCCCTGAGGATTAGGTTTAGGTACCAGCACCACTGGACTGGCCCATGGACTCTCAGGCGGTTCAATTACCCCCAATCCCAGCATCTTAGCAACCTCAGCTTTAATGCTGGCTCTGACATGGTCAGACAACCTGTACAGTTTATTTTTGACAGGTAGGCTGTCACCAGTGTCAATGTGGTGCACACACCACTCAGTGATACCTGGGGTCAAAGAGAACAGGCCAGGAAACTGCTCCAGCACTTGCTTACAGTCTCGGTGCTGCTGGTCTGTCAACTTGGGAGAGAGCACAACTCCCTCCACTGACCCATCTTGCACATTAGTGGAGAGGAGGTCGGGCACAGGCTCAGTTTCCTCCTCCACACCCTCATCAGTGACCAGTAACATGGTCATGTCTGCCCTGTCATGGTGGGGTTTCAATCTATTCACATGCAGGACCCTATGAGGGTTCCTGGGGGTGCCAAGGTCAACCAAATAGGTAACCTCACCCTTCTTTTCCAAGATTGAATAGGGCCCACTCCACTTGTCATGGAGGGCCCTGGGAGCCACACTCTCCAACCCCCACACCAATTGTCCTGGAGTATACTCAGGCATAGTAGCCTTTTGATCATACCAGTGCTTCATGAGCTCCTGGCTGGCCTCCAGTTTCCTGTTTGCCTTGTACATGTACTCTGCCATTCTAGATCTCAGGCCTAGCACATAGTCAAGCACATTGTCCTTTGCTTCTTTAAGAGGCTTCTCTAAAGACTCTCTCAGCAGGCTCAATGGCCCCCTCACAGGGTGTCCAAACAACAACTCAAAGGGACTGAAACCAACCCCTTTCTGTGGCACCTCCCTGAAGGCAAACAGTAAGCATGGGAGGAGAACATCCTATCTCCTCCTGAGTTTCTCTGACAACCCATTTATCATGCCCTTCAGGGTTTTGTTGAATCTCTCAACAAGACCATTTGCTTGTGGGTGATAGGGGGTGATGAACTTGTTGTTGACACCATACTCATCCCACATAGCAGTCAGATAGCTGGACAGGAAGTTCGTGCCCCTATCTGATACCACCTCTTTTGGAAAACCAACTCTGGTGAACACACCAAGCAGTGCTCTAGCCACTGCAAGAGCATCAATGGTTCTAAGAGGGATTGCTTCAGGGTACCTAGTGGCATGGTCCACTACCACTAAGATATACCTATTCCCTGATGCAGTAGGTGGGTCCAGGGGACCAACAATGTCCATCCCCACCCTTTCAAAAGGAACCCCAACCACTGGCAGCGGTATTAGGGGAGCCTTTGTCTTGCCCCCTGCCTTGCCACTAGTCTGACAGGTGACACAGGAGCTGCAAAACTCCTTTACCTTTTCAGACATATGGGGCCAGTAGAAATGGTTCACCAACCGGTTCCATGTCTTTGTCTGTCCCAAATGTCCTGCCAAGGGGATATCATGACAAAGTCAGGATGAACTCTCTGTACTTTTGGGGCACCACCAACCTCCTGGTGGCCCCCTCCTTGAGGTTTCTGGCCTCAGTATAAAGCAGTCCATCTTCCCAGTAGAGTTTGTGAAACCCACTGTCATCCCCCTCCTCTTGCTTAGAAGCAATCCGCCTCAAGCTCTCAAGGGTGGGACAGTCACGCTGTCCCTTACTGAACTCCTCTCTGGAGGGTCCACCTGCTCCTGTCAGTTCTGCCAAATCTGACAGCTCTGGCAGGGATGGAGTCCCTCCCTCAGAAGCCAGATCCTCCCCATCAGGGTTAGATTCTTCCTGCACCTCTGGAGTTCCCTGGGCTGGCTCACCAGGCCCAGTCCCCTTGTCCTTGGATGCTTGGCCCTTTGTTCCAGGGTCCAAGTGTCCAGCCCCTCCCTTCTGGCAAGTATGTGACCTAGTCACAGCACATACCCACTCAGGGATCTCTAATATTTTCATATGGAGTCCTCTCTCCACCTCTGACTACACAGAGGCTTCAAGATCATTGCCCAGTAAACACTAGACTGGGAGCACCTTAGACACAACTACCTTCATAGGGCCTGTCACACCTCCCCATTCCAAATCCACCACAGCCATAGGATGGAGTTTGGTAGTGCTGTCTGCATAAGTCACCTGGTGAAACTCACCAGGTAACAACCTCTCTGGAGGCACCAGCTCATCCAGGACCATAGTTACACTAGCCCCAGTGTCTCTGATAGCCTCAACCTCAGTCCCATTCACTTTAGGCCTCTGCCTGTACTTGTCCATGTTTGGAGGTAAGGCAGCAAGGGTTTCAATATTCACCCCTCCCAGGGACACTAAGGTTGCTTCCACCACCTGACTACCCCTCTCTGGGACACCACTCTCCACCCCTACACTGACACTGGCAATCCCTGTGGATGGCCCCTTAGGGGGGAGCTTCTTGGCGCAGACAGCATCTCCCTGTTTGTGCCCTGGCTGGTTACAGTCAAAGCACTTACCCACTTTTGAGGGATCAAAGAACCTACCATTCTTTCCCTGATTCCACCTCCCTTTGAATTTGGGTTGGCTCGGGGCCCCCCCTCCTTGTGCAGGTTTCTGTGGGTCTTTGGAGGACTCCTTCTGGTTTTGACCTTCCTTCCCTTGGGCTTTCCCTTGGGGAGGGACCTGTCCCCCTTTCGTCTGGTGACTCCCCTGGTGCTGAATGGAAACCCGGGTTCTCACCCACTCATCAGCTGCTTCCCCCAGCTCTCTGGGGTCTTGTCAGCTTAGAGTCCACTAGATACTGGCGTAACTTCTCTTCTGCACAATGAGTCAAAATATGTTCTTTCAAAAACAAATTATACAATCCCTCATATGTGTCAACTTTGTTACTAATAATCCAGCCTTCCAGTGCCTTCACTGAAACGTCCACAAAGTCTACCCAAGACTTTGAACTCAATTTCTGGGTGCCTCTAAACTTCACCCTGTACTGCTCTGGAGTCAGACCAAATCTCTTGACTAAGCATGCCTTCATCTGGGGGTATGATTCTGCATCCTCTCCCTTCAGGGTCAGGAGCCTATCCCTCCCAGCTACTGGAATCAACTCCCACAGGAGTGCACCCCAATACCTAGAGTGGACCCTACTCATTCTAAGGGCCCTCTCAAAAGCTGCTAGCCACCTGTCAATGTCATCCCCTCTGTGTACTTGGGCACTATACCCTTGGGAAGTTTAGGATCAAATGCACCACCCCTGGACATTTCACAATCTTCATCATTTTCACTGCCACCATTTCTTTTGAACGCCTACTCCCTCTCCCATCTCTTCTTAGCCAATTCCAATTTTTCCTTCTCCAAGGCAATCAAAGCTAATTGAGCCTTAAGCTGTCTCTCTCTGCAAGGGGCCGTGGTGGTTCCTGAGTAACCGACCCTTCCCCACTCCCCCCATCTGGAATCATAGGGCTAACATTAGAGATAATGGAAGAGGCACCATCCTCACCCCCCTCTTGGGTGAGGTTGGGGGGAGCACCCTCCATCCCCCCTTGAATCTCCTCAGCTACCCCAGCCCAGGCCTGTAGGGACTTAAGCAACCCTGCCTTCCTAATCTTGTTGGAAGCAGGCAGCCCCCTAAGTCTACACTGTACCCTAAGATCAGCCATCCTGAACTGGGACAGTTTAGCCAGGTCCAGCTCCATGGTTCCCTAGTTTTGGGTCACAACAACTAGGCACAACAGACTTAGAACAGTTTGGAAAAATCAAAACAATGGATTAAAAACAGTTTAGTCCAAATCCCAAAAATCAAACTCAAAAGTTTTGTTCTAAGGCAATTTAGAGAATTTTTATAATCTTAATTCACTTTACTGAAAGGTGTACTTTTTAAACACAAGTCCTCATCCGCACCGCTGAGCACCAAATGTTGGAAAGTGGATTATTGGTAGGGGCAAATGTAGGTCTGCCACTGGCAATAAGGCCACTAACACATGATAGGACTCAGCATAGGTCTTAGAAAATTATTCCCATGCTCAACCCTTGGTAGCTTGGCTGCGAGCAGGCAGGCTTAACTACAAAGACAGGTATGTAAAGCATTTAAAAACACCAATTCAGTAAATAATTAAGACACAATGCATAATAAAAATCCAACACCAATTTATAAAGATAGGAAATATTTCTATCTTTAAAATGACACCAAAACGACAATAATCCAATGTAGGGAACCGGAGATATGAATTTTTAAAGATTTTTCACTTTATAGCACTTAGAAACATATAGCACCATGTTGGGATATCTGGTCGCGATAGACCGGCTCAAAGTCAAAGTTTCAGGCTGACCGCGATGGAGCCCTGAGCGGCTACCCCTCGCGGTAGGTCCCGGTCACAGTTTTTACCTTCGGACTTAGAAACTTTTCTGGAGCTTTTTCTCGCGGGGTCCCTCGATGCTCTTCACCAAGCCGGATTCGGTGAGGGTTCGCCGGCCTCGGATTTCTTCTACTCCCGGTCAAACTCTGGAAGTCGGACCTACGGTGCTTTTAGCGAGACGAACCTGGGAGGCTTGGCCAGCTCGCGGTTGAAGGCAGGCCAGGTTGAGTCGGTCCCCCTATGGAGCTTTTTTTCAAAGTTGCTCCAAAGTTCTCCAAACTTCTTCCTGAAGTTTCCCAAGGGGTCCCAAAGTGTCTCAAACTCACTCTAAGGGTCTGGAACTCCAAGATGGTCCTTTAACTCTCTGTTAACCTGTTGCTTGCAGGGAGTCCACTCTTTAGTTCTTTCGCAGCTAGGTAATCCACAGGGCTGTAGTTTCAGCTGGTGCACTCTTCAGAGGGCAGGCCTTAGAAATTTGCACCCCAACTTCTCAGCATGGTCACGTCTTTCTTTCCTAAGTTTCAAGCAGCAGATCTGAGAGACTCTACCCCTCTCAGATACTTATTCCAAGTTTTCTGGGTCAAGCAGGAGGTCACTGCTGACCAATGGGAGCAGGGCAACTCCCCAAGAATATGATCACATCCTGTAGAGTGTGGCATTATTTTGTCCCAGAGTGCACCAAATCCTCCAAATTCATAATGGCTGATTTTCCAGCAGGGAGGTAAGAGCTGGCTAAACACACCCCTATGGCTACTTTTCATAAACTCTCCCCCTTGCATCTGTGCATTCCTTCCATAAGCCTAGCTCTGGCTGAGGTGAAAAGTTTAGAGTTGTAAATGACACTAAGGCCTCCTTCTCGTTGAAGACCATGGTTTACGACTCTTCCCCCTGCTCTGGCATTCCTGTGTAGCAGCACACTGCCCTCCCAGCAGAGCTGGTTAACCCCAGGGGCTCTTTATCACCTCTTCTAGGCAGCCTGGCTAATCCACTTAACTCTGACCAATCAGGACAGACCACTGGAAGGCTGAATCTGGACTTACAAACAAGAAAGTCTTTTAACTTCTTGTATGTACACTTTAGGAGAAATTCAACCATATCATATTTTTGAGTTTATTAATACCATTCGGGGAAGTCTTTGAATGGTACTTCTAGCCTTCTCCTATCAAGAGTTATTAGTTAATAACTTCCTGCCATGTTAACCTATGTGGCAGGGGATTTGCAATGGGAAAAATTACTTGGGCCATTTTTCCAGCACCAGGACTTACAAAAACATATTTTATAAGTACTTTGCTTATATCTACAGGACCCCCACCCCATGGGACAACTAGGGGAGACTTTAGGGGTTCTGAATCTGTAGAAATATTGCATTTCCTCCCTCCACAGTGCTCCTAGCCTCAAAGTCGAATTTGAGCAGCACTTTATCACAATGTGGGGAGGGAAATGTGAAATTTCACTTAACCCAGGGCATATAAAACTCCTTTTATAAGGGTCTACCTTATAAATACCTGACCCCCCACCCCTGGGACACCCTGGGTGTTCCTAATATGCCAAAACATTATAGGTTATCCATTATTAAGTGCCCCAAAAACCAAAGTCGAGTTTGGGCACAATTTACTTTTTAAAAGCAGTCCGGCCACCCAGGGCTACTTTTAAACTGACCTCAGGCTTCAGCAGTGCACACATGCAAGTGCAGAAAAAGCTGCTGACCTCTAAACTGACATGCCCTACTATGTACTAGGGACTGATAGGTAGTTTCAATCCCCCTGCCTTAATATGTACTGGGGGCTTATAGGGCAGGTCAGGCCAATCACAGGGGTACCCCAACCCATAGTGTACCATTCAGCAAAAAGTTGGGGGGTGCCCAGGACACAGGATGACTTTGCAACAGTCCCTGTAATGTGTCCCGAATGTTGTCTTATGTAAATAGTGCTCTGTATGTTGTGCATGGGATGTTGTCTAACTGCTTTTCTAATTTGAGTTGGCACATTAACTGCATCCTTGTTCCCAGGTGGTCAGAAACTGAACAACTCTGGAAAATTCTAGAGAACTACCTTGCCCTGGACAATCTGAAGGAGCACCCACAGGATATATGTGCAGAATGGTAGATAGAGGGACATGAAGTGACATCAATTGTTTCCCATCAAATCTGTCTCAAAATGAAGAATCTGAGCAAGAAGACTTTGTTTCCCATTGCCCATTTGAGCAAGAAGTGACATCACTGGGTTTCCTATCATCAAGCTGCACAGGAAGAGTCATCACTGGCTTACCATCAAAGCTGTCTTTTAGGATTTAGATCTATTTTATTAATTTCAAATTGGAGTCATTGCAATACTGCCCACCAGCATCGATTGGCCGGAGGTGGCTTAAGTGTTGAGACATTATGGACATTGTAGGTATAGAACATTATGGAACCAGTTAGAAAAGGAAAACTAGAAGGAAAGATCGAGAGGAAACAGAGCAGGGTGGGGAGGGTTAGGTGTTGTTACTTGTAGGCAAAACAATCTAAGGGGTACACTCAGGTAGTGTGTTGCTCATTAGGTGCAGCTGCTGGTATTAAACGCAAAAAAACTCAGCAGACAGGTGTGTAAGGCAGGGTTGCCACATCTTGTCAAAAAGGGGAAGACGTTGCATTGCCACTGCTGTTAGCTTTTCCATCCCTATTGTGTCCTATAACTTGTGTAGCCACTCTAAATGTGTTAGAGTAGCTTCTGTGCCCCATTTGCTGAGGAGGAGGTGTTTGGCTGCCCCTAGTGTGAGGGTGATAGTTCTACCACGGGGAGACCGTAAAGGGTAGGAGAGGGGTTTGGGAGGCCCAGTAATACATAGCTTGGAAACCTTGGAATATCTGTCACATATATAGGGGCAGATTTACAAGCCCCCTGTGCCACCAGTACGTCACTTTTTGTGTCGTACCGGTGGCGTATTTACTGCTCCATATTTACAAGGACAGGAAAAGCCACCCTGCGTAGCTTTTCCTGTCCTTGTAAATATGGCCCCTTTACACGCAGCATTTTGCGTGAAAGGGGCGTTCCATGGGTGTTGCTGTGGGTGTTTCCACGCAACACCCATGGAACCAGACACACATCCAGATTTACGAGGAATCGTAAATCTGGAAATGCGTGTGAATGCTACGCCTCCCCAGGCGAGGCGTAGCATTCAATGCGTGCTGCATTCTACAGCATGCATTGAAAGAGGAAAATGCCTGTAGTGATTGTTTTTGTGCAGGAAGGGGCACCTTCCTGCACAAAAACAATCTCCCCACGATGCAGGCATCCTTGCACCATGGTGCAAGGGTGCCTGCGACGGCGCATGGCAGCAGTTTGTGCGCCAGCGCAGGGGGAAGCACAGAGATGCAACATATTGTTGTAAATTTGTCGCAACCCTGTGCTTTGAAAGTGACTCAGTGCGGCACAGCCAAATGGCTTGCGGAATGCACTGAGTCACTTTCTTGTAAATCTGCCCCATAGTATTTATCGCGTCCAGGACACCATCCCAAAAGGATTGCAGCTTGGGGCATTGCCATAGGAGGCGGGTAAGCATGCCCTCCTGTCCACAGCGACGCCAGCAGAGGTCATCCTCCTCCGGCACCCACGCAGCCATTCTAGTCGGTGTGAGATACCAGTAATGTGCGATTTTTAGGAGCATCTCTTTACTGGTAGTGTTTAGGGTGGATGCCCAGGCAAGGTGCAGTATGTTGTTCCACTCCCTGTCGGTGAAGGGTCTCTCACATTCCCTTTCCCATCTGGCGCGTGTGGGTGATTTTAGTGGGGTCTGTGGTGCATTCAGGAAGGTGTAGAGGTCAGATGGTATTTTCTTGTCTGTGTATCTCGTGAGGAGCCATTTCTCGAAGGGCATCAATACTACTGTGTTACCCAATGGGCTACTGATAAGTACTGCCAGCGTGCAGCCTCAGGGAGGCTGTAAGAGGCCTGTAGGATGGGGAAGTCCATAAGGCCATCTCAATTGAATACGTTCCCAACACGTTTGCAGATGGCTTCCTGCCAAGCCATATATGCCACTCCCGTGGCAGCTGGGGGGAAATCTGGATTGCCTGGGGAGATAGTGGTGTGGATAGCCCATGTCTCAACTGGACTCGGTCCCAGACCCCAATAGTGGCTCGGATCACTGGTGAGATATAGACACTAGGTGGCCTAAGCCACGGTATTTTACAAATGTGCATGCCCGCAATTGCCAGGTAAACAAAACACCAATGTTTTTCCATTAGGGCGCAGGACCACTCCACCATGTAGCATAATTACGCTGCTTGATTGTAGCAGTGAAGTTTAGGTAATAATGTCATTTTAATGGCTGCTATAAGACAGAGCCAAGTGTAGAGTGGAATTGGAACCCCAGATATGGGATCCCGTTCTCTGCTCACTGGAAGGGCATAAGGGTCGCCAAATGGGCTGTCTCCATCACCGGAATGGCTATACTGAGGGCCAGGGACTTTTACAGATTGGTCTCAAACCCGAAGGCGGCACTGAATTCGGTTAGCTCCGTCACCATGGTTGTTAAGGTGTGTTCAGGGCCTGTAAGGGTCAAAAGGACATCATCATCTGCGTATAGCATGATCTTATGTTCTCTCTCGGCCATCCGTATGCCTGTTATATTGGGGTTGTTCCATATGCGCTCTGCTAGGGGCCCATATAGAGTGCAAAAAGCAGGGGAGACGGGGGCAACCATGCCATGTTCCACGTGTGGTAGGAAATGGGGCGGATGTCACCCCATTCACCTGCACACGGGCCAAAGGGGCATGGTAGCATGATCAGACCCACTTACAGAACCGTGAACCAATGCCTACTCTCTGTAGGACACTGTGTAGAAAAGGCCATGCACACGATCAAAGGCCTATTCAGTGTCAATTGAGAGCAGTATGGCCTGTATTGGAGGGTGCTCACAAAATCCAGCAGATGGCACAATTGCTTTGTTTTATCACTAAACCCCTGCTTCGGTACAAACCCAGCCTGGTCTGGGTCTACCAAACCTTGAACATGGGGGGCTAGTCTGTGTGCGAGAGCGCTGGCAAAAAACTTTGCGTCCACGTTCTAGAGGGAGATCGGGCGGTAGGAAGAACAGCATTTGGGGTCTTTACCAGCTTTAGAAATCACCGTGATTGTGGCCACACACATAGAGTCGGGTAATGTGCCTGTGTCACTTAAAGTGTTAAACAAGCGCGCCAAGAGAGGGGCAAGCCACGGAGCGAAAGCCTTATAGAATTCTGCACTATAGCCACCTGGGCCTGGTGCATTGTTAGGCTGTAAGTTCTGAATGGCCGCTAAGACCTCCTGAGTGGTGATATCCGTATCTAAAGCGGAAAACATAGTCGCACCGGCTTCAGGGTGGGGCACTGGAGACAACTATGCTTGTGCGTCAGACTCCAATAGGGGATCTGCTGTGTAGAGAGACTCGTAGAATGCTCGAAAGGCATCCACTATGTCTGCATTATGTCGGAGGGGGACACCGTCTGCTCCTTGTATTTCAGGGATTATCCGCTCGGTGACCTGAGCTCAGTGTGCAAGCATCCGTCCTGCCTTGTTACCACCGGCATAATATTTTTGGCAGATGCGGAGCAACGCGTATTCTGAATTACCCATATGTATCTTCCGCAATTGCTTCTGGGCGGCTGTCAGCTGGAGGCGGGCACAACCCGAACGAACGTTGGTGGCCTCAAGTTCCTTAAGCTGTATTTCTAGTTGGCGGTGTTTAGTCTGCCTCTCCTGTTATGAACCGTGGCTATTGCAATGAAGTGGCCCCTAACCACAACCTTAAGCGCCTCCCATAGTGTGACCAAGGTGGTTGCAGGTGTATCATTAATTTCCAATAAGGTGGTTAAAGCTGCCAAGCTGTCTGATCCTACGTGGTTATAGGTAAGGTGTTTCGTGTGGCCTGTGGCCACTCCCATAGTTCGCGGTGTAGAGTGATGGATAAGTGATCAGATAAAGCTGCTGCACCAATGTTGACTGAGACAGTGTCACAAGTAACTCCAGGTGTGGTAAGAAAATAGTCGATGCAGACATATGTTTGGTGCGCGGCTGAGAAAAAGGTGTATTCTAGGGATGTGGGGTGTATATGTCGCCATATGTTGGTTAAACCCGCCTACTCCAGCCAATGCCTAGTGCCCGCGATGAGTCCCCCCACCTGGCCCACCCTAGGGATAGTCCGATCCCTATGTGCACCAATTACAATGTTGAAGTCCCCTCCCACCAGTACATCTTTGTCTGAGGTTATCAAAAGCTGGCTCAAGGAGTCCCTGATAAAAAAAAGTTCCTGGCGCTCGTTAGGGGCGTAAATCGTGGCTAGGGTGTATCTAGTGCCATAGACTAGGATCTGCAAAGCTAATAACTTGCCTGGTATGTCAAGAAAGACCTTTTCCACCCGTCCTGGAAACCGGGTGGCGAGTAGAATGGCGACCCCCTGCTTTTTTGGCCCCCCAGAGGAAAAGAACTGGAGGTCAAACCATCAGGAGCCCAGTCTTCGCAAATCGTCCTGGAGTAGATGGGTTTCTTGTAACATGCAGATATCGCATTTGGTGTCCCTGAGGAATGAAATGAGTGCTAGGTGCTTAGATGGGCCATTAAGGCCTCGAACATTGAGGCTAAGGATAGTTAGCGCCACACAAATACCTGGGGAAAGATGTACCAGTGTACCTCCCATAGAGGGGTGAGCCTGGCCTCCAACAAGGAGTGTAGGAAAACAGTAATACGAGAGGAATAGGAAACAAGAGCACAAAGGGGAGAAGTAGAAAAAGAGCAAATAAGAGAAATGAACTCAAATATATCCCCCACCTGGGGACAAACAACAAGTATTTGCTAGGGTCCAAGTCGCCGGCAAGTTCACCAATAAAGCACTGTCCGTAAGATGGAGCTCCGCAGGAGTCCCGGAAATCTGCGGCTGGGGCACTGCACAGGATATCTATTCAGCGGTCACTACTGTCCGCAGAGCCAGATAGGAGATAAAGGGTAACAATGAATGAATCAAGACACTTAAGGTCGTTCAGTGGTCACCGCATGCATGATCGAGAGCGTCCTCCCTTTGGAGCTGTTGGAGTAACTAATTGCGGGCCTCCCAGCTGTCGGCTTGGATCGTTTGCTCAAAACCTTTGTCTGTCGTCGCTTGGAGCGTTGCGAGGTGGTAGCTGTTGCTGTAGGGTCTCGCAGCAGGGGCGACGCTCGTGAGGCAGAATGCAGATCTGGCATGCCGGGGATTGCCCAAGCGTCCACCAGACAGCGTATCACCCAAACCTCCTGCTGCCACACAAACTGGAGATGGAAGGGATGGCCCTATTTAAACTTGATATTCCGGTGTCCTTTGAAGTTGATAGCAGATAGATCCTGTGCAACTGACATGATAGCTACCTTCTGTCGGTATGAATGAAGAGAGGTAAGTATGTCCCGAGGTTGGCCCGACGTGGTGGTCTGAACCCCAGCACGGTGGGTTCGGTCTAAGATGACCTCTTGGTCCTGCAAGGAGGGGGCGATATATTTGAAGAGGCAGATAACGAAGTGTTCAAGTCCGCCGGAGATCGCCTGCGTTAGGATGCCCCTAATTCATATGTTGGAGCGGCGGGATCGGTTCTCAAGGTCTTCAAGGCGGTAAATGAGGTCCAGGTTTTGATCACGTAGTGCCAACAGTTCCTGGCGATGACCCTCATGGTCCTCCTCACAAGCATCTCGGCCATTCTCCAGCGACGCCACTCTCATACCTACTGCTTCTACGTCTTGGCATATTTCCTTAAGTTCAGTGGCGATATCATGTTTGAGACCAGCGAAGTCCTCCCGCAATGTCCCAAATAAGCGTTCCAGAAATTTTTTAGTGATGGGGGAGCTGTCCCTGTCAACATTCCCTGCTCTGGTATCATCTGAACGCGGGTCCGGCGCTGTAGGACCAAGCACTCCCTCTTCCTTCTTGGAGGTGGATTTAGCAAAGATGTCCTTAACTGAGGGTTCTTTCTTCCCTGCGCAAAGGAAAGACATGGTGAGGTGCGGATGAGGCCACAACACCCTCCTCTGCTCATACCACCAGTGCAGTTAGTGGCCAGGCCCAATCGAGCACCAGGTGCGGGAAATCCCTCACCTCTGGGCGGGCAGAAATGCTAAGTGCACCCTGAGCCAGATCAGGAACTCTCACCACAGCCGACGGGTGCAAACGACCTCTGACTCAGAGCACGATGTAGGGGACCTCCTGTCACACAGGCCCACAGTGGAGCACTGCGCCGCGCCCCCCCAACTCTGGCTGTAGGTGCGTTGGTGGCTCCACTCTGGCCCCGGACCCAGAGCGGTGGAGACCACAGGAAGAGGACGTCGGTCAACAGGTGGGAAGACAGAAATAAAGGGGGGGAGCTGGTGTCCCCGAGACGGACCGACCTACCATCTGTGGGCCGCAGAAGGTCACCTACACGACCCTCGCGCCTCCCCCTTGCATGACCGGGACGAGCCCTGTGCGTACTGTGTCCCCCTTCTGGGATAGCAGCCCCACTGTGTCACCTCAGTCATAAAATAGGCCTCGAGGCCGCAGCCCACCGCCGCTGAGGCCACCGCACATCCGTGCGTATCTGCTAGATGGAGCTGGGGGCCGCAGCACGTCCTGCGGCTCCTGTGAGTCAATTCGCCCGTCTTCAGGGACGGCGGGAGCCAGTTCGAGCGCGGACCCAAGGAAGCCGAGTCCAACAGCAGTGTCAATTCAAACAAGGCTACCAGGTTTTGAACACACCCCAACCTCCTTCATGCCGCCCGGGCTGCCTGCAAGATCCCACTCCGCTGTGCCCCCCCCTCTGCCAGCAAGCGACTTGCACACTCACCAGCTGCCGGTACGGGGGGGCCGCACCCCACGAGCCAGCCAAGGTCCGGTTCCTCGGGCCCAGCAGCTCCACTGACTACACCCCAGGTCTCCGCCGTCAGCAGCTAACTGAGAGGCGGTCCTACATGATGCGACAACAGACACATTTGATACAGTCTCACACCCAATACTCATCAGATGCCTGCATGAGATTGGCATCCAAGGACCTGCTCTTCGCTGTATCAGCTCCTTCTCAATGGATAGAACACAAGCTGTCAGTTTTGCACCTTACTTCTCGGAAGCCCCCAAACTCACCTGAAGAGTGCCTCAAGGTTTTGTGTTCAGCCCCACCCTCTTCAATGCATACATAATCCCTCTCGCCTATTCCATCCTCACACACAACATTAACATCCTCTCCTACACAGATGACATGCAACTTGTCTCCCTATCGGACAAACACTAGAAACAGGTTCATTGCCTGCATGACCAAATTTGCTAACTGGTTGAAAGCCAACTGTCTCAAGCTCAAAACCGACAAATCAGAAGTAGTGTTCTTCGATGAGAATACCTCACCATGGGACATCAACTTTTGGCCCCTCAAACTTGAACCCTGAACCCGCGTCAGGAACCTAAGAATCATGCGCCAATGTGTTCTGAGGTAAGGCATCTCCTAATACATATGAAAATTCAAAGAAAACAGTCAATTAAGCAAAAGGGCCTACTCAATATTTGAGTTCTAGATCAATGTAATGTTTCAAAGTTTTATTACAAAAAGTCTCTATGAGAAATTAGCTTGTTGGTTGAGGGGGGTGTCACAAAATTAAACTGTGCTTAACCCTCTGAAACCTGGCACAAAATCAATCAGGCTTTACTTAGAGGCAGTGTGTAAGCTATTCAGACAGCAGTCAAACAGCAATAAAATGAAAATACAACAAAGAAAAATCACTAATCTAGAAAACTCGAGTAAAATGTAATGAATTATTTGACACTAAAATGACAATACAATCAGTAGAACCAGAGTTATGAATTTTTAAAGTTTAAAGTGGAAAATAGTGCCTAAAAGATCAAAGAGTCAACCACAAGCATTTAGTCGCTCAAGACCAGGGCAAAGTCGAAAATTATGCCCGACCGCAATGGAGCTCGATTCAGATACACTTAGTAGATGCCCTAGTCTCCACCTAGCTTCAAAATTTCAAAGAAAAATGTCTGAGAAAGTAAAGTTCAGTGGGGCAAGGCAGCCGGTGGTGTCAGAGGAGGAGGAGGAGTCATCGTCGGGGAGGTGCTGGACGCAGTCGCAGTGAAGCTTTCTACTTTCGGACTTAGGGCCTGATTTAGAGTTTGGCGGGGGGACTACTCTGTCACAACGGTGACAGATATCCCATACACCAAATTCTAAATCCCATAGGATATACTTAGATTTAGATTTCGGCGGACGGGATATCCATCACCTTTGTGACAGAATTAACCCTCCGCCAAACTCTAAATCAGGCCATAAGGCTCTTTTTTGGAAGACAAAAATCTCCAGCGGAACAAAGCTACTTGCTGTATCCGACGAGGGCTCCAAGAAGCCGGATACCCTTCCATAGTAGAGATGCTAAACAGGGTTTGCTTCTCCAGAGTAGAATGTAGCGGGAGCTACAACAAATTCAGGCCGACCAATGATGCACCATGGGCGGATCGTCAATCATCTCGCGTCTCAGGGCACTTTTTGGTCCAGAATTTTGGATTTGAGCTATCCTGGCTCCTTAAGCACCACTTCCAAGGGTCCAGAATTGGATAGGCACAATTTGGAGTGTTAGGACTCACTAACGCTGGGTTCAGGTGCACGTTAAAGATGGTTGAAGCCTTTTATGCCCCTGAGGCTCTCATCAGGAGGCCAGCCAACTAGCCCTTCGAGTCACTCTGGTAGACCTGGGTTCAAGCAGAAGAGCAGGTCTCAAGCAGCAGGGCAGTCCTCTGAGGGCACAATGCAGGCTTCAGGCAACAGGGCAGCTTTCTTGAGCAGCAAATTAGTCCTCTAAAGTACACAGCAGGCCACAGGTAACAAGGCAGCCTTCTGAGAGTCCTTCGCAGATCCAGAAGTGAACTGAAGAGTGGATCTGAGGGTCCTAATTTTATACATGGTGCCAGCTTTGAAGTAGAAGTGTCTAGAATTTCCTGCTTCCCTGCCCTGGTCCCAGGATGTCTGGAGTTACAAAAGGCTAGTGTGAAGTCTTTGGATGTGTGCTGAGGCAGGGTCTGCACAGCTCCGCCCCATCCTGTCAGCATGGCCCATCTTGCCAACACACAGTCCCACTATTGTGAGCCTTTCTGGGAGGAATACACAAAGGCCAACTGCCAAAACACCAAGTCATCTGATAAAGGAAACAGGCTGCAGGCACCAAATGGTTGGACAATCAAATGCCAACTTTCTAAAAGTGGCACTGTCAGAATAGAGACTTAAAATCGGACGTTCCCATTATGAAAGATTTTAAATTACAATTCTTTAGACACCAAATATGAAATTTACACCTATTCCCCAACAAATGGTATCACTTATTAAATATAATAAAGTAACGCAATGTTATCCGATGGGAGGGGTAGGCCTCCCAGTAGTAAAATCTGAATTTAGGAGTTTTTTATTACTAAGACATATAAAACTAAAAAGTGCATGCCCTTTAAATACACTGCACCGTGCCCTATGGGGTGTGTAGTTCTTACCTTAGGTGTGACTTAAATGTATTAAAAATTGAGTTTTTGGTCTCGTTAGGGGTTTATTTTGCCAGTACGAATTGCAGTTTATGTTTAAATCATGTTTATTGGAAGGAAACATTTTGGCACTACACAGCTTACTGCCTACATCCGTTGGCCGGCAGAGCATTTCTAGGAGGTCAATACACAGCGTTAATGCCACAACCCGGAGGCCGGCCGCGTAGATGAGTGATCCGTCTGAAAGGCTAGTTGCCCCCTCCGTTTTCTCCCAAAAAAACAAAACTCCCAACCAATAAACTAATATAATAACTATCCCCCTCCCTGTCCCCCCGTCCCTCCCCCGAACCGATGTGCTGGTGGCTCCCAGTATTGGGTCTTATGGTCTGCAGGACCTCAGTTATGTGCTCCATGGGCTCCCTCCTCAGCTGGCCTATCTGTGAGACGGAGAAGGCGTAGGTATTTCGGGCAAGTCACCTCGTTAAGTTCCCTCGACAACAGTGTCAGAAGTGGGCTCCATATGGTGTGGAAGGATTCTATTGAGTTCGTAAGTGTCGCTTGAATGCGTTCCATCCCCACTATATACCAGAGTTTATGCAACCACCCTGTATGTGTTGGTCTGGTCTGTGTGCCCCATAGTGAGAGTATATGCTGTACCGCTGCTCCCATCGCCACCCCCATCTGCTTCCCCCTTATGGATTTCAACGGATATGTAAGTCCATTAGGCAGGCCTAGTAACGTGTAAGCTGGGAATCTAGGGATTTCGGTGTCCAAGCAACCGTCTATATCATCTAAGACCTCCCTCCAGTAATCTCGTACTTCCGTGCATTCCCATAGGATGTGCGTCAGTGTTCCTTCTTCATCGCAGCCCCGCCAGCACGTCGGGCTACGCTCTGGGTTCCCTCGATGCAGTCGGACCGGAGTCAGGTACCAGTACGTGGCTACCTTTACAGCCGTCTCCCGGCTGGCCACGTTCCGAGCTGTATGTGCAGCCCGATAGTAGATATCACGCCATTCCGTTTCGGTAATATCCCTCCCAATTTCCCTAGCCCAGCGCCTCTGGCCTGCCGAGGGCGTAAATGGGGTCAAGGGTCGAAGCAGACCATATAGTTCTGAGATTATTTTTTTGTCGGACGTTTTATCACGAAGCCACCGTTCGTATCTAGTGAGCCTCCGACCGACGAGGGGTTTCACTTCCGGTTGAAGGAGCCAGTGCCGGAGTTGAAAATATTGGAACTGCTGTGGAGCGATAATATCATAAGAGTGTTGTGTCTCGGCCAGGGACAAAAATCCCTCGAGGTTAAAAAGGTGACCCGCTGATTTGCATCCCGCGTTCCTCCATTGGGGGAAAGCTCTTTCATTCATCCCTGGGACAAAATCCGGGTTATCAAATAGCGGCGTCATTGGGGAAGGGAAGGAGGTAAGGCCCCGTTTCACTGCCACTGTATCCCAGATGTTTAAAATTGTACTCGTAATCGGCGAGCCCTGTAGATTCGGGGGTCTGTCACGTTTTTTTAAAAACGGCACCTTCCATAACGAGAGTTTTGCCAGTGCCCTGTCTTGGAACAGCCACTTCTTTTCCGATTCGGGTCTGCTCCATTCCACCAGGGTTCGGAGTTGGGAAGCCCTATAGTAGTCAAGGAAATTCGGGATACCCAGCCCTCCCTGGTCTAGGGGTCGATGGGATATCTCTCTACGCATCCGGGGACGCGCTCCGGCCCAACAAAAGTGGTTGACCTCTTTCTGGAGTTGCTGGAGGGCGCCCCTCGGCGGTCTGGCCTGTATGGTTTGAAATATATATAGCGCTTTGGGCAAAATGCTCATCTTAATCGCCGCGACTCGGCCTAGGAGCGAGAGTGGTTGCTTGCGCCATTGTTGAAGACACTTCTGGATCTGGGAGAGGAGCGCTGCGTAATTCCGATCGACCGTCTGTGTTACCTTGGGAGCTAATTCTATGCCCAGGTACGTGATGGATTCCCTTGCTCGTAAGTTTCCGTAAGATGGTCGCTCTAGACCCGCGGCTTCTGCATATCGACCCAGGTGTAATAATGTGGACTTTCCCACATTAATTTTAAACCCGGAGACACGGCCGAAGGAGGCCAGCTCCTCCAAAAAGGCTGGTACCGATCGTTCCGGCTTCTCCAACGTGGCCAAAATATCATCCGCATATAAGCTCACTGTATGGTGCTCCCCCCCAAAGGGAATCCCCCTTATGTCCCGATTATCTCTAATTTTCTGGGCGAGCGGTTCCACGTATAATGCGAATAGGAGTGGGGAGAGCGGGCACCCCTGTCGTGTGCCCCTCTGAATCACTACCGGCCTTGATGTTGTACCGTTGACTCGAACCATGGCCCTAGGCTCATCGTAACAGCTCGCCACCCAAGCCCTGAAGCGCTCCCCGATTCCAAAATGAGCCAGGGTATGGTCCAGGAAGCTCCAGTTGACCCGGTCAAAGGCTTTTTCCGCGTCTACTGACAGTAGCAAAGCCTCCATCTTGGTTCGGTGCGCCTTATCTATCAAATGTAGTACCCGCTTGGTGTGATCGCTCCCCTGTCGGTTATAAATAAAACCGGACTGATCCGGGTCTATAATGCCCGGCAATCGCGGTCCCAGTCGTGCCGCTAGTACTCCAGTGAACAGTTTCAGGTCGAGATTGAGAAGAGAAATCGGCCTGTAAGAGCTGCATGTTGTCTTCTCTTTTCCGGGTTTGGGGATGACTACAATGTCTGCCGCTAACATATCTGGGGGGATAGACCCACGCCCCTGGAAGGCATTGAAGAGTCGTGTTAGTATAGGGGCGATCAGTGAGCAGAAGGCCTTATAGAGCCCTGCGGAGTACCCGTCTGGACCCGGTGATTTATGTGATTTAAGGCGAGCAATGGCCCCAATCACCTCTTCTATCCGAATCGGCGCCTCCATTGCCTCAGCCTGATCTAAAGCCGTGATCGATACTCCCTTGAGATAATCCTCCCCCTCGGTGGAGTCGGGTATCGACTCCCTATAAAGAGAGGAAAAAAACTCCCGGAAAGCGTCTGCTATTTCCTCGTCCTTGACCACCTTCACTCCCTTCTCGTTTATTATTGCGGGTATCCTATCCCGTTGGACACGGAGCTCTAAGTTTGCTGGCCAACATACGGCCTGTTGAATCCCCCAATATAATACGAGTGCTTAAGCCTCAGCGCCGCATACTCCGCTCTATCGATATCAAGAGCAGCCAGCTGCAGTCTTGCCGCTCTCACCTGACGCCTAAACCCTAGGGGCCCCTGTGCGACTATGAATTCGTTCCATTTCCACTACCTGCTTTGTGAGCTTCTCCCTAACCTCTCTACGCTCTTTAGCCTCCGCCGCTGCAATGGCGACTAATTCGCCAGCGTACCACTGCCTTCAAAGCCCCCAGAGGGCCGTAATGGGGGTATCTGCGAGGTCATTGCGGGTTAAATAGTCAGTGATGCTTTTGTGTAGCGCTGTTACCACCCCGTGTCTCTGAAGCAGCGTTTCCCTTAATCGCCATCTCCCGGGGTTCTGTGCGTTGTAGGTAGAGAGAGAGTCAGTGTCACCGCATCATGGTCGGAAAGCGCCGCCGGAATTATATTTACCGTGTCCACTAATGCTGTCAGGTCCGATGATCCTATAAGATGATCGAGTCTAGCATATGTTCGGTGTGCGTGAGAGTAGAATGAGTATTGTTTATTGTGTGGATGCTTTGTCCTCCAGATGTCTGTCAAACCCCGCTCCCGTAGCCAGTCCTTCCCTGCAGTAGTGAGTGCACCCTCCTGTCCGTAACGCTGACCGGAGCGATCTATCTCCGTGTCCATGACTAGGTTCAAGTCCCCCCCTACCACCATCATCCTGTTTTGCGTGGCGAGTGCCTCTGAAAGTGCTGTGGTAAGGAACTTCTCCTGTCCCACGTTAGGGGCGTACAGGGAGCCCACCACCAGTGGGACCCCTCCTACCCAGAATTTGTATGCCAACATCCGTCCTTTAATTTCTGCCACCCTCTCGCTCACCAGGCCCTGAAAGGATTTAGATACTAATATTGCCACCCCTGCTTTTTTCACTGCTATAGAAGAAAAGAATTGCTGAGGAAAGGCTCGAGATCTCATACGATGCCAATCCTTAGCCAGGAGGTGTGTCTCTTGCAGGAGGCAGATAGCCGCCCCCGTGTGCTCCAAATAGGAGAGGATGGCCCTTCTTTTAATGGGGCTATTTAACCCTTTCACATTAAGGGTGAGAATCTGGAGTTTGTGAGCCATCCCAAGTGTTGAACCCTGGTGGGCGCTGAGTCTGGTAGGGCCCGCCCATCAGCTCGTTATCCCGTAAGCCTCGCCCTGCTAGGGCTAGGACCCCGACTTTCGGGAATCCACCCGAACCTAACCCCTTGCAGCACATCGGTTCTACCCTCCCCTTCCCCCCAACCCCCCCCCCTGGACCCGTCCTCCCCCTCTCCTCCCCCTCCCTAACCCCAACAAGGACCCTAAAAACCCTAACATAGTCCGTAGCCCCAGGGCCCCATGCCCTGGTACGTGGAAAGAACGATAATCGGGGCATGTGTGGACCAAGTGTTCCCGGCTCCCCGCCCCCACCCCCCAGCCTCAAATATGATAGCGTTACTGACCCCTTCCATGTTTTCAGTTCAATGTGTCGGGGCAGTATCCTTTAAGACGGCTTCCAGAGCTGCTTGCCTCTCCTGCGCCATAGCATCCGAGTCTGGTCTTGCTTCCGAGTCGGGAGCGTCTCGTCCCCACTCTTCGCCATCCGTCCCCCGTCGATCGTTTCGTGGTTGGAGGCAAACCTTCTGCATCGTGGACTTCAAGGCCCAGGAGCTTGCACGTGTCCTCCACTGACCTGAGTTGATGTACCTTGCCGTTCCACTTAAAAATGAGCCTAAATGGATGCCCCCAGGAGTAGGCTATCTCTTGTTCTCTGAGGTGCCGGGTGACGTCTTTGAAGGATCTCCTCTTCTGCAGCGTTATAGAGGCCAGGTCTTGATATAAAGCCACGGAGTGGCCCTGATAGATGATGGATTGTTTCAGACGGGCCTCACGTAAAATGCGTTCCTTTAACGGGTAGTCTGGGAGGAAGGCCAGGATGTCCGGGGGGGGCGCCGGGGCCCGCCGCGGCAAACCCACCCTATGCGCTCGATCTATGCGGATCTCAAACTCTTGGTTCTCTCCCAGGACCTCTCGGAATAACCCCTGCAGATAGCTCGTCACATTTGTCCCTTCGGATTTCAGTGGAACCCCTCGTACGCGGATGTTATTGCGTCTGGAGCGGTTTTCCAGATCCTCCGTGTGGGCCTGGAGGTCGATTTGTTGCTCTTTGAGTCGAATGACCTCTTGCTGGAGCTGAGCGAGTTCTTCCCCCGCTGCGTGTTCTCTATCCTCCAGTTCCGCCACCCTTTCCCCCACCGCGTCTACATCTCGTCGGATGTCCTTCACCTCTCCTGCGACTTCGCTCTTGAGCGCCTGGAAATCTTCCCGGAGGGTGTTGAATAGCGTTTCGAGGAAGGCCCGGGTGATCGGGATCGTGTCTTCTTCTGGGGCGACCCCGCTAGTTCTGACCTGGGGGGATTTGCTGCCTTTCTCCTCTACCACTGTCTGTTTTATGAGCATCTCCCTCACGGACCTTTCCCCTTTCTTCTTCGCCGTGGCCATCTTGCTCCTGCTTCCCCTGCAGGGCCTTGGAGGAGTCTTGGGGGTCTTCTGTGGTCACGACTCGATCTCTTAGTGGGGCCCAACGACACTGCGGCCCACTCCTATGATTGAGAAAGGCCAAGAGGCACCCGTCCCACGAGCCCTCTCAGGATACGTTCGGCTGGTGCCCGTCGTAGGACCAGAATCGAGGCCTTGGGTTCGTCCACCTTTCCTGCGTGGTCCGCCGCTTTCCTCCCTTGTTTCCGAGCACTCTGGTCTTCACACACGACCTCGCGCCCCTGTCTCCCGGCTCTCTGAAGGGGGGCGCCCCTGATCTTAGTCCCTTCGCACCCCTTAATCGCCTTCCTACACCTGCCTCGAGGTGCGGGCCTCCGTCACCCCTGCCTCGCTGTACGCTCCCTCTCCAGCCCTAGGGGTCTCGTGTTCTTCTGGTGAGGGTGTGGGTTCCGCAGCTCGTGCCTTGCTCTCGTTCCCGCGTTAATTCCTCCAGCCTCGGGAGCGCCCATCGATGGTGCCTGCTCCACCCCCTGCTGCTCCTTGTACCTCCGCCAGGCGGCAATCCTGGCCGGGCGTCTCCCAACCTGTCCGTAGCGTGGGGCCCTGTATCAGCCGTCCACACCGCCTATCTCATGTAGGCCACTGCCCCAGGCCGCGCCTCCTGTGTGTCCTTGGGTCTGCTCCCTCCGTTCAGCGCTCCATTATCAACCGGGGTTCCAGCCCAGCCTCAGCCTCACCTCCGAGTCGACGGGCCCAGCCTCCGGTCACCTCCGGACCCTGGATGCGCTCCTGTTACTGCTATCGTCGGGACCTGCGAGTCGTCACCATGGGGGCCTCTCTCCCCCTCTATGCTGTCGTCTACCTCTCCCCCCTATCGCCTTCACCAGGGGGGGAGGGGGGTCGCTCGCCACCGGCCCGATGATCTCAGCTGCTCACCGCAGTTCTCACTCCCCCATTTGCGAGGCCCGCCGGGTATTCTACGCCTTCCACTGGGTCTCGTGCGTCACTCGGCGGGCCCTGGGCAGTGCCCCGCCGCCCGCTCTGTCACGGGGTGCCGCTTCCAGACGCGACGCCCTCGTCTGCTGCTAGGGTCCCGGTTCTGCCCCTCGGTCCTCCTACCTCCCTCGTCGTCAGTTCAGACTCGCTGCGGCGCCATTTTGTGCGCTCCGCTGATCGCCAGCCGCCGCACTCGTCAGGCGGATTCGGGAGTCGGTGCCCCTCCGTGTTGCGTCGGACCCAGACCCTTCGCCTCCGCTTTCGGCGTTACCCCTTCCTGCGGGGTTTTGGGGCCGTAGGCACCGTAAATGGCTGGGTGGGAAGGCAAGGGACGAGGAGCCTCCGGAACTTGCGACTGTTCAAGTCGCCATCTTGGCCACGCCCGAATTGCAGTTTAAAACTGCACAAGCTGCAATGGCAGGCCCGATAAATGTTTTAAGGGGCTACTTAAGTGGGTGGCACAATAAATGCTGCAGGAACACTAGTAGCATTTAGTTTAAAGGTCCTTGGTATATGGCATACTAATTTACTAGCGTCTAATAAGTAAATTAAATATGCCAATCAATTGTAAGCCAATTTTGCCATGTTTTAGGGATTGAGCACAAACACTTTAGAACTGGTTAGCAGTGGTAAAGTGCCCAGAGTCCTAAGGCCAACAAAAACAAAGTTAGCAAAACAGCAGGGGAGAAGGCAAAAAATGTGGGTGAAGACAACACTAAGGCTGACTCGTCTAATAGGTGTCCAACTCCCCCAGCTGAAAATAGGTAAAACTAATCAACCTCCTGGGAGTGCTCTTCACTACCTTGTGGTTCGTTGCTCTCCCCTGCCCTTTTCCATTTGTGAAGCAGCTTCTTTTTATGTTGAACTGTCCAAGCCTCAGTATTTAAAAGGTATTCTCCTTTACCGGCAACCGGGGCCATGTGCCAATTTTACACAAAAGATTGGCAGTCTTATAGAGGCCGATATTCTGCTTAGTGATTTTGCAGTCTTAGGTGATTTTAATTTTTACCTAGATGCTTCATTGGACCCTGATACAGCGTCACTTCTTTCCACTATGTAAGCTTTTGGTCTGTCCCAACTGGTGGATAGCCTCACTCATTTAGCAGGCCATACCCTTGATGTGACTTTTTCAAACAATGCTTCTATAGGCAACATAATATATTTGCCTCTATCCTGGTCTGACCATAGGGCAAACTTCTTTAATATCCAGTTCTCACAAACTGGTCAGGATCTCCCTGCTCGTTCAGTTTGGACGTCCTCTCGTGCATGGCATAACATCCTTGCTGAAGAGTTTTCTTACCGGCTAGACAGCTCTGGTCCCAATCTTTCTAATGATACACAGTTAGCTGTTTCGCAGTATACCTAATGGCTAGATGGTGTCTCTTGCTCTTTGGCTCCTGTTAAAAGAACTCAGATTAAAAGAAATAACATATCGGCTCCTTGGTTCTCGGAGGACCTTATGAACCTCAAGCAGATCTGTAGGAGACGAGAAAAAAGATGGCGTTCGGAGTACTGCGAAATTGAAAAGGCTAAATATAAAGCTGCCTAGTTGCATACAAGAACTTACAATTTGTAAGAACCACATTAAAATAGCAAAAGACATTTAGGAATCATCATTTGCAGTGCCCAGATAAATAAGTGAAGGAAAGTGATTCAAGTGGGATAGTGAAATAAGTGAAGAAATAGTAGTGATGGATATCACAAACCAATTGTGAGGCATATCACAAACATATTGAAGGGCATATCTTATTTAGTGCCACAAAACTTTAGTCATGGTACAAAACATCTAAGTACAATGAATTCCAACGCCATGTAACACATAAGTTCACAGTAGAGAAAGTACTGTTGAAGGAACTGGCATCAAATGAAGTGTCGACGTTTCGACCCCTATATAAGTGTAGGTTCTTCTAACCCTTACTGGCGGGGTCTTCCTCAGGACTGATGTGAGAGTGGAAAGGGCAGGGCACCTACGAGAAGAATGAAAGAATGGATCATCCTATCCATCTCTAAGTAAAATCAAACAGTGACAAAGAAGAGTACTGGTCACTATATTTACCATGAATGAAAAAGAGAAAAGGCCTCACAAGATTGAATGTTGTCAGGTCATAAGGGCTCCGTTGCTCCACATTAACCATACAAGGAAGAGAGTGAGAAACACCTGCAAAATTAAGGTGTCTGTCAGTAAGCCCTGAGAAATTATGAGGTATAGACAGAGAAAGAATTAGCTAATGTAAAAGAGAACTTACTCATGAAGTTTTCAACAGATCCTATAGATCTTGAACATGAAGGTATTATACACAAATAAGCTTAAATCCAGAAACTGTGGTTTTAATCCCATATCTTAAAAGTCAGAGCTGATTCCTGAATTAATCTGTGGAATCTGTGAACCTAATTAGAGGGAAAAATACATAAAAACAATGCTAAGTTCAGGACCCAGTTAGAAAAAAATTATTAAATACGAAAAAAATAATATGTATATATATTTACATTCTCCGGCCGGAAGCAATTAAAAACGGCCGTGTGGACAAAGGGAGAACCGGCATGAAAGCATTAAAAAGCCAACCCCGGTCAGAAAGATATCTGCTAAACATCGACGTCGAGTGCCATAAATGAAAAGTATGACTTAACCCAAGAAGCGCGATACTATGTTAAAAAAGGTTCTCACTCTGGCCAAAGACGGTGTCACAAAAGGCAGACGCAGAACCATCTACTCTTATCTTTCATTTCATCAGGAAAGAAGACGTGCTTAATCTAACCGATGTAGAAAGTGCCTAAGTGAAACAGTCTCGCTCACAAGGATATATTACTTTTAAAAAATGAAACCGAGGTCATGTAAGGCGAGCGCAATCTCACCGAGAAAAATACCTAAATAGAAAACACACATTCACAAATGTGTCAACCGTTCAGGCTAATAACCAACTAATGGCAAAAAATGGTAACTCTCCGAAAGGAGAGAAGCGTAATAGAGCTTACTCAAAGCAGGTGACTATACAGGCTCAACGCCGACCACATGTAAAATGCTAACTGTAAGGATAGTGCTGTAACACTTAGAACGTATCCGAGCCAACTACCGGCCGAAAAGGCTAAATTACATAGACGCTTATTCAGACATGTTATACGAGCGCGCTCACCGTGATTCATCCATGGTTCACCCTGGAATGTGACCGAATTAACGCCGGTTATGCTGCTCCATTAAATAGAGCGTCATGCAGGAAGGGCTGAAAGCCACGTGTCTTACAAAGTGGTGCTGACGCTAGATGCATGTGTTAGGAGGTAGAGCAACTGAACGTGAGGAAAGACTCAGCTGTCATAGGTCTCATGTATGTGTACTTGAATAAGCCGTAAAATGTATATGTACTCAAATAAGCTGCAAATTCGACAATATTAAGTACATGTACTCAAATAAGCCGATAAATGAACAACATTAAGTACAAATCAAAATCAAACATATTCATTGGAGCAGACCATCATGTACACAAAAAGCATCACAAATATAATGTTGTTAAAGCGCAAGTAAGTGACATGACATCCGTGTCAAATCCTAATGTTCAGACCATATAATTGAAACACAAGTAAACATAATACCATGTTATTAAAGCACAAGCAGATGACAAATCCCAATATTCATACATTGTAATTGCAGCGCATATAGACATAATGGAATAGAGAAAATCTATAATAAATATCATAGTAGCCCGGCTATACATAATTGTAGGTAATGACTTGGTCATGAATCATAGTCAAGCAGTAATAAGGATGTCTGCAAATGCAATATCTATGATCTAAAAATATGTACCCATAGAAAGATGGTACGTTCCCCCATTACTGAAAGATAGGTAATGACTTAATCATACATCATAATCAAACAATAGTAAGGATGTCTGCAAATGCAATATCTATGATCTGAAAGTATGTATCCATAGGAAGGTGGTACTTCACCCCATTACAAAAAAAGTCACAACTTGGTGTAAATAAATATATACAGTCATTGTCTCTAAACAGAAATGTCAGATCCGTAGGTCTGACAACATTTCGTATATACACCAATACTAATAGAAAAGACACTAGAATACTTATAAAGACTAGTGATCAATAATGATCATTCATTAGTTAAACATGCCAATTGGGCATTGCTAATATCCAATTCATTGAGTCCATTGGTAATGGTGTCCAAACGCACCATCCATTTGGATTCACGTGTATTTAAGATTGACGCAATGTTGCCCCCTCTAGGTCCTAGTTCAGCTTTCTCTAAAACCAGCCACTGTAGCTGGTCGGGGTTATGTCCCTTTGTGGCAAAATGATCAACTAATGGTGCCCCTTGGACTGAGCACCGTATCCTACTTTGATGTTGAAGTACTCTGGCCTTGATTTTCTGCTGTGTCTGGCCCACATATAGTAATCCACAAGGACAAATGATGCCATAGATGACGTTCATGGTGTTGCAGTTTGTAAAGGATTGTAGGACAATTGAGTGTTGTTTGTGGATGAAAATCTTAGTTTGAATCGTAGTGTGGCATGCTTTGCAATGCCCACACTTATAGTGTCCCTTAATCGGTGGCAGATTCCAGAGTGATTGAATCGTAGGCACTTTTTCAGTTTCCAAGAAAGAGTGGACCACATGATCCTTAATACTTTTAGCTTTTTTAAAAGAGTGCAAGGGCGGCGTCGGTTGGCCAATATCATCCGACAGTAGGTTCCAATGCTTGTTTATAACCTTTTTTATGGCATTGCTTCTAGTTGAAAAAGTAGTGACACAAATTAGCCTTTGTAGCGATATATCTTTTTTCTCCCTCGGAGTTAGTAGATCTTCACGTGGGCTGAACCAGGCCCTTTTCTGAGCCCTCTTCACCATTCTTCTTGGATATCCCCTCGTCATCAAACGAGTACCCAATTCATCAGATTCTGCCATATAGTCTGCCCTTTTGGAGCAGTTCCTCCGAATCCGTAAGAACTGTCCCACCGGCAAGTTGTCTCTCAAACCCCGCGGGTGGTGGCTGTTGTACCTAAGGAGGGAGTTGCGTTCTGATGGCTTACGATACAGTGTGGTGTACAGCTCCTTATTCTCACAACGGATTTTGATGTCCAGGAATGCAATTTCATAAGCATCTGATTGTATTGTGAATTTAATATCCTGGTCACATAGGTTAAGCCAGTCATGGAAGAGGGTTAACTCCGTCGTATCTCCAGTCCAGATCATCAAAATGTCGTCTATATACCTTTTCCACAAATTAACCCGATGTTGGAAAGGGTTGTTGTTGAAGATAAACGATCTCTCAAAATTATCCATGTAAATAATCGCCAGATCTGGGGCGAAGGATGCCCCCATCGCCACACCCTTTGTCTGTACATAATAATGCCCTTGAAAGAAGAAGAAATTTTTCTTCATTGCGATTGTAAGTAAACTGATAATGAACTCGGTGGGTACAGCCAGGGGGGCTGGTTGCTGGTTCAATACTTCTTGCATCACCTCCAAAGCAGGGTCTTGCGGTATACTTGTATACAAAGATACAACATCGCATGTCACAAGTAGTTGATCATCAGAATTAAAAGGGTGTTGGTCAATCAAGGTTATTGTCTGCATGGTGTCTCTTAAATATGCTTGAGTGTTCTCAGCAATTGGTTTCAGGAAAAAATCTATGTACCTGCATAAGGGTTCAAGTAATGATCCACATCCAGACAGTATAGGGCGGCCAGGCGGATTAGACATATCCTTATGGATTTTGGGTAGAGTGTAGATAGTGGGCAATCGGGGATGTTTCTGGTTAAGGTAATCAAATTCAAGCTTACTCAAAAACCCTTGCTCCAATGCTTCAGACGTGATCCCAAGGATTTCTGCAGCCAACTCCATGGTGGGATCCATTCTCAGTTGGGAATAGCTGACACCATCATGCAGTTGTTTCATGATCTCAGTCTTGTGAGCAATAGTGTCCTGCACTACGATTGCCCCACCTTTATCCGCGGATTTAATAACAATGTCCTTATTATTTTTCAGACTTAAGGGAGCCGCTTTCTCCAACTTACTAGTATTAGGGATGGTGTGTTTGTATGTGGAAAGTAATTTAGACACATCATACGCCAGCTAGGGCAATAAAGAATCTGGGAGTCATGCTTGATGACCAGTTGACTTTCTCTTATCAGACCAATGCAGTCACTTCGGCTGCTTTTTGCACACTTAGGTTGATCAAGAAGATTCTTCATTTTAACCCAGCTCACTTGCAGAAATAGGCTGTCACCTAACTGGTTATGTCAAAGATCGATTATTGTAATGGGCTATATCTCAATGCCCATCAGCATGTTATTAACAAGTTACAAATCTTGCAAAACACAGCTGTTCGACTACTGTTTAAGATTCCGAAATATCAGTATATTTCAATGTTTGTTAGGGAACTTCACTGGCTTCAGGTGAGACATAGGATTGCTTTTAAAGCGCTTTGCATTATCTTCAAAGCACTGCATGGCCAAAGCCCTGATTTTCTTAGAAAGAGCTTCAACTGATATACTCCAGGCAGGTCTCGTCACTCAGCCTCTGCCAAACTGGTGGCATTGCCCAGGTTTTATCGCAAGTCCTGGGGTGGCATAGGCTTTGTGCTGGGAGCTGCTAAAGCCTGAAATGCACTTCCACTTTATATGAAAGTCATGCCAAATTTTTTGGCCTTCAGAAAGGCCTTGAAAGGCAGGTTCATCTCTGCAAAATAACTCCTTCCTTTGGGGTATCCTCATTTTGTATCTCAGCTAGCGCCAAGAAACCTTTTGGTAAACGAGCGCTCTACAAGAGCAATGGAGTAGTCTGAGCCAGGGGGGTGTTCTGTCCATTCCCTGTAGGTAGATGGACCAACTCAACAGTTTGGGACTCTCACCCCTCATTTGCATGAGACATCAGAGGGTCCTGTGGTCTTTCTGAACTCAGAAGTGAGTCCCAGTCAGGTATAATCTCAGCTTCTTTCTTGTCCAGACCACAGCTAAAGCTTCTCTCTCAATGGCACACTAACTCGGTTCCCGGGGGAGTAACCTCCTACTGATGGAGGCTACGGGTTGGTCAAGGCACTCCTCATTTAACTGTATGCCATGCCCCTATGCCATGCTCTGAAGCATCAGTATGCACTATAAATTTCTGGAAGAAAACAGGGGCTATACACATGGCATGCTTGGGGGGGTGTTAATGGCTTTCTGGCAGGCCTCTGTCCAGATCACCTTCTTGTGCTGCTTCTTGGAAGTCAGCTCAGTCAAGGAAGCAGCAATAGTTCCATACGAAGGCCGTCACTTCTGTCTGAGTTTTGGAGAGTTTCCAGGCCCAGATAGTCTCAATATTGGCCTGAAAGGGTTGCCTTGCCCCCTCCTACCAGGTGTCCTAGATACATTACATTTTCCTGCCTTATCTGGCACTTGCTTTCCTTGATAATCAGGCCTGCCTGTTGCAGGGCCTGACGCACCTTCTGAAGGTGGCACTGGTGGTCCTTTCAACTGCTTCTATAGACATCTATGTCATCCAGGTAAGCAGCACTGAAGGACTCTGTTTACCAACCACTGGAAGGTGGCAGGGGCATTCTTTAATTCAAAGGGCATGACCCTGAGGGGGCCCTCTGGGGTGGAAAATGGCAACCTCTCCCACCCATCAACTGTCCTAAACACACCATAGGTCCCTGTCCTATCGTCACTTGGTGTCCTTGATAGTCAGGCCTGCCTGTTGCAGAGCCTGAACCAATTTCTGAAGGTGGCAAGAGTGGCCCTCCCAGCTGCTACTGTAGACAGCTATGTCATCCCAGTAGGCAGAACTGAAGTCCTTCATCCAGGCCAGGACCCTGTGTACCAACTGCTGGAAGATTGCAGGGGCATTCTTTAATCCAAAGGGAACTTGGCAACTCCCAGCCTATTAATGAGCTCATCAGCTCCGGGAATAGGGTGAGTATCAATCTTGGTGACTGAGTTGAGCCCCCTGTAATCCACACAGAACTGGAGTTCTGCTGCGGCACCTGGTGGGGCTGCTTTGGGTACCAGCACTAATAGGCTGAAGCATGTACTAATCCAGTGTTCAATCACCCCTATTGCAAGCATTTTGAAGACTTTCTCCTTAATGTTAGCACTCACCTTGTCTGCCAACCTGTGCATTTTATTCTTCACAGGCATACTGTCTCCAGAATGTATGTCATGGGCACACAACTGTGTAAATTCAGGGGTGAGGGAGAACAGAGAGGCAAACTGACACAGCAACTGGTGACAGCCCCTCTGCTGCTCTGGAGGCAGGGAAGGGGGGAGGTTGACACCCTCCACTGGCCCATTGCTCTCTGTGGAGGACAGGAGGTTTGGGAGAGGCTCACTCCTTTCTTTCACTCTATTATTTGTCACCAGGAGATTGGTGACCTCAAACGTCTTATAGTGTAGCTCCAGGCGATTCATATGGAGTACTCTTAAGGGATATCTGGGGCTCTTAAAGGTCCACCAAGTAGGCGCCCTCCCCCTTTTCTACCTTCACCTCACAAGACTCTGACCAACGGTTCTGAAGGAACCTGGGCTTCACTGGCTCCATTACCCACACTTTCTGGCCAGGATGAAATTCTACCAGAGTGGCCTTCGGGGTCGTACCAGAGCTTCATGACTTCCTGGCTGGCTTCTATGTCCTCAGAAACCATCTTCCATAACTTTTGCTTATTTTTCCTGTGAGCCAACATATAGCTGACTCCATCCTGGGGAGGCTTTCAGGGATATTGCTCCCACCTCTCTTTTACCACACCGAGAGGTCCCATAACAGGGTGACCATAGAGGAGCTCAAATGGATAAACCTTCTGTGATACTTCCTGTAGGCAAAGTACAGGCATGGTAAAACAGAGTCTCACTTACTCCTCATGGGCTCAGACAGGGGGTCCCCAAGGATTGGAGAGCACAGATGTACCAGGTACTGGCAGCAGAGATACAGGAAGGTGTGTGACTACGTCTTAGCAATGCTGTTTCTCTGGATGTATCTGTAGTTAAGACTGCCGTCCTAGGGGCGAAGGAACTCTGCAGATTATGCTTTCCTGGTGTGACCAGTGTCTTGGTGAAAGAGTTGACCCTCCTGCAATACACAGAGAACCGGAGTTCTACCGCACCACCCGGTGGGACGGCTTTGGGTACCAGCAGTGTTCAGCTAGACCAGGGACTACTAGAGTCCTCACTCACCCTCAGTGTAAGCATTTTGAAGACCTCCTCCTTAATGCTAGAGCTCACCTTGTCTGCCAACCTATAAATTCTATTCTTCACAGGCATACTGTATCCAGCATCTATGTCATAGGTACACAAGTATGTGAGCCCAGGGGTCAGGGAGAACAGAGAGGGAAACAGCTGGTGACAACCCCGCTGCTGCTCTGGAGTCAGAGTAGGGGAGACCTTCACTCCCTTCACTGACCCTTAGTTCTCCTTGGAGGATTGGAGGAGAGGGAGAGGCTCACTCTCCTCTTTCACTGTGTTATCTGTCACCAGCAGCATGGTGACTTCAGACCTCTCGTAGCATAGTTTGAGGCAATTCACATGGAGTACCCTTAAGGGGTTTCTGGGCGTCTTGAGGTCCAACAAGTAGGTGCCCTCCCCCTTTTCTCCTTCACCTTCTAAGGCCCTGACCAATGGTCTTGAAGGGCCCTGGGCTCCATTGGCTATATAACCCACACTGTCTGGCCAGGCCGAAACTCTATCAGAGTGGTCTTTGGGTCGTACTAGAGGTTCACGACTTTCTGGTTGGCTTCTAGGTTCTCAGAGCCTTCTTTCATAACTTTTGCATCTGGTTCCTGAGAGCCAGCATATAGCTGACTACATTCTGGGAGCTTGCTCCCATCCCTCCTTCACCACACTGAGAGGTCCATGATGACCATACAGGAGCTCAAATGGGCTCAACCTAACTAACTTCTGTGGTACCTCCCTGTAGGCTAAAAGGCAGGCATGGTAAGAGGGCGTTCCACTTACTCCTCGTGGGCTCAGAGAGGCTCATAATCATGCCCTTGAGGGTCTTGTTGAATCTTTTAACAAGCTCAATTGTATGAGGGTGATAGGGTGTGGAGAACCTTTTAGGTTACTCCACACTCATCCCATATGGATTTCATGTAGACAGATATGAAGTTGGTGCCCCCTTCAGACACCACCTTCTTGGTGAACCTCATTCTAGCCTTTTCAGATGTAGTCACAGACCATCTCAGAGGTATGGCCTCTGGGCGTCTGGTGGCATGGTCCACCAAAACCAGGGAACACCTGATGCCTAAGGCAGTTTTGGTATCCAGGGGTCCAACAATGCTGATTCCCACCCTTTCAGAGCGGGTGCCAATGACAGGTACAGGGATCAGGAGAGCCTTAAGCTTTTTTCCTGTGTTCCTACTGGCAAGTGGGACATGACCTACAGAATGTATCTGAGGCTGTCTTCATCTGGGGCCAACAGACGTGGGTGGCAAGCCTGGCAAAGGCTTGTCCTGCAGATGTCCTGCCAGAGGTATGACATGAGCCAGCTCCAGTAAGAAAGCTATTTAGCACTGCGGGACCTCCAACACACGGGTTGCCCCAGACTCAGGAAATTTAGGCGCACTATATAGGATTTTATTTTCCCAATAAAAGTGATTTTTAGAGGTATCACCTGCTGCCTGGACCTCAGCTTGCCGCCTTAAGCCCTCAAGAGTTGGATACTCCTCCCTGGTGGGCCTACCCTCAACTTAAGCTCAGGCAGGTCTCCCAGGGCGGCAATGTCCTTCTCGGTAGGCTCCAGGGCAGCCTCCTTAGGAGCCTATCAATCTGGACTATGGGAGTTTCAGAGGTTGGTTTCCCATGCCCTCTGACCTTACCTATCTTGGCAGCTGCCTGGGTAATTTTTCCAGGCTCCAGACTACCTTGACTCCTTTCCTGGGCAGCCATGGGCAGTGAGGTCAGGTACATCCACTCAGGCAACCCTAACGTCTCCAGGTGTGACCTAAGCTCCACTTCCTTCCACAAAGTGTGCTCCAGATCACTGCCTAACAGACCATCTATAGGCATGGCAGGGCTCACAGCTACTTTAAAAGAACCTCAGACACCCCCAACTCAAAGGGCACCAGAGCCACTGGGTAGTGATGCTTTTGTTCGTCTTCCACAACAACCTGGTGGAATGAATTGGGTATTACCTGCTCTGAGGACACCAGGGGACACCTTACAGTAGTAATACTGACTCCTGTGTCCCTCAGGACCTCCACTGTCTGCCCGTTGAGGGTGACCCACCGCCTGTATGCCTGTACTTGGAGTACTGGAAGCCATATGGGCACCATCTCTTTGTCACCCAAGGACACTACAGATTCCTCTGTCCTTTCCCCCACACTAACTGGGGCAATCTCCTCTCTAAGCACTACACTGACAAAACCCTTGGGTGTGCCAACTAGTGGAGAGCTGTGCCCTCTTGGAACACTTGGTATCCCCTTTCACGTGCCCATACTTGTAGCACTACTGGCACTTGGAGACAACTTACCAGTCTTATCAAAGAAGCCATTGTTCCTTAGGTCAGATTGAGGATGGCTTTTCTTCTCCTGTGTACTATTTTGGGAGCCTTGAGAGAACTTGTTAGGTTTCGCCTAGGCAGCGCATGCGCTGTCTCGTCGAAAGATGCTGTATACAGTATAGCGGGGGAAGCTCCGCCCACTTTCCGGCCATATATTTGATTGGCTACAATGAAAAATCCTGCCTTTTGATTGGTTTTGGCGTCTTAGTCCCGACTCCTGACTGCCATGGCGTCATTTTCTTCTTCCGAGGCTATCAGCCCCTTTACTAGCAAAACCGTTTTGTTTCCCTGTCTCTCCCCGTTCCCTCCCGCAGTCTGTAACTTTTTGTACCACAACCACCCCACCACCCCTCCCGTTCGTGCCTTCTTTTATGCCGGCACTTCCATTTAAAATGCAATAGGTCTCGGGTAAATCTGAGTCCTATTGCATTTTTCAATGCTTGTTTGTCCCGTGATTGGTTGGTGACTTTGCACTATATTTTGCCTGGCCTGTCCTAATGACATGCGCAATACAAACAGCTCTCTTACGCTGCCTTATATTCTATGCATGCGCCAAAAGTCAGCGCGCTCGTGGATTCCCTGGCTCCCCGGAAGCTGCATCAGCCCACTGCTGTGTCTCGCATCATGGTATGTGTGGAGGGACGGAGAGGGGTGGCGCTACTCGGCCTGTCCTTCTCTTCACTCTCACGCTACCCCCAGATGCTGCTGTGTCTTGCATCATGGCGTGCTGAGGCCCCATCCCTGTCCTCGGGCATCTCTCCAAGCTGGCACACCCGTCCGGCAGTGGTCAGTGAATAGTTATGCAGCTGCATATCCCATTTCATCTGCCCGACTGGTGTCCTGTGTGTGGACGTAAGCAGGGTGATGGGGCTGGCCCGGGCGTCTACGTCTTGTTGCTGTACGTGTGGGTAAAATCCTCAGATCAGACACACACAGTTTCTTTCTGTCTCTCTCTCACACACGCGCTCTCTCTCATTCTCTGACACATTCTCTTTAACTCTCACACACTCACACTCTCTCTCTCACACACCTACTCTTTCGCTCCCCACACCCTGCTTGAGGCCGCCCAGAGGCAAGCCGCTCTTACATTTCTACCCTGCCTACTTCCTTCATCCCGCCTCAACATAACCCCTGCCCCTTAGTGTGACTAGTTTTGTTTATTAACCAGTACATGTGCCGTCGGCTTCAGCTGGCCCGTGCATATGGCTTAACTATATTAACTGTTTCTGTGGTTGTTATGGCCGTTTTAATTCAGTGCAACATTTGTCGAATAAAAAAATGAAACTGGAAGAATTATCAATCTGATTTCTTAATAAAAGAATCTTCACTCGTTCCCCTTTAGTCACCGGTGAAGGCGCCCTCTTCAGGTGATGTAATCTCTGGATATTTTCTTCTATAATCCAAAGGGTGATTTTATGTGCTTAAGACAATTCTTTTAACGCTACAATTTACCACCTCGTCCCTCTCACTTATTTTCATTACACAGTGAGGCCTGCTCTGTGTAATTGAAATACGCTAGAGTAGGACGCGGGTAGTGCTAATTACCGGTTAGTTATAGGAAAATTACTCAGATTTTTAGCGCTCCTCTTCGTAATTTAGCTGTTATTTCATTTATCTATACTTTACGTTGACAGTCACGTGGCTCGAGATATGTACAGCGTGCTCGACACTTATTTGAACAACATAGCATGTAATTAATTCAAATTGTCATTGGGTCTTACACTTTCAGAAAGTCTGCATCCCGGGTACATGGTTCCAGGGGCCAGTGTTTAACCAACGACCCCTGGCCTGTGTTACTATGGTTGGTGTAGTTTAGAGGGTAGGCATTTTCTCCACAGTGGTGATTAGCAAGTGGGTGAGGATACACTTGCTAAATCTGGGTCGGGTTATATACACGTTGTTCTTGCTGCGCCTCCCAGTGCTTCATTTACCAAATAATTCACCTTAAACCATATCAGTTGTTTGTAGCAGGACGTTTTAAATATTTGAGCGACCTAAGGTGTACGGAGGATAGGAAGGGAGAGGAGGAAATAGAAGCTGTGGAGGGCGAATAGGGTAGAAGGTAGAAAGGAGATGGGGCTGGGGCAGAAGTGGCATGGAGGCACATTCTTTTAGTGTTGGCCACTTCGCATCCTGTATCCCTTACCAGCAAGCTGGTGTGGGTAAGTCCTGCCCGTCACTAACCTATGCTTGGTCGACTGCTCCTTACCCTGGCTCTAGACCCATTCTTGCCCATGTAGTTGATGGCACAAGTACACTAAAGAGCTGCCCCGTCCTGCAGCAGGTTGTGGTTGCTTGAACCATGCTGGGTCTGTTTGGACGGAACCAAGGTGGATAGATTGCCTGTCTCGGGCAGTGCCAGAGGCCTGGTGCACGCCTGTATTTTGGTGCGGCGAGGAGGGTCTGACCTACACATTTTAAAGCCTCTTCAGTATTTAAGATACAGTGAATATGGCACTTTAGGCGCTATATGCTTTAGTATCAGAAAGGTGACACGTGGGTGGAGGGGGCTACAGGTGACTCAATAAGCCTGTTGGTACTTCATAAACAACTCACATTTTTTTACATCTAGTCCCTTTCAGTTTTCTTTGCATGTCTGATATGTTGGAGGTTTGGTATTTATTCTATGTTTCCGTAAGGTATTACATACTGCGACTAACCGAATCCATGGGCTGTGTAAACCTCTTTAAAAGCTGATCTGCACTGGTATCTGATTGACCATAATTCCCCTGACCGATAGCTTTTGTAGTGTTAAAGGACTTTGTCTCCCGCTTGGGACTCCAGGATGAAGCGGTGCAGGAAAGGTGTACTGTACCCTAACGGTGGCAGGGTTAATGTCCGCCCTTCTTCTCTGTTTGGGTAGTAAAGCACAGCCATCGGGCCTCTCACATCCATGGTGACACTGCACTAAGACTATTAATGCCCCTGACAACATGCTCTAAACAAGCATTGGCAAAATCGATAGGTCTCGTCTTTGGGACCCTTTTGCTTTGCCATTTTTTTGGCATGATGTACAGCTCAGATTCTCTGCAGCATGGCTAAGGGAACTAAATTTAAAAAGGTGCTATGACATGGAAGTTTTGTTATTTTGTGGGCGCGTACTTCATGCACGCTTGAGCCTACAAAAGCACGTGAGCGGTTTTATTGGAGCGCAAATGGGGGATGAGAGGCAAGTAACACTGAGAGTGGGGGTGGGGGTAAGCAACATGGCAGCAAGGTGCGGGGAAGCAGGGCATGTGTAGGTGGAAGCAACACAGGGGGTGGTAACAGATGGTTGGGGGTGCCACTGGGCACAGAGCATCATGGAGTGGGCTAGGAAAGAAACACACGGACGAGAAAGCAGTGTGGGGAGGAAGAAGTACACGATGGCAAGCACATCACAGAAGTGGATGGGGAGAAGCACACTGCAAGTGTGCTCAGTTGGGCATTGGGCAGGGTAAGAGAAGCACATGAGAAAGACAGTTGGAAAATGCATGTACTCTT
The DNA here is from genome assembly GCA_963921515.1 of Calotriton arnoldi. Lineage (NCBI taxonomy): Eukaryota > Metazoa > Chordata > Amphibia > Caudata > Salamandridae > Calotriton > Calotriton arnoldi. The sequence continues at coordinate 2,326,187 of CAWUFW010002083.1, read as the reverse complement.
GTGGAGTGCTTAACTCAAAAGAAACGAGCATTGGCATACCCAATAGGTCTCGCCTTTAGGACCTTACAAGTGTTTAGCCATACATGACATTATCCTTGATGCTGTGCCACCAGGGATTGAAGAGCTATACAATAGCTACACACTAGATCATGCAGTCCGAGTTAGGAATATATGCTTACCTTAGTAAACAATTGTGAACACATTCCAAGGCTTTTTAACGCCATGGCAGAACAAGCATTGAAAATGCAATAGGTCTCGCCTTTGATTAAGTTAAAGCCATTTGCTTTGCTGTACAATACCATTAGCAAAGCAAATGGCTTTAACTTAATCAAAGGCGAGACCTATTGCATTTTCAATGCTTGTTTTTATTTTTCTCTCCGTACTCTTTCTTCTTGTGGGGTCCCTGACCATCCTTTTGGGAATCCTCCCAAATGCCATCTTGGACACTCTGGTGCTGACCCAGAGGTCTGCCTTCTTAGCAGGCTTTCCTAGTTCAGTGAGCTTACTATCAACCATGTGTTGGTGCATCTCTGTAAAACACGTACTGAGCATGTGCACTCTTAAAATCAGATTTTGTTTTAAAAAAAAAAAAAAAAAAATCTATGGTCCTCATTAGCCTTTTTTCCACCCTTCTTCTAACGTAACTAACCCCGGGTTTCATGCCTCATATACTGGACAAAAGGGGGAGGGGAGGGGAGACAGCACAAAGTGAGGCCTCCCACAGAGGCACCCTCGTATTCCTTCTGGGAGACCTCGTCCTTAGTTTAACTGCCAACCAACCCCCAAGTCCTCCTGCTTACATAGGCAAGACTAAAAACCAGCCGAAGCAGATGAAAGGCTTAATCATTGAACCGTTTTTAAAATACCCCAACCGTCAACCACACCAAGACAGAAAGGGAGTCCAGAATTCATATCTCGTTCTTATCTGATCCGAAGTATCCAGCTTAGCAATATATTTCATCGATTGCAGCCAGCCACACTCCATTGGTGAAGCAGGAGATACCCATAATTTACATATCTCTCTACGAGCCAAGAGTATAGCATAAAATACTAACTTTGCACCGTCCTTAGTAATGTTACATTGCAGATCTAATCTCCCAAATATTATCAGCTCTATGCTTACCTTGATCTGCACTTTCAAGATATTAGACAGGCAATTTACTCACGGCCTCCCAAAAAGATTGGATCTTCGAGCAACGCACAAACATGTGAAGGTCATCTTCATTTGGACTGCCACATTTAGGACACACCACCACTCCTCCTGACCCAAATTTCGACAGCCTTCGTGGAGACCAGTAGGCCCTGTGCATGGTAAAGAAATGGTTCCTCCTGAGATACGCAGGTTTGACTATTTTATAAAGCATAGACATGGATACTTGCCATTGGTCTTCTATCGCAGTCTCTGGCAAGCATCTTCCCCACAAATCTTCAGGTAACGTAAAAGCCCCATCCTCCGTCTCAAGCAGCAACCAATACCAAAGTGCAATTTCTTTTTTGAACACGGAACTGGACAGAAGCTTTTCCTCCAGTTCATTCAAACTACCTATTTCTTCACCCGACGCCCTGTGCCAACTCTGAATCTGAAGGTATTTAAATCTTGAAAAGCTTGCACCCAACTCCTGCTCACACCAGGCCCACGAAACTAGATGTCCATCTGGAAACAACTGCTTCCACCTTAAGATACCTGCCTCTTTAAGTGGTCGAGCCAAGAGATCCTTAGACCACATTGGAGAGCCTGGCGCATCCCAAATCTGGGCTGACCAACTTAAGTACGGAATTTTTAGAGCTCTTCTAATTCAGTACCATGTTTAAGCCATAGATTTTAACACCTTTAATCTGACTTTCTTAAAATACTTCGGATCAGCAAATTTGAACATAAATCCCATTTCTGCTAAGTTGGCGGGGGTATGCCCAGACGTGGGTCCCTTGCTCACTTTGCCACTGGATTCAAGCAAGCCTGGCTGATGACGGCTGAAATGCCAGAAACCGGTCCTAGGATGCTTGTTTCCGGTCCAGGGAAGACATGGTTTGGCAGTTCGGGCTGGACTGTTCCCATGAGGCACAGGGTCAGACTGATTTGCATATGGCCAAGTCTGAACTGGGGTGGTGGAGTGAGCTAAAGAATGATGATGGATTAAACCCAGATCAGTTGACTGGGGGTGAGTGTTTGATTGGCTCAAACGTTCCGTCCATCATCCCCTTCTGTATCGCTTTGGTCGCCCTAAGTTGGTGGGGGTATGCCCAGACGTGGGTCCCTTCTCACTTTGCCACTGGATTCAAGCAAGCCTGGCTGATGACGGCTGAAATGCCAGAAACCGGTCCTAGGATGCTTGTTTCCGGTCCAGGGAAGACATGGTTTGGCAGTTCGGGCTGGACTGTTCCCATGAGGCACAGGGTCAGACTGATTTGCATATGGCCATGTCTGAACTGGGGTGGTGGAGTGAGCTAAAGAATGATGATGGATTAAACCCAGATCAGTTGACTGGGGGTGAGTGTTTGATTGGCTCAAACGTTCCGTCCATCATCCCCTTCTGTATCGCTTTGGTCGCCCTATGTTGGCGGGGGTATGCCCAGACGTGGGTCCCTTGCTCACTTTGCCACTGGATTCAAGCAAGCCTGGCTGATGACGGCTGAAATGCCAGAAACCGGTCCTAGGATGCTTGTTTCCGGTCCAGGGAAGACATGGTTTGGCAGTTCGGGCTGGACTGTTCCCATGAGGCACAGGGTCAGACTGATTTGCATATGGCCATGTCTGAACTGGGGTGGTGGAGTGAGCTAAAGAATGATGATGGATTAAACCCAGATCAGTTGACTGGGGGTGAGTGTTTGATTGGCTCAAGCGTTCCGTCCATCATCCCCTTCTGTATCGCTTTGGTCGCCCTAAGTTGGCGGGGGTATGCCCAGACGTGGGTCCCTTGCTCACTTTGCCACTGGATTCAAGCAAGCCTGGCTGATGACGGCTGAAATGCCAGAAACCGGTCCTAGGATGCTTGTTTCCGGTCCAGGGAAGACATGGTTTGGCAGTTCGGGCTGGACTGTTCCCATGAGGCACAGGGTCAGACTGATTTGCATATGGCCATGTCTGAACTGGGGTGGTGGAGTGAGCTAAAGAATGATGATGGATTAAACCCAGATCAGTTGACTGGGGGTGAGTGTTTGATTGGCTCAAACGTTCCGTCCATCATCCCCTTCTGTACCTCTTCTTCTCTCAGCATTTCTTTAAACATCCTACCTATCTCTGTATTTGTCGGGGAATCTAATAGATTCCTTCCATTCTTCAAAAGAAATGCCCAAGAATAAAATAACAAGTCCGGCAGAGCTAAACCCCCTTAATCAACCTCCTTCTCAATTTTGTTCCAGGAAAGCCGTGGTCCTTTTGACGCCCAAATAAATGAACTAATTTCGCTTTGCAGTCTTATAAACCACTCTTTCCGAAACGTTAAGGGGATTGTTTCAAACAGCAAAAGTTATCTTTGGCAAAACAATCATCTTGACTAAGTTTACTCGACCGTATAATGTGAGTGGGAGATGCATCCATCCTCGTAAACTCGCACTAATCTCCTTCTTAACTTTATCGAAATTCACCTTGGTAAGATCTGCAATATTCTGGGTAACCCTAACCCCCAAATATCTTATTTCTTTTTTACATTCCATCCCCTCTGTCTCCATATTCCAAGCCATAACTTCAGTTTTCTGCTCATTGATGCCATACCCCGAGATTTTCCCAAACTCATTCGTTATACCCAACAGACACCCCATCGATTGTTGTAAATTTGTTATGAGAATTAAAATATCATCAGCATAGAGCCCAATCTTTTTATTCCAGCCATGAAATTCAAAGGGCAATATACCTTGACTACTCCTAATTTTTCTGGCCAAGGGTTTGATATATAAGTCGAACAAAAGTGGGGACAAAGGGCATCCCTGCCTAGTTCCCCGCTCAATCTGGACCGGTTGTGTCAATACTCCATTAACTAGCACTCTAGCATTCGGAGCCTTATATATAGCTTTTAATATTTTACAAAAATTCGCACCCAAGTTAAGACACTCTGCCAATGTCTGCAGGTATACCCAATTTACGCGATCAAACGCCTTAGCAGCATCTAGCGCTATTACTGCCAAGGGAAGATCGTAGGCCGAAGCCATATCTATAGATCCTATCAGAGAATATGTCAACTCCTTCAGAGTTCTACCTTTTAATGAAGCCCTTCTGATCCTCGTGGACTAAATTAGGCATTACCACATTTAACCTTACCGCTATCACCTTCGCAAAAAGTTTATAATCGGCATTTAAAAGAGAAATAGGCCGATACGATTCTACACTTTTTAATGACTTGCCAGGCTTTGGAATTAACGTTATATTAGTGTCTTTCCAAGACTCCGGTAGCTCAAAGTCAAACAGAAAAGCAGCATTAAAAAGCTGCCTCAGTATAGGTATTAACTCACTAGCCAGTGCTTTATACACCTCCACTGGAAGGCCATCCGGCCCTGGAGCCTTCCCCTTCTTACCACCCCTAATAGCCTCCTCCAATTCCTCAACAGAAATCGCCTTATTCAATGCCCCCATATCTTCTTCTGATAATGGCTCCATGTCGTCTAACCAAGTCAGCACATCCCTCTCCATAACAACCAGATCTTCCTTGTATACCTTTCCAAAATACTCATAAAAGGCTAAAGCTATTCCACTACTGTCACTTAAAACCACATCTGACCATTCACAACTAATTTCCTTAATCAAATTTCTAACCTGACCGCTTTTTGCCTTCCAAGCGAGTAGTTTGCTACAGCCCTCCCCATATTCAAAATGTGCCAACTGGCTAGCCTCCCACTTCTCCTTGACTCTATCCCTTAAAACTCCTGACAGACATACTTTCAAATTTATTATTTCCTCCCTCTCCTTCCCACAGATTTCCTGACTTCCTGAATTTATTAAGACTGCTTCCAATTTCCGAATCTGTTCTTCTAAATCTAAGACTTTTCTATAATATATTAGTCTTTTTCCTGCAGCTAAAGTACCTAGCCTACCTCTTAAATACGCCTTATAGGCATACCAAACAATCCCTATTTTAGCCGAACCCTGATTCCTTTAAAAAAACTCCTTAGTTTCCTCCTTTAAAGTCTCAATCGTCTCAGACTCACACAAAATCGTGCGATCCAGCCTCCATCTCGAACTGATTGTTCCCTCCCCTACCCTCACACCTAACAGGATGGGTGAATGATCTGAGAGGTGTACCCCAATATGTTCCACCTCCACAACATCATCCTTAATCGCACGGTCCACCAAAAAATAATCTATTCGAGACTTATGCTTATATTTTTTATTATAATACGTAAAACCCTTGTTAGAGCCAGCCTTACATCTCCATATATCGCACAGGCCCCACTGCAGCATCATTAAACGCACTCTATCCGACATCTTGGGGTTGACTGCCGCTCTACTATTTAAAGATCTATCTAATTTATGGTCCAAAACTGTATTAAAATCCCTTGCCATAATGATCTGGCCATTAAAACCCAGCAATTCATTTGCTAATTCCTCCAAAGGACCAGTGTCATCTTGGTTAGGACCATAATAGCCAACCAATATAATATTCTGCCCGTAGATCTTTACCTTAACAATTAACCATCTTCCTGAAGTACTTGAGGCATTCCCTTCTATCAATATACTCGTACTGTGCTTTACTAATATTGCTACACCCTTAGTGACTGCTGTCTGTCTCGTATACATTGCATGTGCAACCCACCTCTGTGCCTTAAAAATCTCCCTACTCTCCCGTCAAATGTGTCTCTTGTAGAATAATAATTTGTGCCACACAATCCTTCAAATACTGCATTATTCTATCTCTCCTACCCCTCACCCGAAGCCCATTCACATTCCATGACAAAAATTTCAACTCATTACTACTATTCCCTGTCATCCTCTAAAACTCCCACACACAACCCCCCACCCTGTGAAAACAAACTTGTGGAACCAAGACATCTGAGGTATTTTTTTATATATTTTTTCCCCAAACCCCCTCCCTGAGCGAACCTACGCCCCACCCACCCCTGGAAAACCCTAACCATCTTCCCATGGCAATAAGCCGTATGAGTGCCCCCTCGGCATGTGGCTAACAAAGAAAAAACAATATACCCTTAGTGCACAATAAATCCTAAATTAAACCTATTATCCAACTTTAAAAAAAAAAAAAAAAAAAATTTTTATAAGAGAATAGCTCTAAAGCAGACAAAATAACCATCCACTCCCCTTCCTCCTACATAATTGCTTACTCATTCCCCGCCTCCACCTGCTCAATGAACTTGTCCACTTCCTCCACAAAGCGAAAAGAGTGCATCTTGTTGTTTAGCATCACTTTGAGAAGAGCTGGAAACTTTAATTGAACCGAAGCACCTAACTTCCTTAGTGACTCCATTCTTTTACCTAGCTCCCATTGCCAATTAGATGTTGCCACCGACAAGTCAGATCTTACTTCAATCCTTGCACCATCTACTTCAAGAATTTTTTTCTTCAGAGCCTTGGCCAGAATCTTCTCTTTCAAAGTATAAGTAAGAAAATTTACTAGAATTTTCCTGGGTTTGGTTCGATTCATGGTTAACCTGAAGGGGTCCCTATGTATCCTCTGAATGTCCTGGGCTATTTCTTCTTCCGTTTCTTCCAGCTGGAGCTCGCTTCTTAGCATCTGAATCACAAAACCTTTAATGTTTCCTCCCTCTTTGCCCTCAGGAAGTTTTAAGACTTTCAAGTTATTTCTTCTTTGATAGTTCTCTAACCTTTCAGCTCTGTCTTCCTGCTCTCTCTCGCTAGCCCTAAGCCCCTCAATCTCTTTCCTGTTAACCTGCACTTCTTCTCTTAGGTCTCTGACTTCTGCTTCAAGTGCGAATGTTCTCCCACTTAAATCATCAATCTTTTTCTCCACCACTTCACACACAGACCTAATATCCTTCTGGTTCAACTCTGATGTCTCAAACCTGTCTCGCATTTCTCGAGTGAGGATAGTAAGGGCCGTAAACAACATACCTATAGAGGGGGCCCCACTCTCAATATCTACCCCCTGATCTGTCTGAATCTGCACCTCAGTTTGCACCTCAGTCTGCTCTTCCTCAATGTTTAGAGAGTTCCCCCCCTCATTAGGATCTACTCCCGCTGTATTGCCCTCTTGATTATCTGAGGGAGCCTCCTCCAATGGAGTTTCCCCAACCTCCCCCATCTCCGTAGCTAGAACCTGAAAACGATTAGGGCTCAAAAGTGCTGACCAATCCTCCAAGTGCACCGTTCCTTCAGCTTGCCCACCCTCCGTTTGATTATTTTGTTTATTTTGTTGGGGCTCCACTGCCGCTATCATAGCGCTATTCCTCAATACCAGGGTTTTTGGTAGCACCTTAAAGTACGTCCTAAGAGACGGGGTCACCTTCACCTTACGCTCCAAAGCCCCCCCTTTTAGCGGTTTATTTTGACCTGCAGTATCTTTAATGGACAGACCGCTCTTAGCCTTTGCCTCCTTTTTTACCCCTCGTACCTTTTCACACTTAGGAGGAAAGTCCCACAGTTCAGGGCACACCACTACTCCCCCTCTCACCTCACTTCTCAATGTGTATCTAGAGACACCTCTAGGTCTCCCCCTAATAGTCTTGGGAGCACTAGAGGCGTTTTCACCCCTCTCACTTCTCTTCTCAGCCACCTCCGTAAACCGCTTCTCTGTGCTTGCTCCCCGCTCCCGAGCTGGTCGCGATAAAGACTGTGGAAGTTCCTCCGTTACCTCTATACCCCCGAGCTGGTCCTCCAAATTCCTGGTGATTCTCTCGTCTCCAACCTCGCTCGCCCTACGACTTCCTCGTCCGCTTCCCCGTCCGCTCCCCTGGAACAGAAGCCTGGCGGCGGCCCGACGCCCCCGACGTAGCTCCAGCGCCGCTCTAACCCACAGCTGCTCTGCCAAGGATGCCACTCCCCCTTACAGCTTCAGATCTCCGAACGCGGCTACAGGACCCCCTGCCGCCGCTCCGAACCTTCAAATGAACCTTCAAACGTAAGCGTTTCCAAAGTCTCAATTATAACGCTATTTCTCTGCTTTACTGCTTTAGACGCCCAAAATCCCTTAAATCGCTACTAATTTTGCACCATACTTTCTACCACACGCCACACGCCTCCAGGAGCTTCCGCGACCCGCCGCTAGCCGGCCACCATGTTTTCCCCCTTGTTGTAGCCTTAAAATCAGATTGTACCACCCAGCAAAACCATCACCTTTGCTGCCCCGAACCAACCACTCAGTGCCTTGCTAGAATAGTTTCAAGAAATCTGCAGACTGGTTTGGTAGGTTATGGCAGTCCCTGAACTTGAGGCTGTGCGACTCAGGGGTAAAACGGCATTTGTAGGAGCATACTTCATCTGATTCCCCACCTCTAGCGCCAGAAGGGTGTTCTTCCCCATTGTGGGCATGTGTTTTCACAAGCTTGATCAAAATCACCCTCGGGAGCCCTGTGCATTCTAAGGGCTACTTTCCAGGCAGAGAACTATTTGTCTATGTCATCTCCCACCACATAGCTGGGTACCAGGACTTGAGGTATGCAGACTCTCAACTCTACAGGTGGCACTGAAAGCATGTTGTCACCAATGCTGCTGAATTCTGCCTGCTTGGCTTGAAAGTCCAGCTACTTTAGGCTTTTCTAATGAGCCATTTTCTTCAAATCAACGGCCACCTTCTTCTCCCCTATGGCCCTCTTGGCCCTCAGAAACCTCCTCCTTGGCTGCCTCCTGTTTCAACTTGTCCACCAGCAGAATGAACTCCCTCTCACCCTTCCTCTCCACCAGTTCCTCAGGGGACAGGTTGAGGGTGGGCACACTGCTCCCTGCCCTGACAGGGCCCTTCTGTCCTGTATGCAAATCGTCCTCCTCTTCCACAGGAGCTGAAGCTCAGGGTCCGTGGCCAGACTGGGGAGGACTTCATGGCATGGCATGGCATGGAGAGTTATCTGGAGGTCTACCTCTGTGTCGTCCTTTCCTGCATTCAGCACCCTATCCTTGCAAAGCCTCTGCAGTTCAGCTTTACAGAGGTAAACTACCTTGATCAGCTCCATCTCCTAATCAAAACTAAGGAGAATTTAAAAAGGGGTCACATCTGGTCTCAATTTTTTTTCCGGGATTTTAGGGTTATACCAATCACTGCACAAACACAAATAATGGACCCCACCACTTAACACCAATGTGCGATATTGGGTGTTAGTTGAAGGGGGTGTGAGCTTTTTTCAAGCAACAGCCACAATCTTTGACTGGGTGAAATACTAAAGTAACATATGCTTTACCCTCTGGCAGCTTGGCACTAAAGTAGTCAGGCTTAACTTCGAGATATTATGTAAAGTATTTATGCAGCACTCAAACAGCAATAAAGTGAAAACATAACACAATAATAATCCAACACTCATGCATATGCCGTGCTCATACCACAGAATAGTGCATCAGTCTTTCGCCCACCCTGAGAATGGATTCAGGGTGTTTGTTTACAATCTGCCTTCTGGGGCAGAAAGGCCTCTAGACAGCAAGGATTTTAACATGACACCAAAACAAGCAAAAGGCAAGGGTGACCTACTCTGGCATCAAGCCACTGCTCCCACCCCAGAATGGCCAATAGAGTTTTTCTGAGCCCCTGGAGGCAGATAGGAGGTTTGTCCCGATAGGGGAGGTTGCCACATATCTGCCTCCCAGGGGGTACAAAGCCTTCTGGACACTAGGGCTTTTACATGTGGGTAAAGCAAAGGGGTGTGGGTGTCCTACCCTGGCTTTGGGCCATATCCCCACTGCAAGCAGGACAAACCACTCTTTCTGCCCCCTGGGTCAGAGTAGGGGTTTTCCATAATTTGCCCTGTGTTCCAAAAGCCCACTGGATGCTAGGAATATTTTTCACAAAAACCTGGTGTTGGTTCTCCCCCATCCTGACATCAGGCTCTAGCCTCAACCCCAACCCTAAAGTAGCAACAGTCTTTTTTTATCCTGTGGAGACCAAAGCATCCCAATCCCTATGGCAAGAGGGGTAATTTTGCTTGTTTAAGATGTTTTTTTTTTGTTTTTTTTAAATTATGGATAGGGGAGTTGGGCTAAGTCCCAATCCCATTTTACTTCTATGTTGAGGGGCTGCACTTTTCATGTTCAGGTCAGCTGCCACCTAGTGAAACCTACCAAACCTAAAAATTTCTGAAAGCTAGACACCCAGGTCAATCTAAGATGGTGTGCTGTGCAAGTGGTGTACAGTTGTTATTGGGACAAGTGAGAGAAGGCTGGGTGGTAGAAATATTGCGGCTCCTTGTCATATCGGAGCGCAAACTACCTTCAGTTGAAGATTGCTGTTGTATCTTGAAGGACCAAGATAAGTCTCCGGAAGCCAACTTCCTGTGCCTCCTAAACCCTGCTGTAACCAAGAGGATATATGTATCACTCTCTCTAGTCACAACAGTCCTCAGGGGAAATGGGAATTGGGGAGGAGAAAAACACACTTGAAGAAGCTTGGTCTGTGTTGGACTTTCAGGGGTCTCAAGAGAGTACACAACTCCTACAGTATCATTGATCTAAAAGAAATACAAAGTTAATACTATTATTCTTCCTTCGTACCACTGGCATCAAATATCTAAACGCTTCTAACAAATATAGCTATATATACAAAGCCTTACCCAGAATTCCGTCAATCCCCGGTGACATACAACGCCCCCAGGCTTTACCAGATTCGGGTTTTAGAGAGAGAGAAACCTAAGGAGAAAAGGCACAGTTAATTCTCATGCATACATATGTGTAATAAGCCTTCCTGCTCATCACCCCTTCCCTTGCAGAATCCCAATACCTTGTATTAATTCCTCTCACATAGAATGTCATTCCCACAACACAAATTAACCCAATCAAACTTATTAGTATTGCAATGTTTTAGGAATCCATGTCATTCTAGCGTGACCCTTCTTTTGAATCAGTCCTTCTTTGACTGTCTCTATTCCATCGGAAATATATAATTACATACCTATATTATGTCGATTTTCTTTAGAATTCTTCCCAAATGGTTTTAGAGATCAAGGCAATCGAGCAAGTTCTTCAAGGACAGTAAGTACCTTTTACAAGCATTTATAACATCTCCCTTACCGGAATTCTGGTGAAGGGTAGGGCCACGCACGGGCAATCGAGGAGTGCTAGAGCACATCCCCTGACTCCCAGTGATACATGCAGGGAGCCATGTCAGCTGCACCGTGCGCCCTATATTGGGACATGCAATAGTAGCTGCCACACTCCTTGTTTCCATAAGTTTATATCACAGAAATGAAAAAGAAATGTGCTTTTGTAGGCAAAGTTTGAGGTTTGCATGGCACTGGGGTTGAGAAAACATCATTGGATCCACTGCAGGCACAACACCCTGGAGTCGCCTGGGTGTTTTTAGAAATGTGTGGGTTTTGTAAGTTTCTCTAGGTGACTTTGATCTTAATCACTGAGTCTTCATCTTAGGTTTCAATTGCAACACCATCTGGTATGCAATAAATCACACAATTCATCTTGCAAAGCAAATCACTGCTCACAAATTAACAGCACTTGAACCACACAATATGAGCTTATTATTATTTTCCATTGATGTTCTATTTACAAGAACATCTGCCAGGACCTGATTAACTATTTGTTTATTGCTGATGCCTACAAATTGATCTTCTCTTCCTGAGAGGGGTAGGTTTAGAACTTCCCCAGAACAAGCTGTGAAGCCGGAAGCTCCTGTGCCTATTAAGAGAGACAGGGACAGGCACATCACCATCTACGTAAGAGTCACTTTGGTCTACCTCCAGGACTGCACCAAGTAAGCAATCCTCCCATACCCCCCCCCCCGCACAGTCCTTGGCAACTATTCTCTAAAACAATTATGATCTAGAATCAATAGACACAGTTGACAACCTGGGCTGCAATGGCAATTTATTTCTTATGTTTTGTTGCATCATTATAACTACAGGCAATTGCATACTAAACTGCTCTTGATTTTGCAAATTCTACACAGAGGATGGTTGGGCTGGGACCAATGACTGTGTTTAGACCTGATTCATATTCTGCTGCATCTGAGAATCAAAATCATTCTGGATTCCATCTGGATTTTGTCTACACTCCTGCTTCCAATGGTCGATTTTCCTACAAAAATGGCAAAGATTACTCCTCTTCAGCAAATCAATATCTGCATTCACTCCAGAATTATTAACCACTACTATACCTTGCATCTGAACCATCTTATTTCTCATTCTGGCACCTTGCACTGGATGTGTTGCATTTATTTTGGAATTGTCAAAACCTACATCAAAACCCATCATTTGGTTTCTGCCATTTTTCTGAAGCATCTTTGTCTGAGCAGCCATATATTTTTCCTTAATCGTCTTCTGTTTAGCATCAAACCAATCAGTACTGTAATTAGAGTACTTCAAAATATCATTGATACTTTTAGTCTGAACTTTACACCCAGTTGAATATGCGTGCTAAGTTTGGGACGCAAACCCATAGCAAAAGCAGATACAAAACCACTAGCATCATTTTTCTCAACACCCTCGAATACACCTTGTTTCTTTAAAAATCTGCATAAGCCTCTCATAATAAGCATGCATGTCTCCTTTGACTCTTGAGTAGTTCTCAAAATCTTTGTCCAATAACGTCTTTCTCCTGCACCTTCATTTTGAAATGTATTATTACTGCTCAAACTTTTCTGCAACTATTTCAGCTGGGACATTTGTACCCACAACTCTAGCTGGTTCCTCAGTCGATCAAGCAATAGCAAATTTAAACACTGCCCACAAATCACTGGGCCAAACAGTGTATTTGAGTCTATGAAAATAATTTTTGAAATTTTCCCCAATCTAAGAACTTCCTCGTACCGCTTTTTCAGATCTTTTGGAAAATTTGTCATAAAGGCAAAAGTTTCACCTCTCATAATCTGCACATGCATATAATTCCCTCCATGCATTTCTATTAGTGGTAATTCTCAAACTGCCTATAACTCCGAATCACTAGCTGAACCCAATGCCTTCCTTCCTGTCTTTGTAGCTTTCTTTTTAGTAACAACTTTCTTATTCCATCTTCCTGTATACCTCTTCAAATCTATCCAGTATTTTAACTTTCCTACTAGATGTTTAATATAAGCTCATAAAGTCACCAACCCCAACTCCTTGATTTCCTCATTAGTCAAGGCCAGTCTATATTTTCTCTGTTCATTCCTCATTCTGTTCGGATGTGAATTTACCTTGAAAAAACAAACGACAAGAGGCGTTTGGCAAAACAGAAACAGTTGGTTTATTTAAACACTACGGCCGGAAGAACAGTTACTGAAATGGGGTCTGAGGACTGTCTCAAAGTGCAATTGAATTGAGCGGTGTTTTATACATTTTCTCTGGTATCATAAAACAATTCTGCCATTCTTTTTTAAGTAAGGAATGTGGGCCGCTGTCTTAAGAGTCGTAAATATGGTCCTGATAACAAATGCGGGTGGGCCTCGGCCTTGCGTGGACACAATGAGGGCCAGTGGGTACGTGTCCAGGTCTCCGGCATGAGGGGCGTGTGATCGCTGCGTGTTACTATGTGTGCTGTGTTCTGATTAGCTGAGTGTTCCTAACTTCATGTGGCATCTCACTTTATGGTGTTTTCGGAATGTGCGCACCCCTCCGGCCATGTGTGCTTTATTGGAGCCAATCTCCTTGGACCATTGTGGTGTCGCTGCGTCTATCTGTGGGATTGATCTGAGTTTCCTGTTCGCACATTAGTCTGCCGGCTATGTATCACCCCACCTGTGACCTGTCAATTAGTAGCTTCAGGCCTAGATTTCATAGCCTGCATGACCACATACTTCTGAGTCGAGGTTGATGGAGAGTTCATGATGAGTGAATTTATCATTGTGTACATCAACATTGACTTTTCCAATATTAACATTCCCCCATCTAGTTGAATTTTCAACTAAACTATCTAACCCATACTTCATGACAGTCACATTATTAGGGGCTACTTCCCTTGTTACTTGCATTCTGCCCAATTTGAGGACGCGTTTTTACAGTAGGAAACCCCCCACTTGCAGGAAACCACACAAAAACAATAATAATATCAGAACGGGCAACAATGACGTGCACAGACCTGTTAGCCACCGAGGGAGCAAGGAGAAACAGTTCACGAACCACTCCTGCTCAGGGGCACCTCCCTCCTCACATGTCTCTTTGTAAACGGTGCAATGCCTGGATGGCAAGCGTCAGAGTCCCATTGTCCATGTCATTGCCTGCTCAGTGCTGTTCATCATTTTAAGCATTTCCCACCTTGTTATTTAACCAGTGGGCATTCACTTTGTCTGCACTGTGAAAAAGGGTATGGATACTTGTGCGTCAAAGAACAGTCTGAATTCTTCTGGTATGTCCTTGTACTGAGCCCAGCCAAAATAATCAGCAGTTCTTTTTTCTCAAGCCTCATGCAACAGAGTTGTCTGCTTCTTTAGCGGGTGTTGGTACAGTTCTGACAGATCTTTTCGGGAATGACCAAGGTCGGGGTGTGTATGGTGAGGAGGGAGCAGAGGCCACACCATCCGGGGACAAGCTGAGTGTAGGCAAATTAACTGCACTGCCAGTAAGTGTCCATCAGCGTGGGGGTGCCCCATTGAATGTCTGGAATGTGCAGGATTGTGCCACAGTTTTCATTTGTTCCCAGTGGAATTGTTCCTTTGCCTCTGAAACACAAGGAATACAGCACAAGTTTCCGTACAATTAGGAGTTGCCCCTCCCTTTCCAATCATGTATAGCTATATATCTCAGTATCCCAGATTTCCTGACATGGGGTATGTATTAGACCCTCCCCTACAAGACTCATTTTCCTTCGTATCATTGAGGTGGATGGCCCTACACTGGAATTCCTTGTCTGGGGACTCTACTGAGAATACCCGATCGACAAAACAAGTGCAGCAGCCCTGAGTTCCGGAAACACAAGTAAAGGCTTGAATCCCTAATGTTGTCTCATTGATCCTTCTTTTAAGTTTTGGGTGAAGCAAATTTTGAGGAGTGAGAGAAATGGATGCTTCACATTGGGGTTTTAACTTACTGCACACTTGGGTTCTGCGTTTGTGCGAAGGCATTTCTTCCCCAAACAGTAACCCCTCCCTGCCGTGGTTGTGGCCCCGGTCCTTGTTGGGCTATGTTCCGTGTCTGTGGTTGCTGTTGCCATGTGTTTGTTCAACTACGTGACCCCTGTTGCGGTGGTGTGGCATTGGACGGACTGCCCTGCAGCTGTGTTTAAGGTGCATTCAGGTTTCTTTGATCTTGCGTCTGTGAATGGAGGTTTTGCGGGGACTCGCCCTGGCTCATCGACCTCTGTTCGTGATATGCCCTTAGCTGGTAGCTGTCAGCCTTGTGGCCCATTCTGTGGCAATAGTAACATTCTATAACGTCTGGCTGTTGCCAACCTCCCTGTGTTTCTCCATTGTAACTAGGTTGAAACCCTCTGGGGTTTTGTGATGGAGCTCCTTTCAGAACTGGTGCCATTTGCACGCTCGTGGCCAACGCGGCCCCCTCGAGTATGGTCTTTCAATTTGTGTTGGACCCGCTGTCCTTCGCTTGTTTCTTTTTGTGATTGTGTAATAAGTGAGCTTGTATCTCCTGCCAGGGCTTGGTGTCTAGCCCCACTACGCAGTTTCGGTGGTTAGCCCCTTTTGAGGATATTGTAGAATAATGCAACCTGGGTGCCCATATTGGTCCATGGCTGTACTGTCTCTTGTACCCATCGTTCCCTCATACTATCTAGAAAATCGGTTATGGTCTCCCCAAGCTTCATAGTTTCTGCCATTAACCCTCCTACATCTGTGCAGTCAGTGAACATTTCCCTCCGGGCCTTCCATATTTGGCACCTGTACGAGTTGAATGTGGCCCCCCCATAATGCTCAGTGTTTTCTGCGTGATTGCTGCGATGTGTGCGCTCGAGCGAACACCGTGTTAGCCTGCTCTCCGATAAGACAACTTAACAGACTTTTGGCATCGCCTATCGCTAGGTTTATTTCTACAGTGTTCTTCTCAAAACATGAGATCCATTACCCCGCCCCATCCAACAATGTTGGCAATTTAGTCCTTAGACCTTCTTTATCAATCTGAGCCCATGGCACAGAGATGGTCCCTGACGTGCCCTTCTGCAGCAGCGGGTACATGTTGGCTTTGGGTAGCTCCACTGGTTTCTGCCTAACATAGCGTTCCCATCTTCTTAGACAATCCTGCATGTAGGGAAAATTCCACTTGGGATCTCCTCCTCCATGCCGGATGCAGTCGTCTGCAAAGGCCATGTCCGCTGGTTCGAAGGATCACTCCTCCGCCAGAGTCTATCATACTGGTCTCTTCCCTTGGTCCAGCGGACTAGCAGGTGACAAAATGTTAGTGCAAAGATCTCACTCCCCTCTCGGCCACTATCTCTCTTGGGGTCAGTTTGTCTGTCCAGCTCGTCCGGGAGGAGCAGTGGTCGTTTTTTGTCACTGTTCCCATCATGCGCACACAAAGGTGCTATCTTGGTTCTCCTGCGCCTAAGTTGAGTTTGCACCAGGCTACCCTGGTCTCTTATTTCCTGGTCAGCCCCTCTTCTACATTGATGATCTGGTGAAGCTCAGATGCCAGCCAAAAGCTTCTCCTCTAGTTCTGCCTCGGACTGTTCCCCGACCTGTGCTCTTTACCTACCCCAGCTCTCTTCAGGCGGAAGGCGCGCTTCTCTACTTTCTCATTGTCCTTCCAGGGTGCGAGCTCTCTCTCCTTTGTTTGCGCCTTTCTTCTAAATCTCACCTAGGTTACCTCCTTCGTTCTGAGCTATGCACTGTTCTTTTTAGTCGGTTCTTGTCCTCAAACATGCTTCCTGTTGTTTCTTCTGCTACCTAAGCAAACCCCTTTCCACATCCCCGCTAGTTGTCACTGTCCAAAACTGCTATGAATCTCCCCGTCACTCAGGTGTGTTAACCAGAACCAGTAGGAGTGCATGTTCTCAGCGCCGCTCGGGTTCGATGGGCCGAATGCGATGGACGGGGGTTGAACTTCGGGGAGCTCTATTGTCGAAGAATCCCTCCTTTGGCCAGGGAAATGCTTGTGCCTTAGTGTGCGTGTGTGCCATTCTTTGCAAAACTTGTTACATTTTTTAGACTGTGTGGGAAACCTGGTTTACATGTATTTTAGTGGCAATTCCATGATGCAGTTTTAGGGGACAGATATACCTCTAGCGTTTCTGTTTTTAGGGACTCCTAAGTTCTATTCTGGTCGTGGGAAAATATATACACAGGGATTGCTAGCTCTAACTACTTTACTATAAGGTCAGTGTTATTTACAGATGCATCAACATAAAACATTTCACAAACACAAATAGCAATACATATGAAGGGTCACAACCTAGCTGAAAGTGCAATTGTTCATTCAAGCGTCATGAAATTTGGCATTAAATAGCAAACTTTACTTTGGCATTAGATAGCGATTGTGAAAAATTCCAACGCCTCCATATAGCTCATTGAGATATCGACAAAACACAGTACTCAAGCCAAAATACAGTTGCAACAATATCAAAGATACATCAAATCTCAACCATAAAAGAAGAACAAGCATTTGCAATGCAATTGGTCTCGCATTAGTGAAACGTTGAGCCATTGGCATTGCAAATGCTAATGTTTGTTTGTTTTATTTTGTTTTAAAATATCCCAGTAGTACCATAAGTAATAGTAAATGAAATTCCACGAAGGAAGGAAATGATGCAGTACCAGACGGAGTTACTAGGTGTCTCTGTGGAGTTGTAAAGGGACTTTTATTAGCCACTTATAGGACTGCACCCTTAATTGAATTATAAAGAGAAAGATTGCTGCTGAGCATACGTTTTCATTTGTTTTTATTGGCAATGAGATTTTTGTTACCTTGCGATTTAAAAGTGCGATTTAAAAGTGCACCATTGTTGTTTATTTATTTTTGTTTGTGAAATAATTTAAATAAACAACAATGGTGCATTTTTAAAACATAAGCTAACAAAAATGTCACTTTCATTTAAAACAAATGGAAATGTATTCTCAGCTAGGCGAGACCTAAAAAGAATATGATTCCAGGCAGCTACTCTGGGTATGAAAGGGCATGGGCAGACCTTTTGTGTGAGGTGAGTTATTCGAGGGAAGTGCATGGACTCGTTAGCAGCTTCAATAATCGGCCACCTAGGATAATGTGTATGATAACCCTGACCCTAGATTAGGCAGGATGAAGCGTAGGAAAGGGCGAAGGGTGAGTCATTTTCCTTACTAAAGTCCCAGCTTTTTATTTTAACTTGGATTGGAAGTTTGCATTATTTATATGAACAATCTACACCGTGTTTACCACCATAAAAATAAATAACCTATTACTTATTGGTAGGCCTAGGTTAACCATGCCATACAACAATGCATTAAGGCAAAGTGGCCTAATTAAAAAAAGGCAATAACGTTTGAAAATAAGTTGAATATTTAGCCAGGTCAGTAGTAGCACAGTTCCAAATCCCAACAAGGGGCCAAAAGAACTATCTGCCTTCTGGGGACGGGACACTCTGTATCAATAAGTGGTTAATAATAGTAATACCTATTTTCAGGGTTAAAATGGCAGAGGTGCAGGATAAAATAATCAATAAAACAAAGTTACTAATATTATGAGGAGTGTTGAGAAGCCTAAACAGCAACAATACATAACGTAAGGGGAATTGCATGCAGATTTTAGAATGAGGTAAAAAAATGTTCACAACTCGTTGCCAGGTTAATGTAATATTTAGTAGCCTGAAATATGTTCTGTGTAGATTTGTTCCGTTTATGCAAGGAGGTGTCTCTGGCAGATAGAATAAACACTGACGCTCAGTACACTGTAAAGCCGCTGCAGTGAATTAATTCAAGTTTTGGGCCAGTTTCAAAGTTAACCCACCCCTCTCTGAAAAGCTAACAAATCCCCCTGGTGGTTGCGTCAACTTTACCCAGGCCACATGAGAAGGACACAACGCTGTGGCCTCCACAGAGGGTGTTCCATACACACAACAACGTGTAACAGAATCTGGAGAAGGCCCCCGGGGCAATACCATCAAGGGCAAGAAAGCAAACACAACCAGGGGGCCGGGATCAGCCTGGAGTGCTGCTTCGGGAAGGTCAATGTCATTCTGTGGAAATTGGGCACATTGTTTGTGCAAAACAAACTGCTATTCTTAAAGAGGCGAATAATCCTGTGAAAAGCAATAGCCACAAAATAAGCTAAATGAATGAATGAACATAAAAAAAAAAAACAGAGCTTATAGGCACAATGCCGGCGCTGTCTGGATGCTACAAATGACTGAAAAGAACGATGTACGTTTTTGCACTGTCTCTTTGAATTTTCCAAAGTTTGTTGCACCCACTAGAGCCATAGCTTCTTACCCTGCAGCAATTTTAAGGGTTATTGCACTATGACAAGCATCTTCTGGCGGTCCCGGGCAGCTATTTAGTTGAAGTCCTTCAATCTAGCAGTCGTCAACGGAGGGTTGGAAACGAAAAATAATGGCAGGCGACACCCGCACCTAGGGGCGTGGCGCCCTTAGTGGCATCTCGGACGGGAGCCGGTTCTGCCCTTCCGGTTTGGAGGAGGTAGAGGACGCCGGAAGCAATGGGGGACAAGTACGTCTACGTCATCAAGGGGCGCAGGTGGCCCCTCCCGGAAAGAATAAAAACCGGGAGCGAGAGGGGGAAGCCCTCTTTTGTCCTCTCCAGCGGATGCTGAGACAACGGACCAACAACAAATTACCCACCCACCCATCCATAAGATTAATGGACAAGTTGGCGGGGTCCCAGGCAAGAGAAATGGTGTGGACTCCTTTTTGGCATGGACTGTCGGGCCCTAGAACAGGGCGGGCATTCAATGGGGGCTCCGGGCTGGCGGGAGGGGGGACTGACCTGCTGGTGGTCCTGGACTTCTCCTGCCCTACCCGAGATGCCGGCGTGTGTAGTAAGAAACTTTGGAGGGGGTATCTGGTGTGCACGAACCCCAGTGGGGGCAAGGCGTTAAGCAGTGCCCTGTGTGGTAGAGTTCTCTGGACGGAGGACAGGTAGTTACCACAGATAAAAACAGTACCAGTTGTGGCCTGCTGGCACAACAAGCATAAAAGAGCGTCTCTGGAGATCGTGATGGCAAAGGGCCATCGATGGAATGTAAATATAATTACAATCTCAACCTGTGGCTGAAATGTATACTTCGCAAGCCTACTTCGTTTCTAACATTGGTATGGGGTTTGGTTTTACTCATAAAAATTGGTCAAGTGTTGACAATCAATCAACAATTAAAAATTGCGTTTTGAAGGTGTAATAAAGACTACGCAGTGAAGACCAACTATTTGCCTGATGTTGTCTGTGGGGCAAAGGGGGCAAAGAGGGTGAGGTTGGGTTGCCAATTTTGCTGGGGCGATTCGCACGTTGTATGCACACTATGAAACAGAAGCACGTCTCACAAGTCACCATGCACAAAGCATGCCCCAGGCCGAAACAAGGAAAACACTGCAATACTGGAGAATGCAAAAGTAGTAAAAAGAAAATACTAAAGTACACATGTCCCAACCTGGCCTTGGATGTAATTAGTTTGTTCCGAGTTTGCGCATCAAGTGTAGACATGACACGTCAAACAGGCCTGTATAAAATAAAAGATATATAAGGTGGGGAGGGTCAAGCCCAAGCACCGACCTCATCAAGAAAAGAGAGCTGCGCTGCCATGAGGAAACACAAGGAAACCTAGGCAAAAACACACGGTTGGGGCAGGCAAGCAGTGAAGCATCTGAAACAAATGGCGCAGAGAATTGTGCCAGAGCAATTCAAAGTAAACAAGCGACCACAAGGTAAACAAAACACGTGAGGGGAAGGTGCACAAATAGATGCCCTTGGAATGCGGATGAGTAGGAAACCAGCAAATGCAAAGTCTGTGAGGAAGGGGTAACCAATACTGAAGCTGGCGCCCTGTGAGTGCAGTGTACATTAATTAAGTAAATTGTTCTCAGAACTGCTAATGAAAACCTCCGAGTTAGGACACATGTAAAAGGGCCAGTCCTCATGGGAGGTAACACCAGAAGATAAGGAGGGACTAATAAGCCTATTAACAAATCAGAAGCCAACATTTGCAAAAGACAATGACGCAAGCCAATGAAAAATATAGGCGGAGAGTGGGCGGAGCTTCAATTCACATACCTGAATACAGCATGTCTCGAAGACTGATAACTTTGTCAAAAATACCTTAGCCCGCTCCTAGCGCATGCTATCCTGTGACGAGGGAAAGCTCTTTGCGGTCCACTAGACTAAGTGAGCTTGATAGTCTGTCAATATCGGCTCCATGACACAGTTAATAATAATTTATGAGGAAAAAATGAATAACTCGACAACCACAGGCCCTTCTTGAGCAAAGAGAAGCTACATCTAATTTCCTAGATCCAAATCTGTTTCCCTAACATCTGAATCACAACCTATATCACATCCAGGGGTCATGCTACCATCTGCGTCACGCCCAGCGGTCCAAGCGAAAAACACCTCTCACTTCTTTCAGATACCAACAGTGTAAAGAAAACGGTAGCACTGAGGAAAATCCTTTTAGACTAAAAAATAAGATTGAGATGCCGGCCCTATTTCACATCCAAGGCTCATGGATACCATCTCTGTCACACCTAGCAGTCTAAGGAGTGAGGCCTCAATCTGTGTATCACACCCGGGAACAAGCGTTCCATCTGTGTCACGCCTAGCGGTCCAAGCGAACAACACCTCCCAAGGTTGAGGTGCTGGGCCCAAAATCACACCCATGGCCTATGCGTACCATCTGTGTCACACCAAGTGGTCTAAGCAAACAACACCACCCAAGGTTCAGGTGCTGGGCCCTATATCACACACAGTGCCTATGCGTACCATCTGTGTCACACCCAGCGGTCCAAGCGATATGGTTTAAACCCTGTGTCACACCCAGAGAACAATCGTGCCATGTGTGTCATGCCCAGCGGTCCAAGCGATAAGGTCTCCACCCCATGTCACACCCAGGGGACAAGCGTACCATCTGTGTCACGCCCAGGGGTCCAAGGGACTAAACATTCACCTTTCTTAGTGAACTGACATCGAAAAAAGTGACCTCCTCAGGAACTACGCTTCTTCCTAGTTTGCCATATGCCAAATGCTGGGACTAAGGCTCTGATGTAGTCTCTTACCCTTCTGAAGGCAGCTTCAGGATGGACCTCCGCCCTGTGGATTCAGTAGAACTTCCAATCAACTGTGGCTTTTGCTCACCTTCCTTGTTGCACAAATGTGAATCCATCCGAACGGGGTCCCCTTCCTTCAGCTGCAGTCGGGTCTGAGGTACCAATTAGCTCCTGGCTGGCTCGCCAAAATGTTGCTCGGATGTGAATTTACCTGGAAAAAGCAAAAGACAAGAGACGTTTGGCAAAACAGGAACAGTTGGTTTAATTAAACTCTACGGCCGGGGGAACAGTTACAGAAACAGGGTCTGAGGACTGTCTCAAAGTGCAATTGAACTGATCTGTATTTTATACATTTTCTCTGATATCATAAAACAATTCCGGCGTTCTTTTTAGGTAAGGAATGTGGGCTGCTGTCTTTGAGTCGTAAATAAGGTCCTGATAACAAATGCAGGTGGGTCTCGACCATGCGTGGACACAAGGAGGGCCAGTAGGTACGTGTCCAAATGTCCGGCATGAGAGGCGCCTGATCGCTCCATGTTACTATGTGTGTTGTGTTCTGATTGGCTGAGTGTTCCTAACTTCATGTAGCATCTGACTTTAAGGTGATTTGGGAATGTGCGCACTCCTCCAGATATGTCTGTTTTATTGGGGCCAATCTCCTTGGACAATTGAGCCTATCTGTGGGATTGATCTGAGTTTCCTATTTTCGCATTTGTCTGCCGGCTACGTGTCACCCCACCTGTGACCTGTCAATCAGTAACCTCAGGCCTAAGTCTCAGAGCCTGCCTGATCACTTACTTCTGAGTCTGGGTTGATGAAGAGTTCATGATTGGTGAATTCGATAGTAGCAATGGAATTTCGTTTTTATATGTGAATGTATCATTGTGTTCAGTGACTTTTCCAATATTAACATATGTCAACATCAAATTCATCAGCTAATTTTTCAAGTTTATCATGTGCTTCATTTGCACATACCTTGCTGCTCCTCTGATCAAATATCTCATCTTGTCCACATTGCATGTTACTAATCAACTTAAGTCAATTGTCCCTTGCAAACGTCTCCAAATTCAGTCTTCAAAATTCCAACTTTAATATCTCCTTCTTTATGCAGAAACTCAACTGGAATAATTATTGACATGCCACTTGAAACTGAAGAGACAGCAGTAGTGTTCCTCCTAGTACTTGACAATGCAATCATGGTATTTTCAGGTGGGGCACTCGCTCATGCACCCTCAACTGCAACTGTAATCACTCCCTGTGCTTGTGCACTCGCTCCTTTTCCCGCTGAACCCATGTCAGGCTCCGCGGAAACTGCACCTGCCTCAGAAGCTTATTCACATATGGAGGAAATCTGGAATTCAAAAGATCATTATAAAAGTTATCCTCCTCATCTGAATCCTGTTCTTGGCTCTGCATCTGTCTCCTTTATCAAATTTCTTTTTTGTGTGTTATTTCTAGGGATGGGTGAAAAGTTCTGCTCTGTTGGCGGTGTTCTTAGAGTTGTGGCAAAACTCCGCCAACCACTGCGTGGCACAGGTTTTTCTCACAGCATCTCACAAACATTAAGCTGGTGAATGTGAGTGAGCATTTGCATTCCCTAGCACAATTTTTGGGCGCTAAAATGCCTCCCCGCGAGATTTCTCAGCACAGGCGGTCGCGGCAGGATGCAACCATTTGCGTTGAGAAAGCTGCCGCTCGAACAGAAAATCTACTTGAGCGGCAGAAAGAAGCAGCGCCAGCATGATGCCGTTCAGGCTGATTTTACAGTGTGGAACAAGCTCCCGGCGAAGAAAAATCAGCACAAACAGCTCAACATGCTGGAATTTCGCTTCTCGCGGAAACCTACAGAATCTCACAGAAGGAGTGAAGCTCCGCAAGTTCCGCATGGGCCTAATTATTTAATTAACTATTACAGGAAAGACTTGCACTCTCTCTATTATATTCTCCCTTCAACATCTGTCTTGATGATCTCACTTATTATCCAACCATTGCCATAATGAACCCTTCAGCATTTTCTTTGACTCTCTATGGCCATATAACCCAATTTATTCAATGTCTCAAACTCTGTAGGTCTAGGTAACGGCTTCCTCTCATTCATTGTTTGTTTCAGGAAATCTATCTTCCTAATGTTAAAAGTACCCGTTAAAGAAAGCTACAAATCCCCATTTGAAGAATTATATTCATGCCAGTCGCAAATCCAGGTACATGTAAAATACTCAATACTTTTCATCATTTCATCTGCAGGCGAACCTTCTACGGGTATTCTCTTTCCCTCCATAGCAGGTAAACTAGGAGCGTCAGGCTTTTTCTAAACAGCACCAATTATTCCTACTTAAAATTATTCAAAAACTCTGCAAAACAAATTAGTGAACAACCACCAATCCAGCACGCTATGCCAAAGGTCAACCAGACGCAAACTCTCTGATCCCAACAATGTTTGCCCCATTTCAAGCATCCCAACCTTAGCCAAGCTCCTGGAAAAATGTGTTCATCAACAACTCTGCAATCACATTGACCAGCACCAATTCCTCGACCACTGCCAATCTGGTTTCAGACCAGGTCACAGTACTGAAACCGCTATGGTCCACATTGTCGACGATGCTTTACGCTTTCTCGATCATAATGAATCCTGTCTTTTAATCCTTCTTGACCTATCATCAGCGTTTAACACAGTCCTGAACCTCTTAGAACTTAGGATGGGTCTCTCTGGTACTGTCTTAAAATGGTTCTGCTCATTCCTACAAAACAGATCTCAACGAGTCCTAATCAATCATGACTTATCCGATCAGACACCGGTCACTATCGGTGTTCCCCAAGGGTCTTCACTTTCGCCCACCCTGTTTAATCTTTACATGGAACCACTGACTGAAATCCTCAAACACTCCAACATCTCCTACCATATGTACGCTGATGATACGCAATTGTACATGAAGATTACCTCCCCTAACGACATCAGCACTCTCAATAACATCTTGAACAAAACTCAACACTGGTTAACACTTAACCACCTCAAACTTAACACCCTCAAAACTGAATTCCTATTAATCTTGCCTCCCAACCCCACCGCTAACAACAAAGACTGGCTCCCACTACTCACCGCCTTAAACTGAACCCCACATATTGTTGATTCAGCAAAATCCCTAGGAATAACACTAGACAACAACCTCTCCATGATGAATCACATCAGCTCCACAACCAGAGGGGCCAATTTCCATCTCTACGTCTTAAGAAAACTAAAGCCTTTCTTGCCCAATGCAGATCTCAAGATGGCGGTTCAGGCTCTCGTGATCTCCAAACTTGACTATGGGAATGATACCATTGTTGGCCTACCGAAAATAAAACTAGCACCGCTGAGGGCTACCCTCCATGCTGCTGCACGGCTCATCACAGGCATAAAGAAAAATGATCACATCACCCCAGCCCTCCACTCTCTGAACTGGCTACCTTATGAATCTAGGATCCACATAAAAATAGCATGCATGATATACAAAGCCATCCACCACAACACTCCTCGCTACCTGGCTCAGAAACTGGTGCTATCTGGAAGGAATAGAGCTTCTCGTAGTACATGCTCCTGATGGAGCAGGGGAAACAAAATAATGTGTACCCCTTTGAAATTAATGACCTCATAATTTAATGGTACTAACCGTTTGAAAATTGCATGAACTAACCAACAAATACACACTTTGTTAAACATTTACACGCGGGCAAATCTGCTAAATGCATGAAGCTAACTAATTTATTTACAAATGTGAAGCTGACTAACTAATATCGTGACCTAAGTAGTAAATAGTGAAAAATTGCATGATAAGTTGTATCGTTGCAAAGAATGCAGGTGGTAAGTAAAATGGCTTTAAATGTCGCTTTTGCTAGGTAATACCTAACACGGGTTTTTAGAATGGTGGGTGGTAAACAGAAAGGCTTATTTTCCATGTTTTAATTACTGTTGTGTTTGTTCTTATATTAGTTCCGTTCGGGCCTGCTAGGCCATGTTTCCAAAATGGCTGACAGAAAAGATGAGATGCGCGCGCCGAAGCCCAAAGGATCCCTGCGCATGGGCGATGAAGAATTCTAATCACGTGAATGCGGCCTGTGCCCGGAGTTTGAGATGTCAAGGACAGCTTGACCTGCCATTAGGCGCCTGCCAAGAAGATCAGCATAGAATGCATGGGAATAAAAGGATAAGGACAAATGAAATGTATGAAGTAATGTGTGGCCATCGGATTTGCTACAAGAAGAATATAACAAATGGAACTACTTTTGGACATGAAACTTATTGTTTACTTTATTGTCCCAAACCAGATCGAACAAGGAGGGCGAATAGGTGACCATCACCACCCCTCCAAATCGACCAATTAGCGTGATTCTTGCCCCGAAAGTTTGCAACTATTGAGTGTAGTGAGCCATCAAATAGGGTATAAGAGGGTCTGCTCTGACGTTGTTAAAAACTTGCTTTTTCATTTTTTCCGACTTGATGCTGAGAGAGACTCTTGTCATTTTGGACTTTGAATTTTGATCAAGGAGGAACGAGAACGTTGCGGGAAGTCTGCCCGGGGAGGTACGTCCGAGGAGGTTAGCGGGACACTCAGTCAGTTTTGGGAGTCATTTCCAGTGATCTGCGGTTCATTTTCTTTGGTGAACTTTTCTTGCCATCACTTCATGATTGAGGGTAAAGCATAATTTTCTTTATTAAATTTTCCTAATTGCTTTTACTGATGATTTCTAAGTGTTTTGTTGAATAAAGAATTTTACTTACTTATGAAAAGAATTTAGATAAAATCATATTCTAACTTAAATTGAGTCTGTGGTGCTTTAAAATAAAATCAATGTTTTATTAAATGTTAAGAGTTCTATTTATGATTGAGCTGGTCTTAATCACCATCAACTGATTCTACTAGTTGGTCCATCGACTAAAATAGCAGAGTACCTTGATGTTTAGAACTGACAGGATTCGACGTTAATGTATATAATGTATAGATATAATTCTGTTATTTTATAAGGAATCCCGCTCGTCCAGCAGCTCATTTCTCCTTAGCGTTTAAATCCAGAAGATTGAATGAATGTATGTGAGCGGTATTATGGGCCCCACCGACAAAGTGTGTGTGTGTAGGTGTTTTTCCTGCATTGCTGTCCTGAGGAGAAATTCATATTAGCCGCGCTGGATCAGATTTCTTGGTAGCAGAGATATGGTTACTATAGATTAGTTTGGTCATTATTATTTATTGATTATTGATTTTATATGTCTAACACTCCATGTTAAGTTTGTATTACGTTATATGTAAGTCTAAAGTTTTGAAGCTTCCGGGAAGTAGGAAGTGGACACGTGTGGCAAGAGAAGTCACACGGAATTGTGCATTGTCTGATTTCAAAATTGGTGATAACACAGTACTGTGTTATGATAGGGAAATTTCATGTATGAATAATGTGTGAATGGAAAAAGCAACAGGTTTTCTTGTGAAACTTTGGCCTTAATTCTCAGGAGCAGTGTAGTCTCCACATGTGTTTTATCCCCAGAGAAACAGGTTTACCTCTTGCTTGAGAGAAGGGTAAGGTAGAGGGAAGTGCTACACTTATCGAACAAAACAGTATTCTTGTGAGAAAGAATAAACTATCCTTTTTGTTTAGGGAAACAGACAATGGAAATGTGTTTTACGTTGTAACTAATAAATATAGTCGAAAAGACAAGTTAAGAACAGTTACGATAATTTTTGTTAAGGAGGGGTCAGCAGGAGCAGGAGTAGGGCTGACGTCAACAAGCACCGTGCTGGTATTGGCCAGTGGGGGAAACACGGAGAGTTTTCGATTGGTGCGTTGGTGTGAGACGCGCTGGGATAGGTTAGTGTGAGAGTGACGTAAACGCTTCCTGATTGGTGCGTTGGTGTGAGACGCGCTGGGATAGGTTCAAATAACCGAGCAGTAGAAAAGACAGCTTAGTAAAGGATTGTGTGAGTCACTTTGGCAAAATAAACAGTGAAAATGCCTTATTATAATGAATACAAGAGAAAGAAACCGTCTTGGTTGACAAAAATTAAGAACTTTTTAAAGAAAGATAAGAAGGTTGTGACTAGGGAAGGAGAAGTATTTCCTCCGCCGAAAACGCCAGCATCTCATATGATGTTGAAATATGGCTATCATACTTGCATATGGTTGGAAAATTGGGTGAAATACACCAAAGGCGATGGAGTATTAGCATTTCCAGAAAATGGTTCATTTAGCACAGCAGTACTTCGAAATTTGAGAGAGAAGATGATGAAACATGAACCTAGACCGACACAGTTTGAAGCTTTAGGTGAATGGGAAGATGAGATGTATGAAAGGCAAAAACACAGAGGTGCAAAGAATTATAGTTTGGTTCATGGAAGAGTATGGGGAGTGAATCATGAGGACAGGATGAGAAGATGGCGATATGGTAACATGACGGATGGTATGTTTCCTGCCAGAACGGTTGAAGAAATTACAGGGGAAAAGTGTACGGAGAAAAAGAGGCATGTAGTAACAGAGAAATGTGGGTATGGAGGTAGAGACACAGAGGATGAGTTGCTGGAGGACATTTTGAATAAAAGACCCCCTCCATATCAACAGGATTCTGCGGTGGTGACACCAAATGCACCGCCAATGAGAACTGTGATGAGTCAAAGCCCAGAACGATGGTCGGAAATAAATAGCCAAATTAATAAGTTAGAAACACCACAGACTGTGAGACATGATAATGGTAATACAGATGAATTAGCCAGAACCACAAAAGAACTGACTGAAAAGATAAGAGAATTAACAAAGAATATGGAAGCTGTGACTGTACCAGTAACTATTGGGCCAGTAATCCCAGTATTTGAAAATCAAAAGATAGATGAACATACCTTAACAATTCCATTAAATTCTAGTATGCAAACGGTGAGAGAAGAAACAATTCCAGAAAATAGAAAGAAGATTTTGTCTGTCCCTATAGACTAAGTCCACCCGTAAATTTGACGATTAATGAGAGTCAGATAAATAGGACTCCTAGGGGAGCTGAGTCAGCAACTGAAACCCCAGAGAGAAGTACAAATTGGATGGAATTAAATAGGACCCCTGTGGGTCCGACTGCAGAAGAATTAAATGATTGGGTAAGGAGTTTACAAAAAGGATGCTGAACCACAACTTTTGGATGTGGTCAGATTAAAAATAGATATGGAAGAATTGATTCTAGGAACTATTGGTTCAGATCGATTGAAGTCCTATCAAGATGAGGAGTTAATGTTCATGTGCAAAAGCATCACTTGGAGAGCTAGGAATTTGAATGAAAAACTAGAAGAAACAGCGAATGAATTGGGAGTAGATTTTGGGAAGATTAAAGGATTACAGAAACCGCGCAGGGTAGATTTCAGCGAGAAAGACATAGAAAATCTGAACACTTCAGGACGATTGACCCAGATAAAAGAACTAATTGTCTTACTGAGAAGATGGGGAAATCTAGAAAAATGGAGAAGTAGGTGGATAAGAAGGAAAGAGGGAACAACAGATAAAGCATCATTGGCTTTTCCAGTAAAAGAGAAAGAACAAACAGTAATGGAGTGTCCTATGAGAGAAACTCCAGGAGGAAGTTATGTACACGTTCCATGGTCCAGACAAGATATATTGTCATTTACGAATGATTTTCCAAGATTGAGAGAAAAACCTGTAGAATGGTATAGGCAGGTAGAGAGGTTTGTAAAGGTTTCAAAAGTATTGTGGGAAGATCTAGATGGACTCTTTGAAATTGTTGTCCCTGCAGATATATGGACAGAGTGTAAAATCACAGTTGATTGGCCAAAGGAAGAATATCCTAGAGATGCAAAAACAGGAGCGCCAGGTCCAGAGGTAATGAGAAAATATGAACAGGCAATCACGTTTCTGAAAAATAAAATTCCACCAAAAGAGACACATTGGGTGAAGATTGATAGAACAACTCAGGAGAGTAAGGAATCTGTACATGCATATTATGAGCGACTACTTTTGGTCTTTAAACAGTATAGTGGATACGAGAATTTGAGTGAAAAGGACATGAGTAATTTTGTGTACAGATTTGTATATGGTTTAACCCTTTTGGTGCTTGCGTCGGCCAATGGCCGACGCAAGCACTACCTCTCTGGTGCTGCGCACGTCCATTGGACGTCACCAGGGAGGGCACTAAAAAATCGTTCGGTGCATCGCACCGATTTTTTTAAAATTTTATTTTTACTGGGGAGACGCGGAAGGCTTTCCGCGTCTTCCCCCGCCCCTCCCGCCCATCTGTGACGTCAGCGCCCCGCAGGCGCTCTGACGTCACTGATTTCCCACCGGAGCCGAGGACAGCAGCAGGTAAGGCCGCGCTCGACTCCGATGGGGAAATCTGGCTGGAAACGGCCTCCCCAGCTTTCAGGGAGGCCTCGTTTGAAAGGAGAGTCTCCCTTTCAAACGAGGCCTTCCTGAAAGGAGTTTCCTGGCCGTGGATCGCAGCGCTGCTGCGATCCACGGCCAGAAACCCCACTAGACACCAGGGATGTCTTTGGGGGGGTCGGCCCTCGTGGTGAGGGGTCGCCCCCCCACCCCGGGGGCACATTTTAAAATTAATTTACCTGGCTTTCCTTGGGGGGCGCGATCGCCCTTTAAAAAATAAAAAAAAAGACGTTTAAAAATGGCGGCGATATTGGCAGGGGGTCGGTCCTTCTGCTCAGTGGCTGGCCGACCCCCTGTGGGGGCAATAATTATGTAGATAGTTACGGGGGCCACAATCTGCTCCCAGGGGAGCCATAGGCATGCACATAAAGTTTTAACTCATTTCGCAATAGGAGCAAAAATGAAGCCAAATCCCTTGATAAAGATACAAATCTGACAAAGTATGGCTGCTTATTTTTGAAGGTGTAATTTTTTTCTGAAAGAATTGGCCATAACCATACGTGCAAACAGATAGGCACACGGAGGACATACAACCTAAAACTTGAACTAATTTCTTATGAAGATACAAGGACAAGATGTAAGGAGCAGAGAAAACAGTGGAATTATTAAAAACAAAGGCGACAATTTTCAGAGAAGAGAGATAATGTATGGAAAGATGTGCCAAAAAACAAGAAGCTGGGGGAGGCGGGGAGGGGGAGAAATACTCAAACAAAAAGTTCATGGAGAAGTGCCTTGGGGTATCCCCAAAGAAAGGCAGGAAAGCCACTGACTGATCAATCAGGGTTTTGGTAAATCAAGTCTTGAAGAGCTCAAGAAAAACATGTCAGAAAATGTCTGATCAAAAGACATGTATTCACATAAATACTACCCTATGTAAGTCACAAAGACCAAATGAAGTTTACACACATATGATAAAGTAGGGTAATATAAGGACACAATTAATGGTGCAGGCAATGTTAATACCATTTGAGTATCCTAGATTAAAAAATCATGAGTCAGGTTAAGTTGAAGAATTTTTGTCCTGCACTAAAAAGTGTGCTGCTGCAGGATCGGACATTTGAAACGCAAATGCACGTTTTTCTTACCTTTCAGAAGCATGGCAGGTTGCTGGCAGTGCATACACCCCCTGTGTGGCAGCCCGGGCTGAAACAGCTTCCCGGGCACACACAGGCTTTGTTGGTTTTTCACCCCTTCTAGAGCCCCTGCATTGCCACTCTGACTATTGCTGGAAGAATTAGCACGTTACACAATACCAAGCCCTGTCAGCTGAAACCCCCGAGGAATCGGGTTTTTGCTTGCAGGAATTGGGAGGCGGGAGGCTAGCCTTGAAATCGGTAGTCTCCCGCCTGAATCGGGAGGGTTGGCATGTCTGATATAATGTAAAGAGGTTAGTGGGTTACTGCTTCTGTGCCAGCTTTATGTTTTTTTGCCCAGTCTTTCATCATCTAATCTTGTGAAAAGGGTTCATTTGGGTAGAAAATAATTCTTATTATGAAAGAGAATCCCCAACGATGGTACGTTTTAAATTCTGGATTTGTGCTTTCCCAGAATAAGGGCTCAAACTATATTGCCTGCCAGTATAGATGGCATGTTACTGCTACACTACACCTTGTCCTGACTGATGTAGCATATCCTATGTACTGTTGTCTCAGTGCGTGTGTGTGGTGTAAAGTGCTCTGACACCGTACACTGGTGTGAGTGTTGCTATAAAACTAAATGAATCTGAGAGACAGTGGTTTTTGAGACTTGAGGGGCACTGTATGGTGCTAGTGAGGGAATCCATGGCAGAGGTGGTCATTGGTGGGGCACCAGCAGACATTGTCGCACAGGGCGCCACCAGCGCTAATGCCGGCCCTGGAGTGAATGATATATATGTATCTATATACATATCTATATATATATATAGTTGGACCTTTTTTGATGTGTGAATAAACTTTCATCCTTTCCACACCAGCTTTTGGAGTCTGTGCCCGTGTGTTGCGCCGGAGTGTCTGTCGTGACATTGGGATTTCTTCGTGATATATATATATATATATATATATATAGATACATGTACTCTTTGACTGCTGTTACCTGCTTTCTCGACTGGAGGGCTTCCTTTGTGCTATAATATGGCATGATTTTCATTTGGAATAGTAAAGCGGCAATGTCGCTACGAAGCCCTGGCCCACCTGGAAGGGCGCCTTTTCTCGTCATGATTCATATGGATATATATATATATATATATATATATATTCAGAAACACCAAGGATGCCGCACTCCAGAGATTGGTTTCAGAGTTGCTTTATTTTCACCACGACTGGTGGTAGTGGTGGTGAAAATAAAGCAACTCTGAAACCTGTCTCTGGAGTGCGGCATCCTTTGTCTTTCTGAATTTAAATATCGTGTAAGGATTCTACCCGTTGCTGCCTGCACCAGGTATTGAGCGCGCTGACATTGGGAATTAATTGTTATATATATATATATAAATCTTTATTTACAGAGATATTTCTCAGTGCTGAAATTATGAGACTGTGAAAGAACTATAATGAGTCTCTTTGAAGTTACCTGAAAGGCAGTAAAGTGTGGTACTGCTGCAGAGTACAACATTTCTGCTAGATAGAGATATCTGACTTTTGTGTAGTGGCAGTTTTGATGCCATAAAGGGTATGCTGAAACGAACAGATCGGTATTATGTAGACAGCTAAGTGGATTAGTAAAGCCACGCAGTAGAAACACTTTGTAACAGATAAATGTATGTGAGAGAGGGGCTATGGAGAGATGAGGGGCACGTTTGCAAGGATGGTAGTGGGCGCATCAAAGGAGGTCATAGTGTGCAATTGTAAAGCACACGTTCACCCGTAGGCATCTTGGCGCTAAAATGATGGTAGCACTGGCTCCCACCAGCGCTAAAAGGCTGCGATTATGGGTATGTGGCAAGGTAAAGTAATACTGTGTCTTTTTCTCTCTTTCTTAGTCTTTTTGGAGAGCGTACGGATTTCGCAAAGGTAAGGTGACTTCGTCATTATTGACTTAAACACTTCACTTACGCACACACCCACCTACACTTTAAAACCAACAACCTATCTGCCTTCTACGTAGGATAGTGTTTTAAAAGGATAGTTTAGGCACTAGCAGAGATGGCATATCGTTGGATTAATGCTGCCCAGGCCCTAAATCTGGTTCTGGAGTCCAGCTCTGAGGCAGGATCAGAGACTGAGACAGCAGATACTGAGACAGCATCTGAGGGAGAGGACAATGGAGCCGAATCTGGGAGTGACTTTTCAGTCGGCGCAGTTCCATCCGATGACTCATCGTCCAGCGATTCTGAAGGAGACGATGTCAGTCGTGCTGTCCCTTTGCCAGCACAGTCTTTGCAGCAGGACACCCGTAACAGGTTAGAGCAACCCAGAGTGCAGGCACGTGCGGCCGCAAGCACAGACGGAGTGCTGTCTTGGCAGCCTCCCAATTTAGTTCAGCCCCAAATTCCGCCTTTCACTGGTGACGCTGGATGTAAAGTAGATACGGCAAATTTTTTGCCAATTGACTACTTCCATCTCTTTTTTGGTGTTGACTTCCTAGACGAAATTGTGCAGCAAACAAATTTGCGTGCCGAACAATTTCTGAGGGAGCAAGGAGGCACTCTTGGGCCTCATTCTAGGGCGCGCAAGTGGACTCCCACTTCACTAGGGGAGTTGAAGATATTTTTGGGCCTCACACTTAAAATGGGGGTAGTGCATAAACCAACCTTGCTATCCTACTGGTCTACTCGCACGGTTTGGTTAACCCCCATCTTTGCACCATACATGAGCAGAGATCGTTTTTGCTATTGCAGCGCATGCTGCATTTCAATGACAATTCTGCTGCATTGCCCCGGGACCATCCAGACTATGACAGGTTGTTCAAAATTCGGCCTGTCGTGGAACATTTGTCTGCCAGGTTTCCAGAGGTTTATACTCCTGGAAAGAATATAGCCATTGATGAGTCCTTGATCTTGTATAAAGGGCGGCTGCTGTTTAGGCAGTACATTCCGAGCAAACGCGCTCGCTATGGCATCAAGCTGTACATGCTGTGTGAGAGCTCGACTGGCTATGTGTACAGCTTGAGAGTGTATACAGGGAAGGACACAACTCTTAACCCTGTAGGTTGCCCTCCCATGCTAGGGGTCACAGGAAAGATTGTATGGGAGCTTGTCCAGCCACTTCTTCACAAAGGTTATAACCTTTATGTGGACAATTTCTATACAGGAGTAGAGCTGTTCAGTGAGCTCTACAAAGCTGGCACCGTGGCTTGCGGTACAATTCGTTGTCGCCGCAAAGGATTCCAGCAGGAGCTTGTTTGCAAGAAGCTCCAGAAATCCCAGAGCACTGCGTTGCGTTCCAACGAACTGCTCGCAGTTAAGTTCTCAGATAGGCGTGATGTGTACATGCTCACTACAATTCATGCTGAGAGCACTTCCCCTGTCACGGTTTGGGGTCAGATGGCCGAAGTCCACAAGCCCACCTGTATACTTGATTACAACAAGTACATGGGCGGAGTGGACAAGAACGACCAGGTTCTTCAGCCATACAATGCGAGTCGTAAAACTCGCACTTGGTATAAGAAACTGTTTATGCACCTGATCCAGATGGCAACATACAATGCGTATGTTGTTTATCGTGAGACCACCACAGGAAGACTCATGTCTTTCCTTGACTTTCAGTTGTCTGTAATTGAAAGTCTTACTGCTACAGAAGCAGAAGCCTCCACTTCATGTGTTCTGGAGGACGTGGCAAGGCTGCAGGAGCGACACTTTGCAGATAAAATTCCTGCAACACCCAAAAGGAGCGACCATGTCGTCGTTGTAAAGTGTGCTCGATGCAGGGAAAGAGGCAGGAGACTCGTGTTTACTGTCCCCAGTGCCCAAGTAAGCCTGCCTTCTGTTTTCCTACTTGCTTTATGTTGTATCACACTAAAGCAAAATACTGGGAAATTGACTGAGGTGGAGCTGCCAATAGGATAACCTTTCAATTGGTGTGAATGGATACCTACTGTCTGTGGGCCACTCCTTCACTACGCAAGCAGCTGCAGGATATTTCTTCCTCTACTTCATGAAATCATGGACTTCTCAACACCTTTATCTGCTTTCAGAACGTGGTAGTTGTTCTGTTCGCCAATTGACAAGTGCATTATAGTCCCCACGCTGCACATACTGGTGGGCAGAACATATGCCACGTTGTCATGGAGTACCCGTGTTTCACATTCAACCGTTCTTCGTAGTTTATGATGTTCTCTTTAGGAAGTTTTTGAAAATTTCCAGCATGTTTGCCTTAGTTTCAAAGGTAGATATGCTTGCTCAGCTCGAGAAATGTTTAAGCGGCATACTCGGGCACCCCCAACTTGCATCCACAAACTGGAAGGAGTTGGATAGAGCATTGTGAGAGCATTGATAGCTCGTGACAGAAATGTTCACTCAAGCTTCAAGTAGCTAGAGATGAAAGGCATTAGTATAGGGTCTCTTAACAATTGGACAGGGTTAGTCAGGACTCTGAGGACAGACACACGAACGGGTTAGAACAGCTTACGGTAGGTACGCTTTCCGAGGAATATTGCAAAGGTAGAAGGCAGATAGTAAAGGTAGTATAGATACACGTCCTGACTTCTTCTTCACCCATGGATACAAATCCATTGCTGCCACACTCACACTGAATTTAATGTGGTACTTATGGGTCAATGCTGCTTGCCATGTTCATCCTCCGTTAGAACTTAGTAGATGGTCAGTTTGCTGTATGATAAGTGCATTACAGTCACTGCACATAACGGTGGATTGGACATATGCTATGTTGTCACGGACTACCCTTGTTTCACATTCATCCGTTCATAGTTTATGATGTTACCTTTTGAAAATTTCCAGCATTTTGCCTTAGTTTCAAAGGTAGATATGCTTGCTCAGCTCGAGGAATGGGCTTCACGGCATACTCGAGCACCCCCAACTTGCATCCACAAACTGGAAGGAGTTGGATTTAGCATAGTGAGTGCACTAAAGGTGCATGAAAGACATGTCTTCCTGAGCCTCATGTGGCTGTCATGGAAGTCATTAGTATAGGTTCACTGGGCATGAGTTCGGTAACGTTCTGGAAGAAGGAGGTGGAGACTTGACAGGTGGTAGAATATAGTCAAAGTCATTATGTCTTGTGGCATATGAATGTGATGGGCCCTTGCATGGCGGCAGTATGTTTGTGTGAGTGCAAGTGATATGGTTGTTTGGGCCCGTGGCTGGCGGTACGGAAGTCTTGTGTGTGGTGTGTGAATGGCGTGTGAATGGACCATAAAGTGGTTGGTGCCGTGATGTGGCTTTATGGCTCCCCTTCAGAAGGCTTGGCTTCAATATTTATATACTTGGATCAGTATTTGTGCTTTGAAGCCAGCGTTTCTGGAGGTGCTAAAACCAACCTGTGTAAGTGGTGGATTAGCTTTATCAAATGAGTGTTAGATTTATATTTGTGTCTGTTTAATGGCCTTTTGTAAGATATTTTTTTTCCACAATGGGTAGCAGGGGACTTTCTGCCCTAGCTCAGTCGTCACCTAGGCAAACCATTACATTTTTGAGTAGTAGACAAAGGGGAAGTACAAGGGTGAATGACTTGCGTGGTTCTCACTGTTTTTTTTACCCAACATGCCCTGCTAGCCTCATATTTTGTTGAAAAAAATCACTATTTCCACACATTTTTGTGTGGGAAAGTTGTGGCATCGCTGGGCAGACACGCATTTCCTACCACCCAGCGTTCCCCAAGGTCTCCCGATAAAAATGGTGCCTCACTCGTGTGGGAGGCCCAAGTACCCGCGACAGGCTAGGGCCCAAAAGGTATTGAGGCGACATTAAAATTGCCTATCACAAAACAACCTGGTTTTGCAAGGGGGTCACCTCGGTTTTGGCCCCGTGCTCGGTGGCCAGCTAGGGAAACCTATCAAACCCACACATTTCTGAAAACTAGACACCCGGGGGGTTCCAGGGAGGTATGGCTTGCGTGGATCCCCCAACGTTTTCTTACCCAGAATCCCATGCAAACCTCGAATTTAGGTGGAAAAATCACTTTTTCCACACATTTTTGTGTGGGAAAGTTGTGGCATCGCCGGGCAGACATGCATTTCCTACCACCCAGTGTTCCCCAAGGTCTCCCGATAAAAATGGTACCTCACTCGTGTGGGAGGCCCAAGTACCCACGACAGGCTAGGGCCCAAAAGGTATTGAGGCGACATTAAAATTGCCTATCACAAAACAACCTGGTTTTGCAAGGGGGTCACCTCGGTTTTTGGCCCCGTGCTCGGTGGGCAGCTAGGAAACCTATCAAACCCACACATTTCTGAAAACTAGACACCCGGGGGTTCCAGGGAGGTATGGCTTGCGTGGATCCCCCAACGTTTTCTTACCCAGAATCCCCTGCAAACCTCGAATTTAGGTGGAAAAATCACTTTTTCCACACATTTTTGTGTGGGAAAGTTGTGGCATCACCGGGCAGACATGCATTTCCTACCACCCAGTGTTCCCCAAGGTCTCCCGATAAAAATGGTACCTCACTCGTGTGGGAGGCCCAAGTACCCACGACAGGCTAGGGCCCAAAAGGTATTGAGGCGACATTAAAATTGCCTATCACAAAACAACCTGGTTTTGCAAGGGGGTCACCTCGGTTTTGGCCCCGTGCTCGGTGGGCAGCTAGGGAAACCTATCAAACCCACACATTTCTGAAAACTAGACACCCGGGGGTTCCAGGGAGGTATGGCTTGCGTGGATCCCCCAACGTTTTCTTACCCAGAATCCCCTGCAAACCTCGAATTTAGGTGGAAAAATCACTTTTTCCACACATTTTTGTGTGGGAAAGTTGTGGCATCGCCGGGCAGACATGCATTTCCTACCACCCAGTGTTCCCCAAGGTCTCCCGATAAAAATGGTACCTCACTCGTGTGGGAGGCCCAAGTACCCACGACAGGCTAGGGCCCAAAAGGTATTGAGGCGACATTAAAATTGCCTATCACAAAACAACCTGGTTTTGCAAGGGGGTCACCTCGGTTTTGGCCCCGTGCTCGGTGGGCAGCTAGGGAAACCTATCAAACCCACACATTTCTGAAAACTAGACACCCGGGGGTTCCAGGGAGGTATGGCTTGCGTGGATCCCTAACGTTTTCTTACCCAGAATCCCCTGCAAACCTCGAATTTAGGTGGAAAAATCACTTTTTCCACACATTTTTCTGTGGGAAAGTTGTGGCATCGCCGGGCAGACATGCATTTCCTACCACCCAGTGTTCCCCAAGGTCTCCCGATAAAAATGGTACCTCACTCGTGTGGGAGGCCCAAGTACCCACGACAGGCTAGGGCCCAAAGGTATTGAGGCGACATTAAAATTGCCTATCACAAAACAACCTGGTTTTGCAAGGGGGTCACCTCGGTTTTGGCCCCGTGCTCGGTGGGCAGCTAGGAAACCTATCAAACCCACACATTTCTGAAAACTAGACACCCGGGGGTTCCAGGGAGGTATGGCTTGCGTGGATCCCCCAACGTTTTCTTACCCAGAATCCCCTGCAAACCTCGAATTTAGGTGGAAAAATCACTTTTTCCACACATTTTTGTGTGGGAAAGTTGTGGCATCGCCGGGCAGACATGCATTTCCTACCACCCAGTGTTCCCCAAGGTCTCCCGATAAAAATGGTACCTCACTCGTGTGGGAGGCCCAAGTACCCACGACAGGCTAGGGCCCAAAAGGTATTGAGCGACATTAAAATTGCCTATCACAAAACAACCTGGTTTTGCAAGGGGGTCACCTCGGTTTTTGGCCCCGTGCTCGGTGGGCAGCTAGGGAAACCTATCAAACCCACACATTTCTGAAAACTAGACACCCGGGGGTTCCAGGGAGGTATGGCTTGCGTGGATCCCCCAACGTTTTCTTACCCAGAATCCCCTGCAAACCTCGAATTTAGGTGGAAAAATCACTTTTTCCACACATTTTTGTGTGGGAAAGTTGTGGCATCGCCGGGCAGACATGCATTTCCTACCACCCAGTGTTCCCCAAGGTCTCCCGATAAAAATGGTACCTCACTCGTGTGGGAGGCCCAAGTACCCACGACAGGCTAGGGCCCAAAAGGTATTGAGCGACATTAAAATTGCCTATCACAAAACAACCTGGTTTTGCAAGGGGGTCACCTCGGTTTTGGCCCCGTGCTCGGTGGGCAGCTAGGAAACCTATCAAACCCACACATTTCTGAAAACTAGACACCCGGGGGTTCCAGGGAGGTATGGCTTGCGTGGATCCCCTAACGTTTTCTTACCCAGAATCCCCTGCAAACCTCGAATTTAGGTGGAAAAATCACTTTTCCACACATTTTTGTGTGGGAAAGTTGTGGCATCGCCGGGCAGACATGCATTTCCTACCACCCAGTGTTCCCCAAGGTCTCCCGATAAAAATGGTACCTCACTCGTGTGGGAGGCCCAAGTACCCACGACAGGCTAAGGCCCAAAAGGTATTGAGGCGACATTAAAATTGCCTATCACAAAACAACCTGGTTTTGCAAGGGGAGTCACCTCGGTTTTTGGCCCCGTGCTCGATGGGCAGCTAGGAAACCTATCAAACCCACACATTTCTGAAAACTAGACACCCGGGGGTTCCAGGGAGGTATGGCTTGCGTGGATCCCCCAACGTTTTCTTACCCAGAATCCCCTGCAAACCTCGAATTTAGGTGGAAAAATCACTTTTTCCACACATTTTTGTGTGGGAAAGTTGTGGCATCGCCGGGAAGACACGCATTTCCTACCACCCAGCGTTCCCCAAGGTCTCCCGATAAAAATGGTACCTCACTCGTGTGGGAGGCCCAAGTACCCGCGACAGGCTAGGGCCCAAAACATTTTGTGGTAGGTAATTTTGATGTCACCTCAATACGTTTTGGGCCCTAGCCTGTCGCGGGTACTTGGGCCTCCCACGAGTGAGGCACCATTTTTATCGGGAGACCTTGGGGAACACTGGGTGGTAGGAAATGCGTGTCTGCCCGGCGATGCCACAACTTTCCCACACAAAAATGTGTGGAAAAAGTGATTTTTCAGCTAAATTTGAGGTTTGCAGGGATTCTGGGTAAGAAAACGTTGGGGGATCCACGCAGCCATACCTCCCTGAAACCACCCGGGTATCTAGTTTTCAGAAATGTGTAGGTTTGATAGGTTTCCCTAGCTGGCCGCCGAGCACGGGGCCAAAACCGAGGTGACCCCCTCACAAAACCAGGTTGTTTTGTGATAGGCAATTTTAATGTCAGCCTCAATACCTTTTGGGCCCTAGCCTGTCGCGGGTACTTGGGCCTCCCACACGAGTGAGGTATCATTTTTATCGTGAGACCTTGGGGAACACTGGGTGGTAGGAAATGCATGTCTGCCCGGCGATGCCACAACTTTCCCACACAAAATGTGTGGAAAAGGTGATTTTCCACCTAAATTCGAGGTTTGCAGGGATTCTGGGTAGAAACGTTGGGAGATCCACGCAAGCCATGCCTCCCTGGAACCCCCGGGTGTCTAGTGTTCAGAAATGTGTGGGTTTGATAGGTTTCCTAGCTGGCCGCAGAGCACGGGGCCAAAACCGAGGTGACCCCTTCACAAAACCAGGTTGTTTTGTGATAGGCAATTTTAATGTCGCCTCAATACCTTTGGGCCCTAGCCTGTCGCGGGTACTTGGGCCTCCCACATGAGTGAGGTATCATTTTATCGGGAGACCTTAGGGAACACTGGGTGGTAGGAATGCATGTCTGCCCGAGCGATGCACAACTCCCACACAAAATGTGGGGAAAAAGTGATTTTTCAGCTAAATTTGAGGTTTGCAGGGGATTCTGGGTAAGAAAACGTTGAGGGATCCACGCAAGCCATACCTCCTGGAACCACCCGGGTGTCTAGTTTTCAGAAATATGTGGGTTTGATAGGTTTCCCTAGCTGGCCGCCGAGCACGGGGCCAAAGCCGAGTGACCCCTTGCAAAACCAGGTTGTTTTGTGATAGGCAATTTTAATGTCACCTCAATACCTTTGGGCCCTAGCCTGTCGCGGGTACTTGGGCCTCCCACACGAGTGAGGTATCATTTTTATCGGGAGACCTTGGGAACACTGGGTGGTAGAAATGCATGTCTGCCCGGCGATGCCACAACTTTCCACACAAAAATGTGTGGAAAAAGTGATTTTTCCACCTAAATTCGAGGTTTGCAGGGATTCTGGGTAAGAAAACGTTGGGGGATCCACGCAAGCCATACCTCCCTGGAACCCCGGGTGTCTAGGTTTCAGAAATGTGTGGGTTTGATAGGTTTCCCTAGCTGGCCACCGAGCACGGGGCCAAAGCCGAGGTGACCCCTCACAAAACCAGGTTGTTTTGTGATAGGCAATTTTAATGTCGCCTCAATACCTTTTGGGCCCTAGCCTGTCGCGGGTACTTGGGCCTCCCACACGAGTGAGGTATCATTTTTATCGTGAGACCTTGGGGAACACTGGGTGGTAGGAAATGCATGTCTGCCCGGCGATGCCACAACTTTCCCACACAAAAATGTGTGGAAAAGGTGATTTTTCCACCTAAATTTGAGGTTTGCAGGGGATTCTGGGTAGAAAACGTTGGGAGATCCACGCAAGCCATACCTCCCTGGAACCCCCGGGTGTCTAGTTTTCAGAAATGTGTGGGTTTGATAGGTTTCCCTAGCTGGCCGCAGAGCACGGGGCCAAAACCGAGGTGACCTTCACAAAACCAGGTTGTTTTGTGATGAGGCAATTTTAATGTCGCCTCAATACCTTTGGGCCCTAGCCTGTCGCGGGTACTTGGGCCTCCCACATGAGTGAGGTATCATTTTATCGGGAGACCTTGGGGAACACTGGGTGGTAGGAAATGCATGTCTGCCCGGCGATGCCACAACTTTCCCACACAAAAATGTGTGGAAAAAGTGATTTTTCCACCTAAATTCGAGGTTTGCAGGGGATTCTGGGTAAGAAAACGTTGGGGGATCCACGCAAGCCATACCTCCCTGGAACCCCCGGGTGTCTAGTTTTCAGAAATGTGTGGGTTTGATAGGTTTCCCTAGCTGGCCGCCGAGCACAGGGCCAAAAACCGGAGGTGACCCCCTTGCAAAACCAGGTTGTTTTGTGATAGGCAATTTTAATGTCACCTCAATACCTTTTGGGCCCTAGCCTGACACGGGTACTTGGGCTTCCCACACGAGTGAGGCACCATTTTTATCGGAAGACCTTGGGGAACACTGGGTGGTAGGAAATGCGTGTCTGCCCGGCGATGCCACAACTTTCCCACACAAAAATGTGTGGAAAAAGTGATTTTTCCACCTAAATTCGAGGTTTGCAGGGGATTCTGGGTAAGAAAACGTTGGGGGATCCACGCAAGCCATACCTCCCTGGAACCCCCCGTGTGTCTAATTTTCAGAAATGTGTGGGTTTGATAGGTTTCCCTACCTGGCCGCCGAGCACAGGGCCAAAAACCGGAGGTGACCCCCTTGCAAAACCAGGTTGTTTTGTGATAGGCAATTTTAATGTCACCTCAATACGTTTTGGGCCCTAGCATGTCGCGGGTACTTGGGCCTCCCACACAAGTGAGGTACCATTTTCTCGGAAGACTTTGGGGAACGCGGGGTGGGTGGAATTTTGTGGATCCACGCAGATTCCAGAACTTTCCACCACAGAAATGTGAGGAAAATGTGGTTTTTTTACAATATTTTAGGTTTGCAAGGGATTCTGGGTAGCATAACCTGGTGAGAGCCAGCCAAGTCACCCCATCCTGGAGTCCCCTGGGTGTCTAGTTTTCAAAAATGTATAGGTTTCCTAGGTTTCCCTAGGTGCCGGCAGAGCTAGGGTTCAAAATCTACAGCTAGGCACTTTGTTGAAAAAGGGTCCGTTTTCACTGCGAAAATGTGGTGTGTCCACGTTGCATTTTGGGCCGTTTCCTGTTGCGGGTACTTAGGCCTCCCACACAAGTGAGGTACCATTTTTCTCGGAAGACTTTGGGGAACGCGGGGTGGGTGGAATTTTGTGGATCCACGCAGATTCCAGAACTTTCCACCACAGAAATGTGAGGAAAATGTGGGTTTTTACAATATTTTAGGTTTGCAAGGGATTCTGGGTAGCATAACCTGGTGAGAGCAAGCCAAGTCACCCCATCCTGGAGTCCCCTGGGTGTCTAGTTTTCAAAAATGTATAGGTTTCCTAGGTTTCCCTAGGTGCCGGCAGAGCTATGGTTCAAAATCTACAGCTAGGCACTTTGTTGAAAAAGGGTCCGTTTTCACTGCGAAAATGTGGTGTGTCCACGTTGCGTTTTGGGCCGTTTCCTGTCGCGGGTACTTAGGCCTCCCACACAAGTGAGGTACCATTTTTCTCGGAAGACTTTGGGGAACGCGGGGTGGGTGGAATTTTGTGGATCCACGCAGATTCCAGAACTTTACACCACAGAAATGTGAGGAAAATGTGGTTTTTTTAACAATATTTTAGGTTTGCAAGGGATTCTGGGTAGCATAACCTGGTGAGAGCAAGCCAAGTCACCCCATCCTGGAGTCCCCTGGGTGTCTAGTTTTCAAAAATGTATAGGTTTCCTAGGTTTCCCTAGGTGCCGGCAGAGCTAGGGTTCAAAATCTACAGCTAGGCACTTTGTTGAAAAAGGGTCCGTTTTCACTGCGAAAATGTGGTGTATCCACGTTGCGTTTTGGGCCATTTCCTGTCGCGGGTACTTGGGCCTCCCACACAAGTGAGGTACCATTTTTCTCGGAAGACTTTGGGGAACGCGGGGTGGGTGGAATTTTGTGGATCCACGCAGATTCCAGAACTTTCCACCACAGAA
Source organism: Calotriton arnoldi (assembly GCA_963921515.1). Taxonomy (NCBI): domain Eukaryota; kingdom Metazoa; phylum Chordata; class Amphibia; order Caudata; family Salamandridae; genus Calotriton; species Calotriton arnoldi. The sequence continues at coordinate 2,281,835 of CAWUFW010002083.1, read as the reverse complement.
ATGTGAGGAAAATGTGGTTTTTTACAATATTTTAGGTTTGCAAGGGATTCTGGGTAGCATAACCTGGTGAGAGCCAGCCAAGTCACCCCATCCTGGAGTCCCCTGGGTGTCTAGTTTTCAAAAATGTATAGGTTTCCTAGGTTTCCCTAGGTGCCGGCAGAGCTAGGGTTCAAAATCTACAGCTAGGCACTTTGTTGAAAAAGGGTCCGTTTTCACTGCGAAAATGTGGTGTGTCCACGTTGCATTTTGGGCCGTTTCCTGTTGCGGGTACTTAGGCCTCCCACACAAGTGAGGTACCATTTTTCTCGGAAGACTTTGGGGAACGCGGGGTGGGTGGAATTTTGTGGATCCACGCAGATTCCAGAACTTTCCACCACAGAAATGTGAGGAAAATGTGGGTTTTTACAATATTTTAGGTTTGCAAGGGATTCTGGGTAGCATAACCTGGTGAGAGCAAGCCAAGTCACCCCATCCTGGAGTCCCCTGGGTGTCTAGTTTTCAAAAATGTATAGGTTTCCTAGGTTTCCCTAGGTGCCGGCAGAGCTATGGTTCAAAATCTACAGCTAGGCACTTTGTTGAAAAAGGGTCCGTTTTCACTGCGAAAATGTGGTGTGTCCACGTTGCGTTTTGGGCCGTTTCCTGTCGCGGGTACTTAGGCCTCCCACACAAGTGAGGTACCATTTTTCTCGTAAGACTTTGGGGAACGCGGGGTGGGTGGAATTTTGTGGATCCACGCAGATTCCAGAACTTTCCACCACAGAAATGTGAGGAAAATGTGGTTTTTTTACAATATTTTAGGTTTGCAAGGGATTCTGGGTAGCCTAACCTGGTGAGAGCAAGCCAAGTCACCCCATCCTGGAGTCCCCTGGGTGTCTAGTTTTCAAAAATGTATAGGTTTCCTAGGTTTCCCTAGGTGCCGGCAGAGCTAGGGTTCAAAATCTACAGCTAGGCACTTTGTTGAAAAAGGGTCCGTTTTCACTGTGAAAATGTGGTGTGTCCACGTTGCGTTTTGGGCCATTTCCTGTCGCGGGTACTTGGGCCTCCCACACAAGTGAGGTACCATTTTTATCGGAAGACTTTGGGGAACGCGGGGTGGGTGGAAATTTGTGGATCCACGCAGATTCCAGAACTTTCCACCACAGAAATGTGAGGAAAATGTGTTTTTTGGACAATTTTTAAGTTTGCAAGGGATTCTGGGTAACAGAACCTGGTGAGAGCCAGTCAAGTCACCCCATCCTGGATTCCCCTGGGTGTCTACTTTTCAAAAATGTATAGGTTTGAAAGGTTTCCCTAGGTGCCGGCAGAGCTAGGGTTCAAAAACTACAGCTAGGCACTTTGTTGAAAAAGGGTCCGTTTTCACTGCGAAAATGTGGTGTGTCCACGTTGCGTTTTGGGCTGCTTCCTGTCGCGGGTACTTGGGCCTCCCACACAAGTGAGGGACCATTTTTATCGGAAGACTTTGGGGAACGCGGGGTGGGTGGAATTTTGTGGATCCACGCAGATTCCAGAACTTTCCACCACAGAAATGTGAGGAAAATTTGTTTTTTTGGACAATATTTTAGGTTTGCAAGGGATTCTGGGTAACAGAACCTGGTGAGAGGCAGTCAAGTCACCCCATCCTGGATTCCCCTGGGTGTCTAGTTTTCAAAAATGTATAGGTTTGCTAGGTTTCCCTAGGTGCTGGCAGAGCTAGGGTTCAAAAACTACAGCTAGGCACTTTGCCAAATAAGGGACATTTTTCACAGTGAAATTGAGGTGTGTCCACGTTGCGTTTTGCGCCGTTTCCTGACGCAGACACTAGGCCTACCCACACAAGTGAGGTACCATTTTTCTCAGAAGACTTTGGGGAACACGGGGTGGGTAGAAATTTGTGGATCCATGCAGATTCCAGGACTTTCCACCACAGAAATGTGAGGAAAATGTGTTTTTTTTACAATGTTTTAGGTTTGCAAGGGATTCTGGGTAACAGAACCTGGTGAGAGGCAGTAAAGTCACCCCATCCTAGATTCCCCTGGGTGTCTAGTTTTCAAAAATATATAGGTTTGCTAGGTTTCCCTAGATGCAGGCAGAGCTAGGATTCAAAAACTACAGCTAGGCACTTTGCCAAAAAAGGGTCATTTTCACTGTGAAATTGGGGTGTGTCCACGTTGCGTTTTGCGCGATTTCCTGTCGCGGGCTCTAGGCCTACCCACACAAGTGAGGTACCATTTTTCTCGGAAGACTTTGGGGAACGCGGGGTGGGTAGAAATTTGTGGATCCACGCAGATTCCAGGACTTTCCACCACAGAAATGTGAGGAAAATGTGTTTTTTGGACAATTTTTAGGTTTGCAAGGGATTCTGGGTAACAGAACCTGGTGAGAGGCAGTAAAGTCACCCCATCCTAGATTCCCTGGGTGTCTAGTTTTCAAAAACGTATAGGTTTGCTAGGTTTCCCTAGATGCCGGCAGAGCTAGGGTTAAAAAACTACAGCTAGGTACTTTGCCAAAAAAGGGTCATTTTTCACTGTGAAATTGGCGTGTGTCCACGTTGCGTTTTGTGCAGTTTCCTGTCGTGGGCACTAGGCCTACCCACACAAGTGAGGTACCATTTTACTCGGAAGACTTTGGGGAACGCGGGGTGGGTAGACATTTGTGGATCCATGCAGATTCCAGAACTTTCCACCACAGAAATGTGAGGAAAATGTGTTTTTTTGACAATGTTTTAGGTTTGCAAGGGATTCTGGGTAACAGAACCTGGTGAAAGCCAGTCAAGTCACCCCATCCTGGATTCCCCTGGGTGTCTAGTTTTCAAAAATGTATAGGTTTGCTAGGTTTCCCTGGGTGCCGGCAGAGCAAGGGTTCAAAAACTACAGCTAGGCACTTTGCAAAAAAAGGGTAATTTTTCATTGTGAAAATGTGGTGTGTTCACGTTGCGTTTTGAGCCGTTTCCTGTCGTGGGCACTATGCCTACCCACACAAGTGAGGTACCATTTTTATCGGGACACTTACGGTAATTCAGATTTGTAAAGCAACTGTTATTACCTATTGACTTTCGATGCATTTCTGCCTTCCAAATGAAAGACAATGTGTAAAAAGAAGTTATTTTGAAAAATGACCTATAATTCTCATGCTAGTATGAGTATTACCAATTTCAGAAATGTGCAAATATCTACTGTTTCTAAACTCTATATTGTGTTCCCATTTCAGAAATGCATAGGAGTCTTTCATACCGAATATTCCATGTATACATTTTCCCAGAATAATTGCTATATACCCGGTACATAATAAAAAACCATTGCAAGACGCTGCTCAGTTTTTGGCTCTGGGTTCGTCGGGTTCTTGGTGAACCTACAAGTCCTATATATCCCCACAACCAGTAAGGTCCAGTGGATGTAACGGTATATTGCTTTCAAAGAGCAGTCATAATTAGAAGAAGTTACAGGTGAAAACGTTGACACAAAAGGCTGTTTTTTTCAACTAATTTTCCATTTTTCCTATATTTAACTGTTAGTTTCTATAAAGAAACCTTGATGGATTTACACAAATGACCCCTTGCTGAATTCAGCATTTTGTCTACTTTTCTAAAATGTATAGATTACTAGGATCCATTATTGCTTTCATACCCATTTCTACCATTAACTGGAAGGAGGTTGAAAGCACAAAAATAGCAAAAAAAGGCTATGTCCCAGAAAAATGCCAAAACTGTGTAAAATTTTTTGGTTTTCTGACAAAAGTCTGTCATTCCCTAAAATCTGGGAAAATGGAGATTTCAGCCCCACAAACCCTTTTTTGATACCATTTGCAGGGAAAAACCCAGACGCTTTCAAATGCGGGACTTTTTTCCCATTTTTCCCCAAAAAAACAAAATTTAGCTGTATTTTGGCTAAAATCTGGGACCTCTCCAGGGGAATCCACAAACCCTGGGTACCTTTAGAATCCCCATGATGTTGGAAGAAAAGGACGCAAATTTGACGTGGATACCTTATGTGGTCAAAAAGTTACAGAGGCCTAATCGCGAACTACTACAAATAGCCAAAAAAGGGCTCAGCACTGGGGGGGGAAAGGCCCAGCAGTTAAGGGGTTAAGACCTGAGATAAGTGAAATGATTAAACAGCATATGTTGTGCTGGCAGAACAGCACAGTAGACTAGGTATTACGGTATGCAAAATATTATAGTGATGATATTGAGTGTAGACAGCGTAAACTCAAGGAAAAGGCAATGTGGGCACAAGTAAAGGTTGCAGAAAAACAAGAAGCTCAAATAAATAATCAGTCTAGTGATGCAGGACAGACCAAGTCTAAACCAAATATTGGGAAGGGAAAAGGTCAGATGAGTATAGAAGAGGCAAAAAAGAAATGGCCTTGTCACAATTGCGGAAAATTAGGGCATTGGAGAAACGAGTGTAGATTACCTCCGAAAACTAACACAGAAAATCAATTATTGAATCCACAGGTGCAGAATGAGGTGAGCCTTGACGCCCTTGGGCTTAGTTCGCGCTTTACAAGTTTTATATTCATTCATTCATTCATTCATTCATTCATTCAGTTACCAACAACCACAGCAGCCACAGGTAGTTACTCAACAGTGTCAGGTGCCGCAACCACCTCTTCCAAAGAGTGTAAATCAGGGGTCTCCAACCTTTTGTGTAGTGAGAGCTACTTCTGGTCAGTGAAAATCGTTGTGAGCTACTAAACCCCAAGCAACTCGCGCATTTTTCCGAGAGACCTCCCACGCCCAGTTTCATTGACGTTAAGCCTAATTTATTCAGAGCCCATACTGTGGTTTGATCACAATACTTAAGAGTTCCCTAGAAACACTGAAAGGAATGACTTTGGATTTGTGTTGGCAAACCGCTTTACGACCTTTTAATTAATAGCTTCAAAATCAGGACCTTTCAATAGCTGTCACTGAAATAATCATTGTAATGCAGCTCAATTAACAAACAAACAGGAAAAGCAATCTTACCTTCAATGTGGAACTGTATGATGTCCTCTAATGCTGTGTAATCTGGTAGCCTGGCGGGGGCAGTTCCGAAGAAGTCATTATAGTAGTGAAGTAGTAGTAGCCACAGTGTGTGGTAGTCAGCCTGTGCAAAGCATTGCTGAATCACAATTGCAGATGGATTCTTCTACTGTAGCTTTGACAAGATCCTGTGTTTTTCATTTGCCAGATAAGCTGAACTTCAGCTTTGTTTGGAAAGTACCGATGTTGTCCTCCACTCTGAATTCTTCAGAAGGTTCCGTTTTGACTTTAAGGTTTTTATGGCACCAGTCATGTTCGCAGTTGTATTCTCATTGCTCACTTTACTTTTTAGGAGTGTCAGTAAACCAGGACTGCAGTACAAATTGCTTTGTTCTTATTCAACTAAAAAGAACTTTGAAAGTTGCTGAAGATTCTTCTCTTTAGCTCTCTTTTTTCTTGATGTCAATACACCAGGCCTCCAGTAAACACTGCTTTTTCTTATCTTGAGCAGCGAATAAAGTACATTTGGAAAGGTGCTGAAGATTCTTCTCTCCAGCTACTTTTTTCTTGGTGTCTGAAACCCAGGCCTGAAGTACACATTGATTTGTTCTTGTTCAACTACTAACTGTTACTAACAAAAGGACTTTTGAAAGATGCTGAAGATTCTTCTCTATAGCTATCTTTTTTCCTTGTTCTCAATAAACCAGGCCTCCAGCAAACACTGCTTTGTTCTTGTGCAGCAAATACAAATTTGGAAAGCTGCTGAAGATTCTTCTCTCCAGCTACTTTTTCTTGTGTTTCTAAAACAGGCCTGCAGTACACATTCCTTTGTTTTTGTTCAACTAATAAAAAAACTGGGCGCTGAAGATTCTTCTCTGCAGCGACTTTAATCTTGGTGTTCGTAATGAAACAGATACCTAGATTTGGGATTTCACCAGGAACTGTCATTGAACAAGTATTGATTGCGAATGCATTCAAATTATTTCAGTGAGAGACTTGACACTGCATGGTGTCCACTAATCCCTTGTAATCTGGGGTGTAGCTTGAGAGGGCAACTCTTATGGAGTCATTTAAATGTTCGTCATTCAGACGTGTGCGAAACTTAGATTTTACGAAGTTCATATCAGAAAATGCTGATTCACAAAGATAGGTAGAGCCAAATAGGGAAAAAGTTTCAATGCAGCTGTGTGGATGTTCTTCAACTTTTCAGCATCCACAAGACTCCAGAAATTAATGTCAGATTGCCTTGATTTCAATTCAATGTCATTTTGAAGTGTGACAATCTCCATTTCCATTGTGGCTGAGTCAAGGTACAAAAGCACACTAATTTTCTCTGAAATGTCACTAACATCCACTTCCATGAAGGGGTTTGAAGTGAACATCACACAGGGCTCCAGTTGCTCAAAATCACTAAATCTGTCACTGAACTCTTGATTAAGCCTCATGAGGAGGCTACTGTATTTTTCTATGTCCAGGACCTCAGCCTCAGCTTTGTTTTCTGAAAGGATTTGGAGCACAGAGGGAAAGTGTTGCATCTTTCTTTTCTGTACATGCTGTATGAAAAGGTTAAGTTTTGATTTGAATGTTTTGACAGAACTTACCATGTTGGTTATTGTCTTGTTTTTACCTTGCAACTCGTAGTTCAATACATTTAATTTTTCTGTCACATCTGTCAAAAAAGCTAAATCGAGCAACCATTGAGTGTTTGATAGCAGTGTGGTATCTTCATTTCTAGACTCCATAAAAGCTTTGACTTCTGGCAATAGCGAAAGGAATCTTCGCAGTATTTTTCCCCTGCTAAGCCATCGGATTTGAGTGTGCAGTAAAAGGTCACCATACTCGGCTGATAGTTCTTCAAGGAACAATTTGAAGGTTCGGTGCTGCTTGGCCTTTGCACGAATTGAATTAATAATTTTAACAACAGGAGTCATCACATGTTCAAACCCCATTACCTTGGCACATATTGCCTGTTGATGTATAATGCAATGGTAGTTCAATAACGGAGGGAAATCTGGATCTGCTTTACAATTGGCAATGAAGCCAGAATGACGCCCTATCATTGCGGGTGCACCATCAGTGGTTATCGCCACTAACTTTTTCAATGGGACATTTTGTTTCACAAAATAATTTTTCACCTCATTGTGGTTTTCAGAGGCAACAAAGTTAAAAATTCCTCTTTATCAGTAAAATCTTCAAAAACCATTCTAACGAACATTGCCAACTGTGCAATATCGCTTGCATCAACAGATTCATCACATTGAAGAGAAAAATATTTGCATGTCTTTAAATTGCGCTCTAACTGCTCTATCATGTTGGTCGATAATGCAGATACCCTTCTTGCCATAGTGTTTGCCCCTAACTGCACATCTGAAATGGCAGACATAATTTCAGGGCTATTTTTAAAGTCTTTGAATAAGGAGTTGGCCATTAGAAGCATTGCTTCCTTCACAATGGCTCCATCTGAAAATGTTGCTTTGTGCTTAATCAAGTGATGAGTAACTATGAAGGATGCTTCAGTTGCTGCAGTGGCTTTCTTCGTGGGCTTTGTAAAAAACGATTGCTGTGTCTGCAATGCAGATTTCAGTTCGTTTACTTTTTGTGACCTCAGGCTGCTTCCTTTAGGGAACTTCCTCTCAAAATGCATGTGCTTTGTCGAAAAATGCCTATCAACATTGCCCTTTTTTCCCACTGCAACTTTTGCTCCACAGATTAAACGTACACAGTTGTCTTTAATTTGTGTAAATAAAAATTCGTTCTCCCACTCTTGATGGAAGTAGTAAGTCTTGCTCTTTGCCCTTTTGGAGGGACCTGGCTCTTCATCCATGATTAGTTGTTAAGGCTGTAAGCAAGAGTAAAAATGTTGATGAAGTCAACATCCAATAATCCATAACAGGCAAGAATACCATGTGGACACCTTTAATAATAATGTATTGCACACCATTTGTGAGTAGCGGCCATGCTGGTAAATTAAACAGCACCGTTGGAAAGTGAGATAACTGACTCACCTTAGCTATGTTTAACTATGAACACAGGAGGGCTGCTTTTCAGAAATGACCTGAGATTTGATTAATTATGACCAAACCATAGTTTGTGGCTTGTATGGTCCTTAGTTGACTTCTGTAAATAGGAAGATGACTTAACATTGTACCACACCAAGCACCCAATTCACAAAAGTGGAAGTTTTGCAAATCATTTCTATTGGGTACTCCTACATTTGTAGCAAACATTGGACTTTTTGGAATTAGGACAAGCTTTCAAAACAACTCCACATAATGATATTCCTTGACAGCTGCAGATTTTGTGACATTGCCCTGTGACCTCAGTCTTATGGTGACTGGGATCACCCACATTTCAAACCAATAAATATCACCTTTCTAAAGATTGCCCACAGCTGACTGAGGCAAGGAATAATGTTATCTGATTATCCCAATATACTTAGGAGTGAAAATGTCTCAGTATAATGATGAACAGTTCTTTGACTGGCCCTGTTGTGAACAGCCAGGTTGTTGAGCGCTGCTGCTCTAAACTGCCCTGGTGCTCTGCTTGTGTCTAATAATCTTCAGTAGGCCACAGGTCACAACTCACTCAACGAAGCACTAAAAATGGACACTCCATCTCTAGGGAGAAGGGGATACCCAGTGGGTGAACTTTACAACATGAAACCGGAAAACCTGGGACCAATCACGGCTCCCCTCTTCAGCAAACTGTGTGATCCTGACCTCTGTAGTACCCAGATAAGGCTGCTAGTAGACTACTACAACCACAAGAAATACCAATGGGACCTAGTATAGAGCTATTCAAAGCTGTCAGCAGACTGAAAAATCATAAACAGTAACTGCATATCTGTCTCACACCTCATCATGCACCACACTGCTATACAGTGTGTCCCATAACATGATAACGTTTTATTATGCTATTATCAGATAATAAATTAAATAAGCGCACCTTGGAAAAACTTTCTACATAGGATCTCAAACCAAGGAAAACACTTTCAACAACACACCCTACATGGCACAGCCTGCTGCCCATGTAGGTAAGTGCTTCAGGGCCACACATTGAGTACGTGTGCCCTACGCTAATAATACTGCAACACAATGCCTCCCCTTTCTTCATTATCACACATGACAGCACCTTGAAATGCATAAGTTGAGGGTGCACTGTACAAAATCTATGAGGCCACACAAAGCCACCCTGTGTGGCCTTTAATGGCCTCATAGATATGGTCACAGGTTCAAATCCCGGCGAGCCCACTCAGCCTTTCATCCATTTGAGGTCGATAAAGTGAGTACCATTGAGTTGGGTAACAATAAACATCTGTTATTCAGCGCCAGGACACCTTTGGGTAATCGTGCGCTTTACAAATACACCTGTTATGTTGTTAAATATAAGCAAATCAAATAGCTAAAAAAAGTGGCCCACATTTGCAAAATAAGTTTTAAACTTGTAAAGACATGTTGTATAGGAGGTGTTTTTCAAGGTATGGAAGACTAGGCTATTTGTGCTTGCAGCAGGCAATGTTTGGTAATATCTGAAAAATTAACAATAAAAAACAGCCCACCAGCCAATAAAATTGGCCCACAAATAGCCAAAAATCCACAGACAAGCATTGGCACAGACCACCAACCAATAAAATCGTCCCACAAACAGCCCAAAAAACAACCAATAACATCCCGAGTGGGCACACGACACCATGGGAGCAGTCAAGGCCTCACTGTGGAGAGGCCGGAGCTGGGAAGCCAGAGCTGCCAGTACAAAGCGCGCAGTAGCCAGTGAGTGGATTGGAAAGTGGTGACGAAGCTAAGGACTGTGAGCTGTGTGGTGGTGGAGCAGGTGCAGGCCCAGGTGGCTTGCTGGCCCTGTACAGAACAGCTTCTGGTGCCTGGGGGTGGGTGTGTCTGGATTGGAGTCTGGACTCAGTGCGGCCTTTGCCAATACGGAGTGGAACTGTGGAGGACAGGGGGGATGGTGAGGAGGAGTACACTGTGACCAGGGCCAGCGAGTATCTATTGCTCCCCCCCCCCAGTGAAACTGAAGCAGTCAAGTGTGGTGTGGCTGAGGGGCCCGAACAAGGTTCCAGGGTGGCATTGGTGGCCCACAATAAACTCTGAGATGAATTTGGGTGCAAAGACATAATTGAATCACCTGTTCACTGCACCACTGAGGAGTACCCTGACTAAAGTACATATATACCTGATATATAGGGATCAAACATCAATATACAATGTGAAAAAATGTATAAAGTGCAATAAGCAAAATAAAAAAAAACAATTCAGAGCAGCTGCAAACGTAGAGGTCTCAATACCAACAATTACAAATTTCCTATTTTTCTTCCATATTATTTTCTCCTACTGTACACTACGGGAAATGCCCCCGCAACTGCTCAAATTTGTCAATTTGGTTATTCCTCTTAGCATACTTACATATATAGGCCTATTAAACTGTGTGTGCTGCTGACACCGCAAAAGAGACACCTGCTTGCAACACAAAGGAGCACCCCAGCTGCCAACGCAATGTGGTCCCAGTGCTCTGAGACTGGATTCTACACAAGGCTGCACTTGACCTGGCAGTGAGAGGGCTGCATGGTGAAGGAAGTCCTGCACCACTCAATGTTACTTAGCAAGAACATTTGTTAACCCCCCACCTTCTTTCGGATAAGGGGGTTGTTCTTAGCGAGCGGATGGACACACGTGCCTTACAAGCCCCTCGACTGGGAAGTAAACGCTGCTATAATGTCACCAGGGGTGGAGCAGCCCAGGAATCTACTGCTGCAACAACTTCACCCATGTGTTTGGAGCAGATAGGACACATATGACTACCATTAGCTCACGAACTACTATGCATTTGCAGACAATAATCATGAAACCCAAAGGACAGAAAAAAGTACAGTACCAGTTGCGGAGGATGGAGCGTTTGATTACCTCCTCATTGGAAGTGGGGGTGCTCTGCACATTGGCTCTGCACGGTGTTCCTACAGATCGAACGCCACCATCTCCTTGTTTGGCCGTGCAGCAGAGCGGAGCAAGAGGCCTGACTTTCGGCCTCAAGTTTCTGGTGGCATCCTGGAGCTACATGGTGGGAGAAGCGCTGGGGCAGCTGTCGCACTCATACAGTAAACTGCGCGGTGCAGCGAGGAAACTGGCACGCGCGGGTCCCAGCAGTTCTTTACGTGACCTGAAAACCAGCTACTCCACCCTGACATGCCTGCTGGAGCTCCGCACTGGCACCCGAACAGCGCGGTGCGGCGAGGAAAAGGCAGGGGGCGCGTAGAGACAACGCACATAGGAGAGGAACGGGGCAGCCATGGGCATCATGAGAGCGGTCCCATGCAGGGTCATTCAACATGGTATGACTCGAGTCTTTACTTTTTACCGGGGGACCTTAAGGCTTAAGACGAGTGTTGTGGCTTACCTGCTGCTTCTGGTGGAAGGTTGTACGCGCGGGTCCCGGCAGTTCTTTACTGCTTGCACTACCTGCCAACCAGCTGCTCCGCAATGCTCCGCCCTGCCACGCCTGCTTGAGGTCCGCACTGGCACCCGTCGCACTCGCAAAATGGACAGTGCGGTGCCAGTGAGGAAAAGGCAGGGGGCGCGTAAACGGTCACGAGACTCTGCAAGAGAGGAACGTCATCCTCTTCGGCCCGCCCAACCCCAGCTAAGCTCAAAGCCAATCTGAGCAGCTGGTTTGGGTGAGGGCGGGCAACGGAGACTGAAAAAAGCCTAAATAGCCCAAACAACACTAAAGGGCTACTAAATTGAGCAGCACTCGGCACGAGCTACACACAGGGTCTCGGCGAGCTACCGGTAGCTCGCGATCGACCGGTTGGAGACCCCGGGTGTAAATCCTCAGAGATACAGTACAGAGACAGGATTCTACGGAGGAGAGCAGGTAAAGTCTGCGCGCAGCTGCAATTTCGCAGTATTGGTTACGACAGGATGGAAATTAATCGGATGAAAGTTTATGACGGTGCCTAGGAGAGGAAGAAGAGTGCGTGCTTGGCGCAACTCTGGCACTGCACTGGCACCCAAACAGCGCGGTGCGGCGAGGAAAAGGCAGGGGGCGCGTAGAGACAACGCACATAGGAGAGGAACGGGGCAGCCATGGGCATCATGAGAACGGTCCCATGCAGGGTCATTCAACATGGTATGACTCGAGTCTTTACTTTTTATAAGCACGCTTACTGTTGTTACCAAAGCTAGCCAGAGCAGGAAAACAAAAAGTCCAGATGTAATCCAGAGTTCAATCCATGGAGAAACCAGATAAGTCTTTTTCAGAAAGTGAATAAAGTCTTGTACTTGCTGCTTGAGTTTTGATGATGCTGGCGTCGTTTCAGGTTCGCTTGGATCTTCTGAGAACGTATCAAAGTCAATGAAATAGCCAGAAGCAGTTCTGTCAATTGTTGGAATTGCATCAGGATTCGTTGAAATCACAGGAACCAGTTCTTCACGTGTCACGTTGGTGTAGACAGGTGTATTTGGACGAACTGTTACTTGGTTGTCAAGAGGGATGAGTTCCATAGCTTGGTTGCTTAGTCCTTCATTTGTTACAGCTGAATTCTCGATCGTGATCAGTCTTTCAGTCTGAACCTCTTGAATAGTAGCGAGAGGAGTGCGTCTGCTACTAGGTCGGAGTCCACGAGGCCTACTGCTTAGTATTGGCCACATACTGTGGTTTGATCAGGTCGATTGACACAAATCTTTTCTCCTTTCTTCCAGCAAGGGGCGGCAGAAGTACTGTCCTTGTTCCTTGAACAGCTAGAACAGGTACCGGTTGTCTGTAAGAAGGTCCAAATTCCTTCTTGTCCGCTATTTTTTCTCTGACTAGATCCCCAACTTTTGGAATCCAGACAAGCCTTACTGGGACCGCCGATTTTTCCCCAGTGGTGGTTGGCTGTAGGGATACGTTGCTTTGTTTCGTTCTTAATTTGTTAAGATCCTGTAAAACAGCCAAACGATCTTTGATATCAAATGTTTTCATGTCCACCACTGTGCCTACGTGTTCTAAGTCTGGAACCCACATTCTTGTCCCAAATAGGACCTCATATGGAGTGACCCCCCATAGAGAACTTCTTGGCAAATTATTGAGAGCGCGCTGAACGCTAATGAGGTGTTTGACCCACCCATCACCCGAGCCTAATACCCTAGCTGTTATAGACTGCTTTATGTCCCGGTTTTTCCTTTCCACAACAGAATTTCCCTCAGGATGGAATGGAGAGGAGTACCGCAATGCAACGCCCAGACTGGCCATGGCCTCCTTGTAAGCCCTAGAGCTAAACGCAGGACCCTGGTCAGAATGAAACGTGCCTATTGCGTATGTGCCGATAAAGACTCGCAAATCTTTTATAACAGTTCGAGCGTCAGCCGAGCGCTGAGGCCATAACCATAGGAACCTAGATTCAGTATTTGCGGGAATGCCTTTGTCCAGTAGGACGCTGGCGATTAGATAGCCTAATGCTGTCTAACAGTGGTGTCTGCACTGGGCTGCCGCATTCGCTGCATGGTGTCTGGTGGCTCTCTCGCTGTAATTTACAGTCTAAGCAGTTGTTGATGAATATGTGAATGTGTGTATTCATTCCAGGCCACCAGTACATCTCTTTTAATGTCAAAATTGTTTTTGAGATCCCTTGATGTGACAGACCTTCCCCCAAATGTGTTTCATAAATCAAGGCTGCTCTTCGTTCCATGTTTGGAATTACCCTATCCCCCACTCCAGGGATTCGAGCAAAAGGAACGTTATTCGCATCAATTACATAAGAGTACTTGAGTGGAAACTTTTTTGGTAACGCTGCACTGCTGCCTTTGCTTGAAGCATTGACAGCTAACATTATCTCACCGTCCATTTTCGTTTTCGAACGAGTGATCGCAGCTACGGAAGCTGTCTGAACAGCCCCCTTCGCTGCTTCGTCAGCCAATGAATTCCCTGCAACGTGAACGCCATCACGCTGATGACTCAGTGTGTGAATCACGTGAGCCTTTGGTAGTTCGTTTTTCAACTGAACTACTTGTTCCCAAAGCAATTTGTGCTTTATTGTGCCACCTTTCGCATCTTTAAAACCATTTTCAAGCCAGGTTCGTATATAATCATTATACGACTGAACACAGTAATAGGAATCGCACACGATTAGTGTGAGGAATTCTCGATCCGTACTCTCAAGTGCCAGTTTGAATGCATGTAGTTCAGCTCGCTGAGCTGTACAATCACATAGTGATTGAGTTTTTGTGACCATAGGTCTGAAGATGCCATTTCGTATGCGACCTTTAACGATAGCACACGCTGCACTGTAAGCTTGCTTACTCCCTGTTGCGGGCTGTGCGGATCCGTCAGTGTAAATTACGAATTTATACTGATCGAGAGGCAGAATCTCAGTGGGCAGAGGACATTCTTGTTCATATTGGAGAAATGCCTGTGTTTTTAAATCTGGATCAAAAACATATTCAACATCAGTTGCAGCAAGAGAATTAACCCACTGTATCCATCTCGGATGTAAAGCTTTAGCATTTGGAATGCTTGCTTTTGTGACCGCTTCTAAAGCCGGTACTGGGGTAACGACAATTATGCGTTTCCCTTGGGCTAAGGCTCTTTCTTTTGCTACAGCTGTTTGAACTGCTGTCAGAATTTTTCAGTTGAACTGAAGCGCATTTCCGCTTGTGTATACAAATGTGATTTGTATGCAATTGGTACTTTCTCACCCTCATTAAAGGTTAAGTAAGTGAATCCACATTGACCCGAAATTATTCGAATCACCAAATTTCTTTGACTTACGCGTGTTTGTAAGTGATTTGTTGCTAACATGTTAGCTTGGAGTGAGCATAAAATTTCTGTGTGTTCCTGTGTCCAGTTTTTAATTGAAAAATCAGGTTTGATTAATGCGTAGAGAGGTTTAACCCTTTCTGCGTAGTTTAGAATGTATGTTCTTCCAAAATTTAGGAATCCCAGTATTGATTGTAAGTTTTTAGTGTTTTTGGAGGTTGGAGCAGCGCACATTTCTCTAGAAAGTTAGCTGCCAAGCTCTTGCCTTCACTTGAAAGCTCATATCCTAAAAATAGGACATTGAGATGGGCAATTCGGGACTTTTAAAGTTGAACTTGTAGCCCTCAGAGGCGAATCCCAATATAATGGTGCTCACCCTGTTCAAGTGTTTTTCCAAGTCATCGTCTGTCAGATAGATGTCATCGACATAGCACAATGCCTCGTTGTCATAAATTTGTAGTAACTCCGTTACTCTCGCTGAGAATAAACCTGGGCTGTTCTTGAACCCTTGTGGGAGTCGACAAAAGTGACGCTGGGTCCCCATTATGGAGAATGCCGTTAAGTACCTACTTTCCGGTGCTATATTTTGACAAAAGAAACCGTTTGAGATGTCTAATGTTGTTTTGTATTTTTTACGCACAATGTTATTCATTAATGCTGTGCTATGTGCATTTTGCACTGCAAAAGTTTTAGAACAAGTGTTTAAATGTCTGTAGTCCAAAACTAGACGATATGTATTGTCTGGTTTGGAGACAGGAAACAAAGGATTGTTCATGGAGGAGGTGCATGTTTCAATCACCCCTTGGTATTCAAGTTGATTTAAAATCTCCCTGACCTGTTTTTTAGCTTCTTGCTTAATATGATACTGCCTCTGAGCAGTAGGTTCATGTTTCAGATTTATTTTATGGTGAGGTGAGTCCTCATCCCATCCTACATGATTTTTATATAATGCTGGAGCCTGGGCCACTGCCCATTTTCTGGCATATGTATATTTTAAGTGAATTGGTATGTGATTGGAGAAGGCAGGCATAATCATGTCCTCGCCGTGTGGGCACTCCCTGACAAATTGTGGTGGCCAGTCTTTTTCTGCTAGAAGTATGTCATAACCCTTTGATAGTTTTTCCCAAAAAAGTGCTTTAACCTGTCTAGGTTTATCTCCCTCCATCCGGAGTGGTATTTCATATAACCTTTGTGGAGTACTAACCCTGGTGTCTACAGTCTCTACTGTAATGTACTCATTCAAGTCCACTATCTCCAGAAGTTCCATCAGGTTCTGGCGAGCTATTGTGACTTCTGCTGCACTGTCCAGCATTGTCTGAGCGCATTCTCCGTTCTTGAGTTGACTTCTCAGAATTCTCGGCATGTCTTACTATTAGACCTGCTATTTTCTTTTTGGAGAATTGAGGTTTAGTTTTAATTTTTGTTGCGTGCTTGTCGTCTTTCGATTTCACGCGTTCTTTTCTATGTTCTGTTCGTCCTCTTCTTTCCGAAGTCTGTGATGAGACCTGAAAGGGACGAGAGGAACGTGTATCATTATCTTGATACCTATCAGGTTTTCTCAAATTATCCCTATTCCTGAGGTTGTACCTCCTTTCAGAGGGCTCCTTTTGAGGAGACCTACCTCGGGATTGAGATCTTTTCTCATTTGAATTTTGTTTAGTAGACTCCCACTTTTTTTTAGAGGATGTAAGAGTTTGTTTAATTGAGTCCTTCTCAGGACTTTCAGATAGTTTTGGTTTAACTGGTCTCCCACCCAAACTATCTCTGCCTAATTCTGCATAAGATTGCTCTATAATTCTGGGTAGCTCTGTTTGATGTTCTGTAACATCAAATTCCCTTAATTTTTGTCGGATCGCCACTGCTGCTGCCTCCCCTTTAATATTTGACAATATTATTGTTGAGACCTGGTCGAAATTTTTCAGTAATTTCATACCTAAATTTAAAGCTGGCTCTGCCCCGTATTCGTTTTGAATTTGTTTTAGGACATCTGGTATTACCGCAATTGACGGAATGCCGTGTGTTTTAGTGTAGATGGCAGCAAAGACTGAGCCCCAAGTGGTGCAGTCTTCCAGTTGTGGTGTGATCCCCATTGGTAAACTAATGGTTAGGATTCTGTGTTTCTCATGCGGGCTAGTATTTGGAAATACTGCTTCGATTTGAGTAATTTTTGAGCTATCCAAAACGGAATTTGCTCCCGCTTAGTGGGCATTTTACCCATGACTGCGTATAGAGTCTGTGGTGTAATTTTTAGATTGTTGCCCTGTTGAGGGTTTGATTTGGAAGTGTTAATGGTTGTTGGACTGTGAAAGTCCGCATGACATATTGAACCAATTGTCTGTAGATTTTTATTAACTCTGTGAGTTGATTAAGTATTTCCTCGTCTGACATTATTTCGATGTCTGGATGAGGTGTGTAGCCAGCTAGAATCGGCCATGTTGCTCCTGGTCTACCTAGTGGACCGAGCCTGGTTATATTTTTATTGTGTTTTAGGGCGCCTTTAAACCAGAGCTGATGCTCCTGGTATGTTAATGGAATCTCAATATCCTCGAAGGGAATGTATTCCTCTGGTGGTTCATCTTCTTTGTAGAAGTGAAACAAGTGTGTTACTGGATTGGATTCAGGAAGAATTACCCATGAATAGAATACCTCTGTCTGAAAGGATTCATGTGCCTCAATCACGAAAACTGCTCTACCTCCTCTCGGTGGTAGGCCATGTTTTATAAGTTTTAGAGTAATGGCTCTTCTTAAGTTTGGAGCGATGTCAATGACACCCTCCTCGGTTTCATTTAAACCGGTGAAGTTAAAAAGTGCTGCTTGGGCTGGATCAGCCGCAGCCACACCGTTTCCGGCGTCTTCATTCATTTTGTTTTATGAAAAATGTAGAACAAATTTCAAGGAAACAAAGATAAGGTGCACAATATTGTGGAACACTGTATCCTTCAACGTTGAGCAAACCAAACAGCTAATATATAGGGTACTGCCCATTGTAGCCGTGGCGGATACTAACCCTGCCCACTCCAGACGTCTTTTGGAGTATATGGGTAGGGGTCTCTGAGAGAGAAAAGAATATATGCACAGCTGAGTTACTCAGTATCTAACATTGAATTACTGCCATACCAAACGTTGGGCGCCATGTAGTGTAGCTCCTATTTCCCTTATAGGCTCTGCGCATTGGAATAATATATCCTATAGGTTTGACATAGGACTAAGGTCGGTATGTCCCTATCGAGTATATTAAACTTAATTACTTGTGCCAGCTAGCTCAGAGGCCACTAGAAACTTCTTGACGACAAGAAGGGATTAGTTTCTGGCAGCCGCAAAACATGACCACTGTGTTTCCCTTACAGAATCAGGACGTGTCCCAGAGTCGTAGAAACAATAGATAACTATTTCACTCAGCTCAGTTGTGCAGGATTCAGTTATGTCTCAAAGTTACACAGAAATAACAGACGGGCGTTTCAATAAAAAGGTTTATTGAACAGTCTTGTTTCTGTTGTAAGTTAGATGTGCTGTTACGATCACAAGACAGTATGTGAGATAAATGATGTACAAGGTGAGCAGTAAAAATAAATAATACTGTGTTAGCATTATCTTTTCAGCATATATGCATTTACATAAAATGACACAGCCTAAAAATGCGAGTACTCATACGATGCGTTTCTTAGCCTGGTTCTACCCAGTGTGCCTAACCTTTCCTAGGTGTAGGGAGAAGTAGAAGTAGGTGCTGTATTCCTGACTAGAGTATACTAAGAGTAAGTTACGCCTAGCATGCCAAGAGTCTAGTATGCCAAGAGTCCCTCTAGGTTCTAGTCTGCTCCATACCTGAAGAATGAGAGAGGTAGGAATCTCTATCCGGACTCAAACTCCAACACCCCGCAAGGGAAGTTAGATCACTGGAAGCTGGACTCTCTGCGTGCAGGAATGACAGCGTCTTCTCAGTGCGTCCGGCCGGGAATCGGGCTCCTCTGAAGTCGAGGTCTCCTCTGATTTACAGGGGTTTGGGAAGGTATATTTATACCTGAAAATGTTAGCATTGACGTGAGTTGGGTAGCGAAAGACGTCATGAATGAATCCCTTAAGGAATAGAGGTTCATGCATAATGTATGAGTCCTTGAAGAAATCAATAGTCCTGGGCAAGGGAAACTCCCGCAGCCTGAGGGTCTGTTTTTCATGGACTCGTTGAGACGCTAGGGTGGACGGATGTCGGAAGCCATGCCTGTATTTGGTATGCATGGTTTATGCCTAAATAAGGTCTGGGATTTTATGCCTATATAAGGGCAGGTTGGATTGTGCCTATATATGGTCATGATTCTAGAAAGCCCGTTTATGGACACCCTATGAAGTATACAACAGGTTGTTCTTAGCGAGCGGATGGACACACGTGCCTTACAAGCCCCTCGACTGGGAAGTAAACGCTGCTATAATGTCACCAGGGGTGGAGCAGCCCAGGAATCTACTGCTGCAACAACTTCACCCATGTGTTTGGACTGGTTAGGACACATATGACTACCATTAGCTCACGAACTACTATGCATTTGCAGACAATAATCATGAAACCCAAAGGACAGAAAAAAGTACAGTACCAGTTGCGGAGGATGGAGCGTTTGATTACCTCCTCATTGGAAGTGGGGGTGCTCTGCACATTGGCTCTGCACGGTGTTCCTACCGATCGAACGCCACCATCTCCTTGTTTGGCCGTGCAGCAGAGCGGAGCAAGAGGCCTGACTTTCGGCCTCAAGTTTCTGGTGGCATCCTGGAGCTACATGGTGGGAGAAGCGCTGGGGCAGCTGTCGCACTCATTCAGTAAACAGCGCGGTGCAGCGAGGAAACTGGCACACGCGGGTCCCGGCAGTTCTTTGCGTGACCTGAAAACCAGCTACTCCACCCTGACATGCCTGCTGGAGCTCCGCACTGGCACCCGAACAGCGCGGTGCGGCGAGGAAAAGGCAGGGGGCGCGTAGAGACAACGCACATAGGAGAGGAACGGGGCAGCCATGGGCATCATGAGAGCGGTCCCATGCAGGGTCATTCAACATGGTATGACTCGAGTCTTTACTTTTTACCGGGGGACCTTAAGGCTTAAGACGAGTGTTGTGGCTTACCTGCTGCTTCTGGTGGAAGGTTGTACGCGCGGGTCCCGGCAGTTCTTTACTGCTTGCGCTACCTGCAAACCAGCTGATCCACAATGCTCCGCCCTGCCACGCCTGCTTGAGGTCCGCACCGGCACCCGTCGCACTCGCAAAATGGACAGTGCGGTGCCAGTGAGGAAAAGGCAGGGGGCGCGTAAACGGTCACGAGACTCTGCAAGAGAGGAACGTCATCCTCTTCGGTCCGCCCCACCCCAGCTAAGCTCAAAGCCAATCTGAGCAGCTGGTTTGGGTGAGGGCGGGCAACGGAGACTGAAAAAAGCCTAAATAGCCCAAACAACACTAAAGGGCTTCTAAATTGAGCAGCTCTCGGCACGAGCTACACACAGGGTCTCGGCGAGCTACAGGTAGCTCGCGATCGACCAGTTGGAGACCCCTGGTGTAAATCCTCAGAGATACAGTACAGAGACAGGATTCTACGGAGGAGAGCAGGTAACAAAGTCTGCGCGCAGCTTCAATTTCGCAGTATTGGTTACGACAGGATGGAAATTAATCGGATGAAAGTTTATGACGGTGCCTAGGAGAGGAAGAAGAGTGCGTGCTTGGCGCAACTCTAGAGGTAGATCAGTCAGGTCCATTTGTGGATGGAAAGGTGAATGGTGTAAGTGTTACTTTCCTTGTGGACACTGGGGCTACCCGTTCTATTGTCAGTTCAGTGGAAATTCCAAACCTTCCTCTCTCAGGAGAATACATCCAAGCTGTAGGTGTTTCAAACAGGCAAATTAAAACCCCTCTTACCAAACCGATAGAGGTGGAAATAGGTCCATTCAAAGACATGAATCGTTTTGTAGTATGTGATTGTAGTCCTGTAAATTTGTTAGGACGCGATATGCTTTGTAAAATGAATTGTACCATCTACTGTTCTCCAGATGGTATTGCTTTTCAAACCCCAGATGAAGATGTTTTGTATAAACTAACAATGACAGAACTAGAGCCAGGATTATATGATACATTTCCTGTGTTTGATGCAGAAAGAATCCTTGATGAATTAAAAGAAACTGTCAGATCTGATGTATGGGATTTCACAGGGGAAGATGTTGGACTAATGAGAGGAGTTGATCCTGTAAAAATTTCCGTAAAAGAAGGAACAAATTACCCAAACACCCCGCAATATAAATTGACACCAGAAATTATTGAGGGAATAACACCTGTGATTAATAAGATGATTGAACAAGGAATTTTGAAAGAAATAATGAGCAGCCCATATAATTCACCTATAATGGGACTGAAAAAGCCAAATGGAACATTTAGAATCGTTCAAGATTTGAGAAAAATAAACAAGGTTGTTATTCCTTGTTGCCCAATTGTACCAAACTCTGCTGTAATACTGTATCAAATCCCACATGATGCAGAATGGTACACTGTCATTGATTTGTGCCATGCATTCTTTTCTATTCCATTGCACCCTGACAGCCAGCCATTATTTGGGTTCCGGTTCGGAGAGCGTATTTTGGCATGGTGCCGTTTTCCTCAAGGGTATATTGAAAGTCCTTCTATATTTAATCAGATTCTGAAGAAATCTCTGGAAGATTTAAAAATGCCAGAAAAATCTGTGATGGTACAATATATCGATGACCTATTAATGGCATCGAAGACTAGAGAAGCATGTGTTACGGACACCATTGCTTTACTGAATCACTTAGCAGAAGGAGGACACAAAGTGTCCCCATCAAAACTACAATTCTGTCAGCAAGAAGTACAGTACCTAGGTCATAAGATTGAAAAAGGAATGAGAAAAGTGACAACAGAAAGAATAAGGATTATTAAAGGAATGAGAGCCCCAATGACACAAAGAGAGGTGAGAATGTTCCTTGGAATGGTTGGTTATTGCCGACAGTGGATAAATGGATTTTCATTGATTGCAAAACCTTTACAGCGATTGACAAAGAAAGATGTCAAAGATCCGATTGAATTGAATGATGAAGAAATGAAATCTTTCAAGGATTTGAGAACAAGTTTGTGCGAAGCACCAGCATTAGGAATGCCTGATTATGAGAAAGAGTTTGAACTGTATTGCAGTGAGAGAGATGGATGTGCACTTTCAGTTCTGGTACAAAGACATGGAAGAATGAAACGACCAATAGCTTACTTTTCAGCTGTTTTGGACCCGGTAGCAAAAGCGTTGCCTGGATGTCTAAAAGCAGTAGCTGCTACTTGTGTGAGTCTGGAACAAAGTGAAGGCATTGTAATGGGATATCCTTTAAGGGTATATGTCCCTCACTCCGTCGAAATCCTTCTGACCCAAACAAAAACCCAATTCATGACACATAGTCGGCTGACTAGGTATGAAAAGGTGATCTTGGGTGCAGGAAATGTAACCATTGTAAGATGCACAAGTGTGAATCCTTCCACTTCACTGCCAGATGCAGTAGATCCAGAAGTCAAAGATGATGTTGATCATAACTGTCTGCACGTGCTTGAATTTTGCACAAAACCCCGCCCTGACATTAGAGATGAACATCTGAAAGAATCAGGTTATGTAATGTTTGTGGATGGGTCGTGTTTGAGAACGAATGAAAGAGTCTTAAGTGCTGCATATGCTGTATGTACAGGTGCAAGCATAATGGAAGCATCTTGTTTGAGAGGAATACGTTCAGCCCAGGTTGCTGAGCTGATTGCTCTGATTCGAGCAAGGCATACTGGGAACAAATTTCCGAATCACTGTGATCACGGATAGCCAGTATGGCTTTGGAGTGGTCCATGATTTCGGACAGATCTGGTCCCAGAGGGGATTCCTGACTTCCTCAGGGTCTCCTATTAGAAATGGTGAATTTGTAAAGAAGTTGCTTGAGGCGATACAGCTGCCTAAACAGATTGCAGTAGTAAAATGTGCAGCTCACAAAAATGGATAGGATTATATTTCAGTGGGCAATCAGTTTGCCAACGAAATAGCCCAATATTGTGCCAGAAATGAGACCTCATTGAATCGGAGAAGGGAGAAAGAGAATGTTCCATGTCCCTTGCTGTTTACTAACTCAGTTGAAACATGGGAAGAAGTGAGGGATCTGCAAGAAGAGGCAAGTGAAGAGGAAAAATACATTTGGATAAAAGCAGGTTACAGGCAGAGAGAAGAAGATGGAGTTTGGGTTTACAGAGATGAAAGACCAGTTATGCCTGATAGCATGATCTCTAACATGGCACGGATGTACCATGGACAGGCACACATAGGTAGGGATGCCATGATCAGACTTTTCAAACAGACTTGGTACAACCCAAAATTTAGGGCTATAGCTGAAAGTCTTTGCCAAAGATGCCTTATTTGCCAGCAGCTAAATCCTGGAAGGAAAACAGTGGTGAGCCTAGGAACAATAGGACGAGAAGGAGGTCCATTTACCAGAATGCAACTAGATTTTATTGAAATGCCCCCGAGTAACAGATTAAGATATGTTTTGGTAACTGTTTGTTTGTTTTCTCGTTGGGTAGAAGCATATCCGACTAGAAGGAATGATGGAGTTACTGTGGCAAAACTCCTGTTGAGAGAATTCATCCCAACGTATGGTTTTCCAGTAACGATTGAGACAGATAGAGGAACACATTTCCAAAATGAAATTATCCAACTAATATGTGAAGCACTGGATATTCAACAAAAGCTGCATTGTGCCTACAAACCAGAGGCTTCTGGAGTAGTAGAGCAAGTAAATGGCACCATAAAGAATAGACTGGGAAAAATGTGTCAAGCAACAGGACTCAAATGGCCCGATGCCCTGCCATTGGTGCTAATGAGCATAAGAAGTATACCTGACAAAAAGACAGGTTTAAGTCCCCACGAGATAATAATGGGACGAGCAATGAGACAAGCACATGTACCTGTGAACAAATTGCTGACTCTAACTGATGATCTCGTACTGGACTATTGCAAAGGATTAGCTGATGTGGTACATTCTGTGTTTCATCAGGTTGCACCAGATGCGACCACTCTTGAAAGAAAACCAGCTCATGATCTGAGTCCAGGAGATTGGGTCCGCATAAAAGTCCACAGAAGAAGAAATTGCTTGGTTCCGCGTTGGGATAAGCCACATCAAGTAATTCTGGTGACAACAACTGCAGTACAGTGTGCAGGTGGGAAAAATTGGATACATGCCAGCCATACAATCAGAGTTCCAGATCCTGAAGCTCGACCTGTAAGTCGACATCTGGAGATATCAGCCACCAGTTCAGAGTCTGAAGCAGAGACTGAAACAAGAGTTCCAGATCTTGAAGCTCGACCTGTAAGTCGACATCTGGAAATATCAGATACCAGTTCAGCATCTGAAACAGACCAACCTGAATGCAAGGAAAGGCAAACAGAAGAAAACGATAACAAAAGAACTGATGTTGAAACAGGAGAAACTGAACAAATAGACAGTGACGGTGAACAGCCAAGTACAAGTTATGGAAAACTTCCACCAGAAATTGTAGAGGTAACTCAAGAAAGTTCAGATTCAGATAGGGAGATTGAGGTAAATGCGGAAGAAACACGAGGAGAATTAGACTCAGAAATACAAGACGAAGAAACACGAGGAGGTTTAGAATCAGATGAAGAAGCTGAAATTATAAAATTTAAGGTTAGAGGAAGTGAAGTGAGATCTGAAACAGAATCTGAAGAAAGTGAAGACTAAAGAAGACAAAGAATAGGTCCAAGAAAGCGGACTTGGAGACTAGAACGAGAAGAAAAAGAAAGTGAACTGAAAAGGCCAAGAAAAGGAGACAATTGGCCCAACGAAGTCCAGAAGCTGAGATATAAGATAATAAATTTGAACAAAGACACTGCAGAACAAGTAAACGAAATAACAAGACCAGGAAAGACGAATAAAAGAAAATTACAGAGACCTAAAAGAGTGAAAAGACCTAACTTGAAGTACAAATCACCTGAATGGGTATACATAGCACTGTCCGACATTAAAGAAGTGGATAGCAGTCACGAAAACCCAGACAAAGACTGTGAACAAGTGGGCGAGAGTGAACTAAATCAATTTTGAAAGACAGAAAAAGAAAAACCGGATTTGACACAAAAACTGATTAAGACAAAGAAGGTTTCTAAGAAAACCAAAAGAGTGCAGCAGAAGTAGTTGATGCCAAATCAACACCAAGTCATTTGAGGTGTGGGGACACACTTTTGTACATATAACAAATTAGTATTTTAACATGGTAGACACTGAGAATAGAAGGTTTAGATGTGGGTTTTTACGAAGATGGTGTAAAATGTGTTTCTGTTGTACAGGTTTTCTGATGTTTGTTTGGTTCATTTTAACGATAGCAATTCCACTAAGGCTAGCAGTAGGAAATACATCTGCATTCATAAATGACACGAATAAAGACAAACAAGCTAACATAAAGAACACTGCAACACTGATAGATAGTACCGAATTTCATAAGGATAAGTCAATAACTGATTTCTCCAAGAATGTCTTCACAAAACTTTTATATGAATATGTGGAGACGATGGATGTCCGAGATTGTTATGTATGTATGCAATTACCTGCGTCTGTAACAGAGGGAGTGACATATCATCATCTTCCTTTAACGTATGGAATAACATGTAGTGCTTTAGCTAGTTTGTTTTACAAAACCGGTAAATTAGAATATTATCATACTGACATAGATGCTATTTTTGTTAAAATTCCCATAGACCCTGAGCTAAATAGGCTGAAATTTGCAAAGACTTTTGGTGAATTTTTCTTAGAAACAAAAGAATTAACATTAGAGAATGCATTTAGACATAACCTTACCTGTATGTTAAGAAAAGAAGAGAAAGTTTTCTTAGACATGGTAGAAGATAGAAGAGTTAAGTTTCAAAGAAAGGTAACTGAAGAAAAGACAAAAACCCCACCTTGGGCGTTTGAGGAAGAAGGTCAGGACAAGAGTGAAACTAATGCTGCTATGGGTTTAGATTGGTCCCAACAGGGAAAATTATGTATTAGTAGAGAGAATACCCGGTATGATAACTATTTCGTGGGTTATAGTGAGTGCCAAGATACATACAAGATTCTAGGAGGATGGGGATTCAAAGGAGGAGAGGATCCAGTATTTCCAGGGATCTATTATATTTGTGGAAAACGAGCATACTATAGGTTGCCGGACCATTGGTACGGATCATGCTATCTAGGCCTAGTCTTTCCAAAGATTTTTCACGTGGAAAGGGGAACAAAAGGAATTCACGAAATGGGGACACCATTAAACCGTAGGAGAAGGGAAAGCTTCTCAGAGGTAATAGGTGACATTTTTGGAGCATTGATACCAGCAGTGGGTGTATCTTTGAATGCATACAAGATTCGGAAATTGTCTACAGTGGTAGATTGTTTATCAACGAATACTGCTGGAGGGTTCTTGATGATAAATACTGAGATGATTGCCATGAGAGCTATTGTAATGCAGAATCGACTTGCCCTTGACATTCTTTTGGCAAAAGAGGGTGGAGTCTGTGGAATGCTGAAAGTTCAACATTGTTGCACTTACATTCCAGATAAAAGTCAAAATATACAGAAGTATATAAAGAACATTACAAATTTGCACAAAGAAATTGCCCCACTGGAGGTTGAAGGTGCTTGGGAGAAACTTGGTAAGGGTTTTTCCTCAATAAGAAATTGGTTCACTGAGATAGGTAGTTTACTAATTGGAAAGGTACTAATTCCAGTGACTTTAGTAGTAATAATAATAATATTATTAAAATTTGCATATGTGTGTGTTAAGAGAAGAAAAAGACAAAATAGAGTAAAAAGAGAAAATAAGAAAAACAAAGAAAGAGAACGAGAAATGGGAGAGATCGAATTAGAGGAGTTCAAGGAGAATATGTACAAAAGGTCTAAGAAACAAGACGAAAAGAACACAATTGTCTAGACTAACAAATGCAAGTGGACAAGAAACATTTTCTGATAAAACTTGGTAGGGATAGGTTTTAGTGGTGATGTTAAAAATCACCAAAGGGGGGAATTGATGGAGCAGGGGAAACAAAATAATGTGTACCCCTTTGAAATTAATGACCTCATAATTTAATGGTACTAACCGTTTGAAAATTGCATGAACTAACCAACAAATACACACTTTGTTAAACATTTACACGTGGGCAAATCTGCTAAATGCATGAAGCTAACTAATTTATTTACAAATAAGAAGCTGACTAACTAATATCGTGACTTAAGTAGTAAATAGTGAAAAATTGCATGATTTATGTTGCATGATAAGTTGTATCGTGGCAAAGAATGCAGGTGGTAAGTAAAATGGCTTTAAATGTCGCTTTTGCTAGGTAATACCTAACACAGGTTTTTAGAATGGTGGGTGGTAAACAGAAAGGCTTATTTTCCATGTTTTAATTACTGTTGTGTTTGTACTTATATTAGTTCCGTTCGGGCCTGCTAGGCCATGTTTCCAAAATGGCCGACAGAAAAGATGAGATGCGCGCGCCGAAGCCAAAGGATCCCTGCGAATGGGCGATGAAGAATTCTAATCACGTGAATGCGGCCTGTGCCCGGAGTTTGAGATGTCAAGGACAGCTTGACCTGCCATTAGGCGCCTGCCAAGAAGATCAGCATAGAATGCATGGGAATAAAAGGATAAGGACAAATGAAATGTATGAAGTAATGTGTGGCCATCGGATTTGCTACAAGAAGAATATAACAAATGGAACTACTTTTGGACATGAAACTTATTGTGTACTTTATTGTCCCAAACCGGATCGAACAAGGAGGGCGATGAGGTGACCATCACCACCCCTCCAAATGGACCAATTAGCGTGATTCTTGCCCCGAAAGTTTGCAACTATTGAGTTTAGTGTGCCAGAAAATAGGGTATAAGAGGGTCTGCTCTGACGTTGTTAAAAAACTTGCTTTTTCATTTTTTCCGACTTGATGCTGAGAGAGACTCTTGTCATTTTGGACTTTGAATTTTGATCAAGGAGGAACGAGAATGTTGCGGGAAGTCTGCCCGGGGAGGTACGTCCGAGGAGGTTAGCGGGACAGTCAGTCAGTTTTGGGAGTCATTTCCAGTGATCTGCGGTTCATTTTCTTTGGTGAACTTTTCTTGCCATCACTTCATGATTGAGGGTAAAGCATAATTTTCTTTATTAAATTTTCCTAATTGCTTTTACTGATGATTTCTAAGTGTTTTGTTGAATAAAGAATTTTACTTACTTATGAAAAGAATTCAGATAAAATCATATTCTAACTTAAATTGAGTCTGTGGTTCTTTAAAATAAAATCAATGTTTTATTAAATGTTAAGAGTTCTATTTATGATTGAGCTGGTCTTAATCACCATCAACTGATTCTACTAGTTGGTCCATCGACCAAAATAGCGGAGTACCTTGATGTTTAGAACTGACAGGATTCGACGTTAATGTATATAATGTATAGATATAATTCTGTTATTTTATAAGGTATCCCGCTCGTCCAGCAGCTCATTTCTCCTTAACGTTTAAAACCAGAAGATTGAATAAATGTAGGTGAGCGGTGTTATGGGCCCCACCGACAAAGTGTGTGTGTAGGTGTTTTTCCTGGATTGGTGTCCTGAGGAGAAATTCATATTAGCCGCGCTGGATCAGATTTCTTGGTAGCAGAGATATGGTTACTATAGATTAGTTTGGTGATTATTATTTATTGATTATTGATTTTATATGTCTAACACTCCATGTTAAGTTTGTATTACGTTATATGTAAGTCTAAAGTTTTGAAGCTTCCGGGAAGTAGGAAGTGGACACGTGTGGCAAGAGAAGTCACACGGAATTGTGCATTGTCTGATTTCAAAATTGGTGATAACACAGGACTGTGTTATGATAGGGAAATTTCATGTATGAATAATGTGTGAATGGAAAAAGCAACAGGTTTTCTTGTGAAACTTTGGCCTTAATTCTCAGGAGCAGTGTCGTCTCCACAATGTGTTTTATCCCCAGAGAAACGGGTTTACCTCTTGCTTGAGAGAAGGGTAAGGTAGAGGGAAGTGCTACACTTATCGAACAAAACAGTATTCTTGTGAGAAAGAATAAACTATCCTTTTTGTTTAGGGAAACAGACAATGGAAATGTGTTTTACGTTGTAACTAATAAATTTAGTCGAAAAGACAAGTTAAGAACAGTACCGATAATTTTTGTAAAGGAGGGGTCAGCAGGAGCAGGAGTAGGGCTGACGTCAACAAGAACCGCGCTGGTATTGGCCAGTGGGGGAAACACAGAGAGTTTTTGATTGGTGCGTTGGTGTGAGATGCGCTGGGATAGGTTAGTGTGAGAGTGACGTAAACGCTTCCTGATTGGTGCGATGGTGTGAGACGCGCTGGGATAGGTTCAAATAACCAAGCAGTAGAAAAGACAGCTTAGTAAAGGATTGTGTGAGTCACTTCGGCAAAATAAACAGTGAAAATGCCTTATTATAATGAATACGAGAGAGAGAAACCGTCTTGGTTGACAAAAATTTAGAACTTTTTAAAGAAAGATAAGAAGGTTGTGACTAGGGAAGGAGAAGTATTTCCTCCACCGAAAACGCCAGCATCTCATATGATGTTGAAATATGGCTATCATACGTGCATATGGTTGGAAAATTGGGTGAAATACACCTAAGGCGATGGAGTATTAGCATTTCCAGAAAATGGTTCATTTAGCACAGCAGTACCTCGAAATTTGAGAGAGAAGATGATGAAACATGAACCGAGACCTAGACCGACACAGTTTGAAGCTTTAGGTGAATGGGAAGATGAGATGTATGAAAGGGAAAAACACAGAGGTGCAAAGAATTATAGTTTGGTTCATGGAAGAGTATGGGGAGTGAATCATGAGGACAGGATGAGAAGATGGCAAGATGGTAACATGACGGATGGTATGTTTCCTGCCAGAACGGTTGAAGAAATTACAGGGAAAAAGTGTACGGAGAAAAAGAGGCATGTAGTAACAGAGAAATGTGGGTATGGAGGTGTAGCGACACAGAGGATGTGTTGCTGGAGGACATTTTGAATAAAAGACCCCCTCCATATCAACAGGATTCTGCTGTGGTGACACCAAATGCACCGCCAATGAGAACTGTGATGAGTCAAAGCCCAGAACGATGGTCTGAAATAAATAGCCAAATTAATAAGTTAGAAACACCACAGACTGTGAGACATGATAATGGTAATACAGATGAATTAGCCAGAACCACAAAAGAACTGACTGAAAAGATAAGAGAATTAACAAAGAATATGGAAGCTGTGACTGTACCAGTAACTATTGGGCCAGTAATCCCAGTATTTGAAAATCAAAAGATAGATGAACATACCTTAACAATTCCATTAAATTCTAGTATGCAAAGGGTGAGAGAAGAAACAATTCCAGAAAATAGAGGGAAAGAAGATTTTGTCTGTCCCTATAGACTAAGTCCACCCGTAAATTTGACGATTAATGAGAGTCAGATAAATAGGACTCCTAGGGGAGCTGAGTCAGCAACTGAAACCCCAGAGAGAAGTACAAATTGGATGGAATTAAATAGGACCCCTGTGGGCCCGACTGCAGAAGAATTAAATGATTGGGTAAGGAGTTTACAGAAAAAGGATGCTGAACCCCAACTTTTGGATGTGGTCAGATTAAAAATAGATATGGAAGAATTGATTCTAGGAACTATTGGTTCAGATCGATTGAAGTCCTATCAAGATGAGGAGTTAATGTTCATGTGCAAAAGCATCATTTGGAGAGCTAGGAATTTGCATGAAAAACTAGAAGAAACAGCGAATGAATTGGGAGTAGATTTTGGGAAGATTAAAGGATTACAGAAACCGTACAGGGTAGATTTCAGCGAGAAAGACATAGAAAATCTGAACACTTCAGGACGATTGACCCAGATAAAAGAACTAATTGTCTTACTGAGAAGATGGGGAAATCTAGAGAAATGGAGAAGTAGGTGGATAAGAAGGAAAGAGGGAACAACAGATAAAGCATCATTGGCTTTTCCAGTAAAAGAGAAAGAACAAACAGTAATGGAGTGTCCTATGAGAGAAACTCCAGGAGGAAGTTATGTACACGTTCCATGGTCCAGACAAGATATATTGTCATTTACGAATGATTTTCCAAGATTGAGAGAAAAACCTGTAGAATGGTATAGGCAGGTAGAGAGGTTTGTAAAGGTTTCAAAAGTATTGTGGGAAGATCTAGATGGACTATTTGAAATTGTTGTCCCTGCAGATTTATGGACAGAGTGTAAAATCACAGTTGATTGGCCAAAGGAAGAATATCCTAGAGATGCAAAAACAGGAGCGCCAGGTCCAGAGGTAATGAGAAAATATGAACAGGCAATCACGTTTCTGAAAAATAAAATTCCACCAAAAGAGACAGATTGGGTGAAGATTGATAGAACAACTCAGGAGAGTAAGGAATCTGTACATGCATATTATGAGAGACTACTTTTGGTCTTTAAACAGTATAGTGGATACGAGAATGTGAGTGAAAAGGACATGAGTCATTTTGTGTACAGATTTGTATATGGTTTAAGACCTGAGATAAGTGAAATGATTAAACAGCATATGTTGTGCTGGCAGAACAGCACAGTAGACGAGGTATTACGGTATGCAAAATATTGTAGTGATGATATTGAGTGTAGACAGCGTAAACTCAAGGAAAAGGCAATGTGGGCACAAGTAAAGGTTGCAGAAAAACAAGAAGCTCAAATAAATAATCAGTCTAGTGATGCAGGACAGACCAAGTCTAAACCAAATATTGGGAAGGGAAAAGGTCAGATGAGTATAGAAGAGGCAAAAAGAAATGGCCGTGTCACAATTGCGGAAAATTAGGGCATTGGAGAAACGAGTGTAGATTACCTCCGAAAACTAACACAGAAAATCAATTATTGAATCCACAGGTGCAGAATGAGGTGAGTTACCAACAACCACAGCAGCCACAGGTAGTTACTCAACAGTGTCAGGTGCCGCAACCACCTCTTCCAAAGAGTGTAAATCCTCAGAGATACAGTACAGAGACAGGATTCTACGGAGGAGAGCAGGTAACAAAGTCCACGCGCAGCTGCAATTTCGCAGTATTGGTTACGACAGGATGGAAATGAATCGGATGAAAGTTTATGACGGTGCCTAGGAGAGGAAGAAGAGTGCGTGCTTGGCGCAACTCTAGAGGTAGATCAGTCAGGTCCATTTGTGGATGGAAAGGTGAATGGTGTAAGTATTACTTTCCTTGTGGACACTGGTGCTACCCGTTCTACTGTCAGGTCAGTGGAAATTCCAAACCTTCCTCTCTCAGGAGAATACATCCAAGTTGTAGGTGTTTCAAACAGGCAAATTAAAACCCCTCTTACCAAACCGATAGAGGTGGAAATAGGTCCATTCAAAGACATGCATCGTTTTGTAGTATGTGATTGTAGTCCTGTAAATTTGTTAGGACGCGATATGCTTTGTAAAATGAATTGTACCATCTACTGTTCTCCAGATGGTATTGCTTTTCAATCCCCAGATGAAGATGTTTTGTATAAACTAACAATGACAGAACTAGAGCCAGGATTATATGGTACATTTCCTGTGTTTGATGCAGAAAGAATCCATGATGAATTAAAAGAAACTGTCAGATCTGATGTATGGGATTTCACAGGGGAAGATGTTGGACTAATGAGAGGAGTTGATCCTGTAAAAATTTCCGTAAAAGAAGGAACAAATTACCCAAACACCCCGCAATATAAATTGACACCAGAAATTATTGAGGGAATAACACCTGTGATTAATAAGATGATTGAACAAGGAATTTTGAAATAATGAGCAGCCCATATAATTCACCTATAATGGGACTGAAAAAGCCACATGGAACATTTAGAATCGTTCAAGATTTGAGAAAAATAAACAAGGTTGTTATTCCTTGTTGCCCAATTGTACCAAACCCTGCTGTAATACTGTATCAAATCCCACATGATGCAGAATGGTACACTGTGATTGATTTGTGCCATGCATTCTTTTCTATTCCATTGCACCCTGACAGCCAGCCATTATTTGCGTTCCGGTTCGGAGAGCGTATTTTGGCATGGTGCCGTTTTCCTCAAGGGTATACTGAAAGTCCTTCTATATTTAATCAGATTCTGAAGAAATCTCTGGAAGATTTAAAAATGCCAGAAAAATCTGTGATGGTACAATATATCGATGACCTATTAATGGCATCGAAGACTAGAGAAGCATGTGTTACGGACACCATTGCTTTACTGAATCACTTAGCAGAAGGAGGACACAAAGTGTCCCCATCAAAACTACAATTCTGTCAGCAAGAAGTACAGTACCTAGGTCATAAGATTGAAAAATGAATGAGAAAAGTGACAACAGAAAGAATAAGGATTATTAAAGGAATGAGAGCCCCAATGACACAAAGAGAGGTGAGAATGTTCCTTGGAATGGTTGGTTATTGCCGACAGTGGATAAATGGATTTTCATTGATTGCAAAACCTTTACAGCGATTGACAAAGAAAGATGTCAAAGATCCGATTGAATTGAATGATGAAGAAATGAAATCTTTCAAGGATTTGAGAACAAGTTTGTGCGAAGCACCAGCATTAGGAATGCCTGATTATGAGAAAGTTTGAACTGTATTGCAGTGAGAGAGATGGATGTGCGCTTTCAGTTCTGGTACAAAGACATGGAAGAATGAAACGACCAATAGCTTACTTTTCAGCTGTTTTGGACCCGGTAGCAAAAGCATTGCCTGGATGTCTAAAAGCAGTAGCTGCTACTTGTGTGAGTCTGGAACAAAGTGAAGGCATTGTAATGGGATATCCTTTAAGGGTATATGTCCCTCACTCCGTCAAAATCCTTCTGACCCGAACAAAAACCCAATTCATGACACATAGTCGGCTGACTAGGTATGAAAAGGTGATCTTGGGAGCAGGAAATGTAACCATTGTAAGATGAACAAGTGTGAATCCTTCCACTTCACTGCCAGATGCAGTAGATCCAGAAGTCAAAGATGATGTTGATCATAACTGTCTGCACGTGCTTGAATTTTGCACAAAACCCCGCCCTGACATTAGAGATGAACCTCTGAAAGAATCAGGTTATGTAATGTTTGTGGATGGGTCGTGTTTGAGAACGAATGAAGGAGTCTTAAGTGCTGCATATGCTGTATGTACAGTGGCAAGCATAATGGAAGCATCTTGTTTGAGAGGAATACGTTCAGCCCAGGTTGCTGAGCTGATTGCTCTGATTCGAGCATGCATACTGGGAAGAAATTTCCGAATCACTGTGATCACGGATAGCCAGTATGGCTTTGGAGTGGTCCATGATTTCGGACAGATCTGGTCCCAGAGGGGATTCCTGACTTCCTCAGGGTCTCCTATTAGAAATGGTGAATTTGTAAAGAAGTTGCTTGAGGCGATACAGCTGCCTAAACAGATTGCAGTAGTAAAATGTGCAGCTCACAAAAATGGATCGGATTATATTTCAGTGGGCAATCAGTTTGCCAACGAAATAGCCCAATATTGTGCCAGAAATGAGACCTCATTGAATCGGAGAAGGGAGAAAGAGAATGTTCCATGTCCCTTGCTGTTTACTAACTCAGTTGAAACATGGGAAGAAGTGAGGGATCTGCAAGAAGAGGCAAGTGAAGAGGAAAAAGACATTTGGATAAAAGCAGGTTACAGGCAGAGAGAAGAAGATGGAGTTTGGGTTTACAGAGATGAAAGACCAGTTATGCCTGATAGCATGATCTCTAACATGGCACGGATGTACCATGGACAGGCACACATAGGTAGGGATGCCATGATCAGACTTTTCAAACAGACTTGGTACAACCCAAAATTTAGGGCTATAGCTGAAAGTCTTTGCCAAAGATGCCTTATTTGCCAGCAGCTAAATCCTGGAAGGAAAACAGTGGTGAGCCTAGGAACAATAGGACGAGAAGGAGGTCCATTTACCAGAATGCAACTAGATTTTATTGAAATGCCCCCGAGTAACAGATTAAGATATGTTTTGGTAACTGTTTGTTTGTTTTCTCGTTGGGTAGAAGCATATCCGACTAGAAGGAATGATGGAGTTACTGTGGCAAAACTCCTGTTGAGAGAATTCATCCCAACGTATGGTTTTCCAGTAACGATTGAGACAGATAGAGGAACACATTTCCAAAATGAAATTATCCAACTAATATGTGAAGCACTGGATATTCAACAAAAGCTGCATTGTGCCTACAGACCAGAGGCTTCTGGAGTAGTAGAGCAAGTAAATGGCACCATAAAGAATAGACTGGGAAAAATGTGTCAAGCAACAGGACTCAAATGGCCCGATGCCCTGCCATTGGTGCTAATGAGCATAAGAAGTATACCTGACAAAAAGACAGGTTTAAGTCCCCACGAGATAATAATGGGACGAGCAATGAGACAAGCACATGTACCTGTGAACAAATTGCTGACTCTAACTGATGATCTCGTACTGGACTATTGCAAAGGATTAGCTGATGTGGTACATTCTGTGTTTCATCAAGTTGGACCAGATGCGACCACTCTTGAAAGAAAACCAGCTCATGATCTGAGTCCAGGAGATTGGGTCCGCATAAAAGTCCACAGAAGAAGAAATTGCTTGGTTCCGCGTTGGGATAAGCCACATCAAGTAATTCTGGTGACAACAACTGCAGTAAAGTGTGCAGGTGGGAAAAATTGGATACATGCCAGCCATACAATCAGAGTTCCAGATCCTGAAGCTCGACCTGTAAGTCGACATCTGGAGATATCAGCCACCAGTTCAGAGTCTGAAGCAGAGACTGAAACAAGAGTTCCAGATCTTGAAGCTCGACCTGTAAGTCGACATCTGGAAATATCAGATACCAGTTCAGCATCTGAAACGGACCAACCTGAATGCAAGGAAAGGCAAACAGAAGAAAACGATAACAAAAGAACTGATGTTGAAACAGGAGAAACTGAACAAATAGACAGTGACGGTGAACAGCCAAGTACAAGTTATGGAAAACTTCCACCAGAAATTGTAGAGGTAACTCAAGAAAGTTCAGATTCAGATAGGGAGATTGAGGTAAATGCGGAAGAAACACGAGGAGAATTAGACTCAGAAATACAAGACGAAGAAACACGAGGAGGTTTAGAATCAGATGAAGAAGCTGAAATTATAAAATTTAAGGTTAGAGGAAGTGAAGTGAGATCTGAAACAGAATCTGAAGAAAGTGAAGACTAAAGAAGACAAAGAATAGGTCCAAGAAAGCGGACTTGGAGACTAGAACGAGAAGAAAAAGAAAGTGAACTGAAAAGGCCAAGAAAAGGAGACAATTGGCCCAACGAAGTCAAGAAGCTGAGATATAAGATAATAAATTTGAACAAAGACACTGCAGAACAAGTAAACGAAATAACAAGACCAGGAAAGACGAATAAAAGAAAATTACAGAGACCTAAAAGAGTGAAAAGACCTAACTTGAAGTACAAATCACCTGAATGGGTATACATAGCACTGTCCGACATTAAAGAAGTGGATAGCAGTCACGAAAACCCAGACAAAGACTGTGAACAAGTGGGCGAGAGTGAACTAAATCAATCTTGAAAGACAGAAAAAGAAAAACCGGATTTGACACAAAAACTGATTAAGACAAATAAGGTTTCTAAGAAAACCAAAAGAGTGCAGCAGAAGTAGTTGATGCCAAATCAACACCAAGTCATTTGAGGTGTGGGGACACACTTTTGTACATATAACAAATTAGTATTTTAACATGGTAGACACTGAGAATAGAAGGTTTAGATGTGGGTTTTTACGAAGATGGTGTAAAATGTGTTTCTGTTGTACAGGTTTTCTGATGTTTGTTTGGTTCATTTTAACGATAGCAATTCCACTAAGGCTAGCAGTAGGAAATACATCTGCATTCATAAATGACACGAATAAAGACAAACAAGCTAACATAAAGAACACTGCAACACTGATAGATAGTACCGAATTTCATAAGGATAAGTCAATAACTGATTTCTCCAAGAATGTCTTCACAAAACTTTTATATGAATATGTGGAGACGATGGATGTCCGAGATTGTTATGTATGTATGCAATTACCTGCGTCTGTAACAGAGGGAGTGACATATCATCATCTTCCTTTAACGTATGGAATAACATGTAGTGCTTTAGCTAGTTTGTTTTACAAAACCAGTAAATTAGAATATTATCATACTGACATAGATGCTATTTTTGTTAAAATTCCCATAGACCCTGAGCTAAATAGGCTGAAATTTGCAAAGACTTTTGGTGAATTTTTCTTAGAAACAAAAGAATTAACATTAGAGAATGCATTTAGACATAACCTTACCTGTATGTTAAGAAAAGAAGAGAAAGTTTTCTTAGACATGGTAGAAGATAGAAGAGTTAAGTTTCAAAGAAAGGTAACTGAAGAAAAGACAAAAACCCCACCTTGGGCGTTTGAGGAAGAAGGTCAGGACAAGAGTGAAACTAATGCTGCTATGGGTTTAGATTGGTCCCAACAGGGAAAATTATGTATTAGTAGAGAGAATACCCGGTATGATAACTATTTCGTGGGTTATAGTGAGTGCCAAGATACATACAAGATTCTAGGAGGATGGGGATTCAAAGGAGGAAAGGATCCAGTATTTCCAGGGATCTATTATATTTGTGGAAAACGAGCATACTATAGGTTGCCGGACCATTGGTACGGATCATGCTATCTAGGCCTAGTCTTTCCAAAGATTTTTCACGTGGAAAGGGGAACAAAAGGAATTCACGAAATGGGGACACCATTAAACCGTAGGAGAAGGGAAAGCTTCTCAGAGGTAATAGGTGACATTTTTGGAGCATTGATACCAGCAGTGGGTGTATCTTTGAATGCATACAAGATTCGGAAATTGTCTACAGTGGTAGATTGTTTATCAACGAATACTGCTGGAGGGTTCTTGATGATAAATACTGAGATGATTGCCATGAGAGCTATTGTAATGCAGAATCGACTTGCCCTTGACATTCTTTTGGCAAAAGAGGGTGGAGTCTGTGGAATGCTGAAAGTTCAACATTGTTGCACTTACATTCCAGATAAAAGTCAAAATATACAGAAGTAAATAAAGAACATTACAAATTTGCACAACGAAATTGCCCCACTGGAGGTTGAAGGTGCTTGGGAGAAACTTGGTAAGGGTTTTTCCTCAATAAGAAATTGGTTCACTGAGATAGGTAGTTCACTAATTGGAAAGGTACTAATTCCAGTGACTTTAGTAGTAATAATAATAATATTATTAAAATTAGCATATGTGTGTGTTAAGAGAAGAAAAAGACAAAATAGAGTAAAAAGAGAAAATAAGAAAAACAAAGAAAGAGAACGAGAAATGGGAGAGATCGAATTAGAGGAGTTCAAGGAGAATATGTACAAAAGGTCTAAGAAACAAGACGAAAAGAACACAATTGTCTAGACTAACAAATGCAAGTGGACAAGAAACATTTTCTGATAAAACTTGGTAGGGATATGTTTTAGTGGTGATGTTAAAAATCACCAAAGGGGGAATTGATGGAGCAGGGGAAACAAAATAATGTGTACCCCTTTGAAATTAATGACCTCATAATTTAATGGTACTAACCGTTTGAAAATTGCATGAACTAACCAACAAATACACACTTTGTTAAACATTTACACGTGGGCAAATCTGCTAAATGCATGAAGCTAACTAATTTATTTACAAATAAGAAGCTGACTAACTAATATCGTGACTTAAGTAGTAAATAGTGAAAAATTGCATGATTTATGTTGCATGATAAGTTGTATCGTGGCAAAGAATGCAGGTGGTAAGTAAAATGGCTTTAAATGTCGCTTTTGCTAGGTAATACCTAACACAGGTTTTTAGAATGGTGGGTGGTAAACAGAAAGGCTTATTTTCCATGTTTTAATTACTGTTGTGTTTGTACTTATATTAGTTCCGTTCGGGCCTGCTAGGCCATGTTTCCAAAATGGCCGACAGAAAAGATGAGATGCGCGCGCCGAAGCCAAAGGATCCCTGCGAATGGGCGATGAAGAATTCTAATCACGTGAATGCGGCCTGTGCCCGGAGTTTGAGATGTCAAGGACAGCTTGACCTGCCATTAGGCGCCTGCCAAGAAGATCAGCATAGAATGCATGGGAATAAAAGGATAAGGACAAATGAAATGTATGAAGTAATGTGTGGCCATCGGATTTGCTACAAGAAGAATATAACAAATGGAACTACTTTTGGACATGAAACTTATTGTGTACTTTATTGTCCCAAACCGGATCGAACAAGGAGGGCGATGAGGTGACCATCACCACCCCTCCAAATGGACCAATTAGCGTGATTCTTGCCCCGAAAGTTTGCAACTATTGAGTTTAGTGTGCCAGAAAATAGGGTATAAGAGGGTCTGCTCTGACGTTGTTAAAAAACTTGCTTTTTCATTTTTTCCGACTTGATGCTGAGAGAGACTCTTGTCATTTTGGACTTTGAATTTTGATCAAGGAGGAACGAGAATGTTGCGGGAAGTCTGCCCGGGGAGGTACGTCCGAGGAGGTTAGCGGGACAGTCAGTCAGTTTTGGGAGTCATTTCCAGTGATCTGCGGTTCATTTTCTTTGGTGAACTTTTCTTGCCATCACTTCATGATTGAGGGTAAAGCATAATTTTCTTTATTAAATTTTCCTAATTGCTTTTACTGATGATTTCTAAGTGTTTTGTTGAATAAAGAATTTTACTTACTTATGAAAAGAATTCAGATAAAATCATATTCTAACTTAAATTGAGTCTGTGGTTCTTTAAAATAAAATCAATGTTTTATTAAATGTTAAGAGTTCTATTTATGATTGAGCTGGTCTTAATCACCATCAACTGATTCTACTAGTTGGTCCATCGACCAAAATAGCGGAGTACCTTGATGTTTAGAACTGACAGGATTCGACGTTAATGTATATAATGTATAGATATAATTCTGTTATTTTATAAGGTATCCCGCTCGTCCAGCAGCTCATTTCTCCTTAACGTTTAAAACCAGAAGATTGAATAAATGTAGGTGAGCGGTGTTATGGGCCCCACCGACAAAGTGTGTGTGTAGGTGTTTTTCCTGGATTGGTGTCCTGAGGAGAAATTCATATTAGCCGCGCTGGATCAGATTTCTTGGTAGCAGAGATATGGTTACTATAGATTAGTTTGGTGATTATTATTTATTGATTATTGATTTTATATGTCTAACACTCCATGTTAAGTTTGTATTACGTTATATGTAAGTCTAAAGTTTTGAAGCTTCCGGGAAGTAGGAAGTGGACACGTGTGGCAAGAGAAGTCACACGGAATTGTGCATTGTCTGATTTCAAAATTGGTGATAACACAGGACTGTGTTATGATAGGGAAATTTCATGTATGAATAATGTGTGAATGGAAAAAGCAACAGGTTTTCTTGTGAAACTTTGGCCTTAATTCTCAGGAGCAGTGTCGTCTCCACATGTGTTTTATCCCCAGAGAAACGGGTTTACCTCTTGCTTGAGAGAAGGGTAAGGTAGAGGGAAGTGCTACACTTATCGAACAAAACAGTATTCTTGTGAGAAAGAATAAACTATCCTTTTTGTTTAGGGAAACAGACAATGGAAATGTGTTTTACGTTGTAACTAATAAATTTAGTCGAAAAGACAAGTTAAGAACAGTACCGATAATTTTTGTAAAGGAGGGGTCAGCAGGAGCAGGAGTAGGGCTGACGTCAACAAGAACCGCGCTGGTATTGGCCAGTGGGGGAAACACAGAGAGTTTTTGATTGGTGCGTTGGTGTGAGATGCGCTGGGATAGGTTAGTGTGAGAGTGACGTAAACGCTTCCTGATTGGTGCGATGGTGTGAGACGCGCTGGGATAGGTTCAAATAACCAAGCAGTAGAAAAGACAGCTTAGTAAAGGATTGTGTGAGTCACTTCGGCAAAATAAACAGTGAAAATGCCTTATTATAATGAATACGAGAGAGAGAAACCGTCTTGGTTGACAAAAATTTAGAACTTTTTAAAGAAAGATAAGAAGGTTGTGACTAGGGAAGGAGAAGTATTTCCTCCACCGAAAACGCCAGCATCTCATATGATGTTGAAATATGGCTATCATACGTGCATATGGTTGGAAAATTGGGTGAAATACACCTAAGGCGATGGAGTATTAGCATTTCCAGAAAATGGTTCATTTAGCACAGCAGTACTTCGAAATTTGAGAGAGAAGATGATGAAACATGAACCGAGACCTAGACCGACACAGTTTGAAGCTTTAGGTGAATGGGAAGATGAGATGTATGAAAGGGAAAAACACAGAGGTGCAAAGAATTATAGTTTGGTTCATGGAAGAGTATGGGGAGTGAATCATGAGGACAGGATGAGAAGATGGCAATATGGTAACATGACGGATGGTATGTTTCCTGCCAGAACGGTTGAAGAAATTACAGGGAAAAAGTGTACGGAGAAAAAGAGGCATGTAGTAACAGAGAAATGTGGGTATGGAGGTGTAGCGACACAGAGGATGTGTTCCTGGAGGACATTTTGAATAAAAGACCCCCTCCATATCAACAGGATTCTGCTGTGGTGACACCAAATGCACCGCCAATGAGAACTGTGATGAGTCAAAGCCCAGAACGATGGTCTGAAATAAATAGCCAAATTAATAAGTTAGAAACACCACAGACTGTGAGACATGATAATGGTAATACAGATGAATTAGCCAGAACCACAAAAGAACTGACTGAAAAGATAAGAGAATTAACAAAGAATATGGAAGCTGTGACTGTACCAGTAACTATTGGGCCAGTAATCCCAGTATTTGAAAATCAAAAGATAGATGAACATACCTTAACAATTCCATTAAATTCTAGTATGCAAAGGGTGAGAGAAGAAACAATTCCAGAAAATAGAGGGAAAGAAGATTTTGTCTGTCCCTATAGACTAAGTCCACCCGTAAATTTGACGATTAATGAGAGTCAGATAAATAGGACTCCTAGGGGAGCTGAGTCAGCAACTGAAACCCCAGAGAGAAGTACAAATTGGATGGAATTAAATAGGACCCCTGTGGGCCCGACTGCAGAAGAATTAAATGATTGGGTAAGGAGTTTACAGAAAAAGGATGCTGAACCCCAACTTTTGGATGTGGTCAGATTAAAAATAGATATGGAAGAATTGATTCTAGGAACTATTGGTTCAGATCGATTGAAGTCCTATCAAGATGAGGAGTTAATGTTCATGTGCAAAAGCATCATTTGGAGAGCTAGGAATTTGCATGAAAAACTAGAAGAAACAGCGAATGAATTGGGAGTAGATTTTGGGAAGATTAAAGGATTACAGAAACCGTACAGGGTAGATTTCAGCGAGAAAGACATAGAAAATCTGAACACTTCAGGACGATTGACCCAGATAAAAGAACTAATTGTCTTACTGAGAAGATGGGGAAATCTAGAGAAATGGAGAAGTAGGTGGATAAGAAGGAAAGAGGGAACAACAGATAAAGCATCATTGGCTTTTCCAGTAAAAGAGAAAGAACAAACAGTAATGGAGTGTCCTATGAGAGAAACTCCAGGAGGAAGTTATGTACACGTTCCATGGTCCAGACAAGATATATTGTCATTTACGAATGATTTTCCAAGATTGAGAGAAAAACCTGTAGAATGGTATAGGCAGGTAGAGAGGTTTGTAAAGGTTTCAAAAGTATTGTGGGAAGATCTAGATGGACTATTTGAAATTGTTGTCCCTGCAGATTTATGGACAGAGTGTAAAATCACAGTTGATTGGCCAAAGGAAGAATATCCTAGAGATGCAAAAACAGGAGCGCCAGGTCCAGAGGTAATGAGAAAATATGAACAGGCAATCACGTTTCTGAAAAATAAAATTCCACCAAAAGAGACAGATTGGGTGAAGATTGATAGAACAACTCAGGAGAGTAAGGAATCTGTACATGCATATTATGAGAGACTACTTTTGGTCTTTAAACAGTATAGTGGATACGAGAATGTGAGTGAAAAGGACATGAGTCATTTTGTGTACAGATTTGTATATGGTTTAAGACCTGAGATAAGTGAAATGATTAAACAGCATATGTTGTGCTGGCAGAACAGCACAGTAGACGAGGTATTACGGTATGCAAAATATTGTAGTGATGATATTGAGTGTAGACAGCGTAAACTCAAGGAAAAGGCAATGTGGGCACAAGTAAAGGTTGCAGAAAAACAAGAAGCTCAAATAAATAATCAGTCTAGTGATGCAGGACAGACCAAGTCTAAACCAAATATTGGGAAGGGAAAAGGTCAGATGAGTATAGAAGAGGCAAAAAAGAAATGGCCGTGTCACAATTGCGTCAAATTAGGGCATTGGAGAAACGAGTGTAGATTACCTCCGAAAACTAACACAGAAAATCAATTATTGAATCCACAGGTGCAGAATGAGGTGAGTTACCAACAACCACAGCAGCCACAGGTAGTTACTCAACAGTGTCAGGTGCCGCAACCACCTCTTCCAAAGAGTGTAAATCCTCAGAGATACAGTACAGAGACAGGATTCTACGGAGGAGAGCAGGTAACAAAGTCCACGCGCAGCTGCAATTTCGCAGTATTGGTTACGACAGGATGGAAATGAATCGGATGAAAGTTTATGACGGTGCCTAGGAGAGGAAGAAGAGTGCGTGCTTGGCGCAACTCTAGAGGTAGATCAGTCAGGTCCATTTGTGGATGGAAAGGTGAATGGTGTAAGTATTACTTTCCTTGTGGACACTGGTGCTACCCGTTCTACTGTCAGGTCAGTGGAAATTCCAAACCTTCCTCTCTCAGGAGAATACATCCAAGTTGTAGGTGTTTCAAACAGGCAAATTAAAACCCCTCTTACCAAACCGATAGAGGTGGAAATAGGTCCATTCAAAGACATGCATCGTTTTGTAGTATGTGATTGTAGTCCTGTAAATTTGTTAGGACGCGATATGCTTTGTAAAATGAATTGTACCATCTACTGTTCTCCAGATGGTATTGCTTTTCAATCCCCAGATGAAGATGTTTTGTATAAACTAACAATGACAGAACTAGAGCCAGGATTATATGGTACATTTCCTGTGTTTGATGCAGAAAGAATCCATGATGAATTAAAAGAAACTGTCAGATCTGATGTATGGGATTTCACAGGGGAAGATGTTGGACTAATGAGAGGAGTTGATCCTGTAAAAATTTCCGTAAAAGAAGGAACAAATTACCCAAACACCCCGCAATATAAATTGACACCAGAAATTATTGAGGGAATAACACCTGTGATTAATAAGATGATTGAACAAGGAATTTTGAAATAATGAGCAGCCCATATAATTCACCTATAATGGGACTGAAAAAGCCACATGGAACATTTAGAATCGTTCAAGATTTGAGAAAAATAAACAAGGTTGTTATTCCTTGTTGCCCAATTGTACCAAACCCTGCTGTAATACTGTATCAAATCCCACATGATGCAGAATGGTACACTGTGATTGATTTGTGCCATGCATTCTTTTCTATTCCATTGCACCCTG
Source organism: Calotriton arnoldi (assembly GCA_963921515.1). Taxonomy (NCBI): domain Eukaryota; kingdom Metazoa; phylum Chordata; class Amphibia; order Caudata; family Salamandridae; genus Calotriton; species Calotriton arnoldi. The sequence continues at coordinate 2,237,614 of CAWUFW010002083.1, read as the reverse complement.
ACAGCCAGCCATTATTTGCGTTCCGGTTCGGAGAGCGTATTTTGGCATGGTGCCGTTTTCCTCAAGGGTATACTGAAAGTCCTTCTATATTTAATCAGATTCTGAAGAAATCTCTGGAAGATTTAAAAATGCCAGAAAAATCTGTGATGGTACAATATATCGATGACCTATTAATGGCATCGAAGACTAGAGAAGCATGTGTTACGGACACCATTGCTTTACTGAATCACTTAGCAGAAGGAGGACACAAAGTGTCCCCATCAAAACTACAATTCTGTCAGCAAGAAGTACAGTACCTAGGTCATAAGATTGAAAAATGAATGAGAAAAGTGACAACAGAAAGAATAAGGATTATTAAAGGAATGAGAGCCCCAATGACACAAAGAGAGGTGAGAATGTTCCTTGGAATGGTTGGTTATTGCCGACAGTGGATAAATGGATTTTCATTGATTGCAAAACCTTTACAGCGATTGACAAAGAAAGATGTCAAAGATCCGATTGAATTGAATGATGAAGAAATGAAATCTTTCAAGGATTTGAGAACAAGTTTGTGCGAAGCACCAGCATTAGGAATGCCTGATTATGAGAAAGTTTGAACTGTATTGCAGTGAGAGAGATGGATGTGCGCTTTCAGTTCTGGTACAAAGACATGGAAGAATGAAACGACCAATAGCTTACTTTTCAGCTGTTTTGGACCCGGTAGCAAAAGCATTGCCTGGATGTCTAAAAGCAGTAGCTGCTACTTGTGTGAGTCTGGAACAAAGTGAAGGCATTGTAATGGGATATCCTTTAAGGGTATATGTCCCTCACTCCGTCAAAATCCTTCTGACCCGAACAAAAACCCAATTCATGACACATAGTCGGCTGACTAGGTATGAAAAGGTGATCTTGGGTGCAGGAAATGTAACCATTGTAAGATGAACAAGTGTGAATCCTTCCACTTCACTGCCAGATGCAGTAGATCCAGAAGTCAAAGATGATGTTGATCATAACTGTCTGCACGTGCTTGAATTTTGCACAAAACCCCGCCCTGACATTAGAGATGAACCTCTGAAAGAATCAGGTTATGTAATGTTTGTGGATGGGTCGTGTTTGAGAACGAATGAAGGAGTCTTAAGTGCTGCATATGCTGTATGTACAGTGGCAAGCATAATGGAAGCATCTTGTTTGAGAGGAATACGTTCAGCCCAGGTTGCTGAGCTGATTGCTCTGATTCGAGCATGCATACTGGGAAGAAATTTCCGAATCACTGTGATCACGGATAGCCAGTATGGCTTTGGAGTGGTCCATGATTTCGGACAGATCTGGTCCCAGAGGGGATTCCTGACTTCCTCAGGGTCTCCTATTAGAAATGGTGAATTTGTAAAGAAGTTGCTTGAGGCGATACAGCTGCCTAAACAGATTGCAGTAGTAAAATGTGCAGCTCACAAAAATGGATCGGATTATATTTCAGTGGGCAATCAGTTTGCCAACGAAATAGCCCAATATTGTGCCAGAAATGAGACCTCATTGAATCGGAGAAGGGAGAAAGAGAATGTTCCATGTCCCTTGCTGTTTACTAACTCAGTTGAAACATGGGAAGAAGTGAGGGATCTGCAAGAAGAGGCAAGTGAAGAGGAAAAAGACATTTGGATAAAAGCAGGTTACAGGCAGAGAGAAGAAGATGGAGTTTGGGTTTACAGAGATGAAAGACCAGTTATGCCTGATAGCATGATCTCTAACATGGCACGGATGTACCATGGACAGGCACACATAGGTAGGGATGCCATGATCAGACTTTTCAAACAGACTTGGTACAACCCAAAATTTAGGGCTATAGCTGAAAGTCTTTGCCAAAGATGCCTTATTTGCCAGCAGCTAAATCCTGGAAGGAAAACAGTGGTGAGCCTAGGAACAATAGGACGAGAAGGAGGTCCATTTACCAGAATGCAACTAGATTTTATTGAAATGCCCCCGAGTAACAGATTAAGATATGTTTTGGTAACTGTTTGTTTGTTTTCTCGTTGGGTAGAAGCATATCCGACTAGAAGGAATGATGGAGTTACTGTGGCAAAACTCCTGTTGAGAGAATTCATCCCAACGTATGGTTTTCCAGTAACGATTGAGACAGATAGAGGAACACATTTCCAAAATGAAATTATCCAACTAATATGTGAAGCACTGGATATTCAACAAAAGCTGCATTGTGCCTACAGACCAGAGGCTTCTGGAGTAGTAGAGCAAGTAAATGGCACCATAAAGAATAGACTGGGAAAAATGTGTCAAGCAACAGGACTCAAATGGCCCGATGCCCTGCCATTGGTGCTAATGAGCATAAGAAGTATACCTGACAAAAAGACAGGTTTAAGTCCCCACGAGATAATAATGGGACGAGCAATGAGACAAGCACATGTACCTGTGAACAAATTGCTGACTCTAACTGATGATCTCGTACTGGACTATTGCAAAGGATTAGCTGATGTGGTACATTCTGTGTTTCATCAAGTTGGACCAGATGCGACCACTCTTGAAAGAAAACCAGCTCATGATCTGAGTCCAGGAGATTGGGTCCGCATAAAAGTCCACAGAAGAAGAAATTGCTTGGTTCCGCGTTGGGATAAGCCACATCAAGTAATTCTGGTGACAACAACTGCAGTAAAGTGTGCAGGTGGGAAAAATTGGATACATGCCAGCCATACAATCAGAGTTCCAGATCCTGAAGCTCGACCTGTAAGTCGACATCTGGAGATATCAGCCACCAGTTCAGAATCTGAAGCAGAGACTGAAACAAGAGTTCCAGATCTTGAAGCTCGACCTGTAAGTCGACATCTGGAAATATCAGACACCAGTTCAGCATCTGAAACGGACCAACCTGAATGCAAGGAAAGGCAAACAGAAGAAAACGATAACAAAAGAACTGATGTTGAAACAGGAGAAACTGAACAAATAGACAGTGACGGTGAACAGCCAAGTACAAGTTATGGAAAACTTCCACCAGAAATTGTAGAGGTAACTCAAGAAAGTTCAGATTCAGATAGGGAGATTGAGGTAAATGCGGAAGAAACACGAGGAGAATTAGACTCAGAAATACAAGACGAAGAAACACGAGGAGGTTTAGAATCAGATGAAGAAGCTGAAATTATAAAATTTAAGGTTAGAGGAAGTGAAGTGAGATCTGAAACAGAATCTGAAGAAAGTGAAGACTAAAGAAGACAAAGAATAGGTCCAAGAAAGCGGACTTGGAGACTAGAACGAGAAGAAAAAGAAAGTGAACTGAAAAGGCCAAGAAAAGGAGACAATTGGCCCAACGAAGTCAAGAAGCTGAGATATAAGATAATAAATTTGAACAAAGACACTGCAGAACAAGTAAACGAAATAACAAGACCAGGAAAGACGAATAAAAGAAAATTACAGAGACCTAAAAGAGTGAAAAGACCTAACTTGAAGTACAAATCACCTGAATGGGTATACATAGCACTGTCCGACATTAAAGAAGTGGATAGCAGTCACGAAAACCCAGACAAAGACTGTGAACAAGTGGGCGAGAGTGAACTAAATCAATCTTGAAAGACAGAAAAAGAAAAACCGGATTTGACACAAAAACTGATTAAGACAAATAAGGTTTCTAAGAAAACCAAAAGAGTGCAGCAGAAGTAGTTGATGCCAAATCAACACCAAGTCATTTGAGGTGTGGGTACACACTTTTGTACATATAACAAATTAGTATTTTAACATGGTAGACACTGAGAATAGAAGGTTTAGATGTGGGTTTTTACGAAGATGGTGTAAAATGTGTTTCTGTTGTACAGGTTTTCTGATGTTTGTTTGGTTCATTTTAACGATAGCAATTCCACTAAGGCTAGCAGTAGGAAATACATCTGCATTCATAAATGACACGAATAAAGACAAACAAGCTAACATAAAGAACACTGCAACACTGATAGATAGTACCGAATTTCATAAGGATAAGTCAATAACTGATTTCTCCAAGAATGTCTTCACAAAACTTTTATATGAATATGTGGAGACGATGGATGTCCGAGATTGTTATGTATGTATGCAATTACCTGCGTCTGTAACAGAGGGAGTGACATATCATCATCTTCCTTTAACGTATGGAATAACATGTAGTGCTTTAGCTAGTTTGTTTTACAAAACCGGTAAATTAGAATATTATCATACTGACATAGATGCTATTTTTGTTAAAATTCCCATAGACCCTGAGCTAAATAGGCTGAAATTTGCAAAGACTTTTGGTGAATTTTTCTTAGAAACAAAAGAATTAACATTAGAGAATGCATTTAGACATAACCTTACCTGTATGTTAAGAAAAGAAGAGAAAGTTTTCTTAGACATGGTAGAAGATAGAAGAGTTAAGTTTCAAAGAAAGGTAACTGAAGAAAAGACAAAAACCCCACCTTGGGCGTTTGAGGAAGAAGGTCAGGACAAGAGTGAAACTAATGCTGCTATGGGTTTAGATTGGTCCCAACAGGGAAAATTATGTATTAGTAGAGAGAATACCCGGTATGATAACTATTTCGTGGGTTATAGTGAGTGCCAAGATACATACAAGATTCTAGGAGGTTGGGGATTCAAAGGAGGAAAGGATCCAGTATTTCCAGGGATCTATTATATTTGTGGAAAACGAGCATACTATAGGTTGCCGGACCACTGGTACGGATCATGCTATCTAGGCCTAGTCTTTCCAAAGATTTTTCACGTGGAAAGGGGAACAAAAGGAATTCACGAAATGGGGACACCATTAAACCGTAGGAGAAGGGAAAGCTTCTCAGAGGTAATAGGTGACATTTTTGGAGCATTGATACCAGCAGTGGGTGTATCTTTGAATGCATACAAGATTCGGAAATTGTCTACAGTGGTAGATTGTTTATCAACGAATACTGCTGTAGGGTTCTTGATGATAAATACTGAGATGATTGCCATGAGAGCTATTGTAATGCAGAATCGACTTGCCCTTGACATTCTTTTGGCAAAAGAGGGTAGAGTCTGTGGAATGCTGAAAGTTCAACATTGTTGCACTTACATTCCAGATAAAAGTCAAAATATACAGAAGTATATAAAGAACATTACAAATTTGCACAAAGAAATTGCCCCACTGGAGGTTGAAGGTGCTTGGGAGAAACTTGGTAAGGGTTTTTCCTCAATAAGAAATTGGTTCACTGAGATAGGTAGTTCACTAATTGGAAAGGTACTAATTCCAGTGACTTTAGTAGTAATAATAATAATATTATTAAAATTAGCATATGTGTGTGTTAAGAGAAGAAAAAGACAAAATAGAGTAAAAAGAGAAAATAAGAAAAACAAAGAAAGAGAACGAGAAATGGGAGAGATCGAATTAGAGGAGTTCAAGGAGAATATGTACAAAAGGTCTAAGAAACAAGACGAAAAGAACACAATTGTCTAGACTAACAAATGCAAGTGGACAAGAAACATTTTCTGATAAAACTTGGTAGGGATAGGTTTTAGTGGTGATGTTAAAAATCACCAAAGGGGGAATTGATGGAGCAGGGGAAACAAAATAATGTGTACCCCTTTGAAATTAATGACCTCATAATTTAATGGTACTAACCGTTTGAAAATTGCATGAACTAACCAACAAATACACACTTTGTTAAACATTTACACGTGGGCAAATCTGCTAAATGCATGAAGCTAACTAATTTATTTACAAATAAGAAGCTGACTAACTAATATCGTGACTTAAGTAGTAAATAGTGAAAAATTGCATGATTTATGTTGCATGATAAGTTGTATCGTGGCAAAGAATGCAGGTGGTAAGTAAAATGGCTTTAAATGTCGCTTTTGCTAGGTAATACCTAACACAGGTTTTTAGAATGGTGGGTGGTAAACAGAAAGGCTTATTTTCCATGTTTTAATTACTGTTGTGTTTGTACTTATATTAGTTCCGTTCGGGCCTGCTAGGCCATGTTTCCAAAATGGCCGACAGAAAAGATGAGATGCGCGCGCCGAAGCCAAAGGATCCCTGCGAATGGGCGATGAAGAATTCTAATCACGTGAATGCGGCCTGTGCCCGGAGTTTGAGATGTCAAGGACAGCTTGACCTGCCATTAGGCGCCTGCCAAGAAGATCAGCATAGAATGCATGGGAATAAAAGGATAAGGACAAATGAAATGTATGAAGTAATGTGTGGCCATCGGATTTGCTACAAGAAGAATATAACAAATGGAACTACTTTTGGACATGAAACTTATTGTGTACTTTATTGTCCCAAACCGGATCGAACAAGGAGGGCGATGAGGTGACCATCACCACCCCTCCAAATGGACCAATTAGCGTGATTCTTGCCCCGAAAGTTTGCAACTATTGAGTTTAGTGTGCCAGAAAATAGGGTATAAGAGGGTCTGCTCTGACGTTGTTAAAAAACTTGCTTTTTCATTTTTTCCGACTTGATGCTGAGAGAGACTCTTGTCATTTTGGACTTTGAATTTTGATCAAGGAGGAACGAGAATGTTGCGGGAAGTCTGCCCGGGGAGGTACGTCCGAGGAGGTTAGCGGGACAGTCAGTCAGTTTTGGGAGTCATTTCCAGTGATCTGCGGTTCATTTTCTTTGGTGAACTTTTCTTGCCATCACTTCATGATTGAGGGTAAAGCATAATTTTCTTTATTAAATTTTCCTAATTGCTTTTACTGATGATTTCTAAGTGTTTTGTTGAATAAAGAATTTTACTTACTTATGAAAAGAATTCAGATAAAATCATATTCTAACTTAAATTGAGTCTGTGGTTCTTTAAAATAAAATCAATGTTTTATTAAATGTTAAGAGTTCTATTTATGATTGAGCTGGTCTTAATCACCATCAACTGATTCTACTAGTTGGTCCATCGACCAAAATAGCGGAGTACCTTGATGTTTAGAACTGACAGGATTCGACGTTAATGTATATAATGTATAGATATAATTCTGTTATTTTATAAGGTATCCCGCTCGTCCAGCAGCTCATTTCTCCTTAACGTTTAAAACCAGAAGATTGAATAAATGTAGGTGAGCGGTGTTATGGGCCCCACCGACAAAGTGTGTGTGTAGGTGTTTTTCCTGGATTGGTGTCCTGAGGAGAAATTCATATTAGCCGCGCTGGATCAGATTTCTTGGTAGCAGAGATATGGTTACTATAGATTAGTTTGGTGATTATTATTTATTGATTATTGATTTTATATGTCTAACACTCCATGTTAAGTTTGTATTACGTTATATGTAAGTCTAAAGTTTTGAAGCTTCCGGGAAGTAGGAAGTGGACACGTGTGGCAAGAGAAGTCACACGGAATTGTGCATTGTCTGATTTCAAAATTGGTGATAACACAGGACTGTGTTATGATAGGGAAATTTCATGTATGAATAATGTGTGAATGGAAAAAGCAACAGGTTTTCTTGTGAAACTTTGGCCTTAATTCTCAGGAGCAGTGTCGTCTCCACATGTGTTTTATCCCCAGAGAAACGGGTTTACCTCTTGCTTGAGAGAAGGGTAAGGTAGAGGGAAGTGCTACACTTATCGAACAAAACAGTATTCTTGTGAGAAAGAATAAACTATCCTTTTTGTTTAGGGAAACAGACAATGGAAATGTGTTTTACGTTGTAACTAATAAATTTAGTCGAAAAGACAAGTTAAGAACAGTACCGATAATTTTTGTAAAGGAGGGGTCAGCAGGAGCAGGAGTAGGGCTGACGTCAACAAGAACCGCGCTGGTATTGGCCAGTGGGGGAAACACAGAGAGTTTTTGATTGGTGCGTTGGTGTGAGATGCGCTGGGATAGGTTAGTGTGAGAGTGACGTAAACGCTTCCTGATTGGTGCGATGGTGTGAGACGCGCTGGGATAGGTTCAAATAACCAAGCAGTAGAAAAGACAGCTTAGTAAAGGATTGTGTGAGTCACTTCGGCAAAATAAACAGTGAAAATGCCTTATTATAATGAATACGAGAGAGAGAAACCGTCTTGGTTGACGGTTGAAAAATTTAGAACTTTTTAAAGAAAGATAAGAAGGTTGTGACTAGGGAAGGAGAAGTATTTCCTCCACCGAAAACGCCAGCATCTCATATGATGTTGAAATATGGCTATCATACGTGCATATGGTTGGAAAATTGGGTGAAATACACCTAAGGCGATGGAGTATTAGCATTTCCAGAAAATGGTTCATTTAGCACAGCAGTACTTCGAAATTTGAGAGAGAAGATGATGAAACATGAACCGAGACCTAGACCGACACAGTTTGAAGCTTTAGGTGAATGGGAAGATGAGATGTATGAAAGGGAAAAACACAGAGGTGCAAAGAATTATAGTTTGGTTCATGGAAGAGTATGGGGAGTGAATCATGAGGACAGGATGAGAAGATGGCAATATGGTAACATGACGGATGGTATGTTTCCTGCCAGAACGGTTGAAGAAATTACAGGGAAAAAGTGTACGGAGAAAAAGAGGCATGTAGTAACAGAGAAATGTGGGTATGGAGGTGTAGCGACACAGAGGATGTGTTGCTGGAGGACATTTTGAATAAAAGACCCCGTCCATATCAACAGGATTCTGCTGTGGTGACACCAAATGCACCGCCAATGAGAACTGTGATGAGTCAAAGCCCAGAACGATGGTCTGAAATAAATAGCCAAATTAATAAGTTAGAAACACCACAGACTGTGAGACATGATAATGGTAATACAGATGCATTAGCCAGAACCACAAAAGAACTGACTGAAAAGATAAGAGAATTAACAAAGAATATGGAAGCTGTGACTGTACCAGTAACTATTGGGCCAGTAATCCCAGTATTTGAAAATCAAAAGATAGATGAACATACCTTAACAATTCCATTAAATTCTAGTATGCAAAGGGTGAGAGAAGAAACAATTCCAGAAAATAGAGGGAAAGAAGATTTTGTCTGTCCCTATAGACTAAGTCCACCCGTAAATTTGACGATTAATGAGAGTCAGATAAATAGGACTCCTAGGGGAGCTGAGTCAGCAACTGAAACCCCAGAGAGAAGTACAAATTGGATGGAATTAAATAGGACCCCTGTGGGTCCGACTGCAGAAGAATTAAATGATTGGGTAAGGAGTTTACAGAAAAAGGATGCTGAACCCCAACTTTTGGATGTGGTCAGATTAAAAATAGATATGGAAGAATTGATTCTAGGAACTATTGGTTCAGATCGATTGAAGTCCTATCAAGATGAGGAGTTAATGTTCATGTGCAAAAGCATCATTTGGAGAGCTAGGAATTTGCATGAAAAACTAGAAGAAACAGCGAATGAATTGGGAGTAGATTTTGGGAAGATTAAAGGATTACAGAAACCGTACAGGGTAGATTTCAGCGAGAAAGACATAGAAAATCTGAACACTTCAGGACGATTGACCCAGATAAAAGAACTAATTGTCTTACTGAGAAGATGGGGAAATCTAGAGAAATGGAGAAGTAGGTGGATAAGAAGGAAAGAGGGAACAACAGATAAAGCATCATTGGCTTTTCCAGTAAAAGAGAAAGAACAAACAGTAATGGAGTGTCCTATGAGAGAAACTCCAGGAGGAAGTTATGTACACGTTCCATGGTCCAGACAAGATATATTGTCATTTACGAATGATTTTCCAAGATTGAGAGAAAAACCTGTAGAATGGTATAGGCAGGTAGAGAGGTTTGTAAAGGTTTCAAAAGTATTGTGGGAAGATCTAGATGGACTATTTGAAATTGTTGTCCCTGCAGATTTATGGACAGAGTGTAAAATCACAGTTGATTGGCCAAAGGAAGAATATCCTAGAGATGCAAAAACAGGAGCGCCAGGTCCAGAGGTAATGAGAAAATATGAACAGGCAATCACGTTTCTGAAAAATAAAATTCCACCAAAAGAGACAGATTGGGTGAAGATTGATAGAACAACTCAGGAGAGTAAGGAATCTGTACATGCATATTATGAGAGACTACTTTTGGTCTTTAAACAGTATAGTGGATACGAGAATGTGAGTGAAAAGGACATGAGTCATTTTGTGTACAGATTTGTATATGGTTTAAGACCTGAGATAAGTGAAATGATTAAACAGCATATGTTGTGCTGGCAGAACAGCACAGTAGACGAGGTATTACGGTATGTAAAATATTGTAGTGATGATATTGAGTGTAGACAGCGTAAACTCAAGGAAAAGGCAATGTGGGCACAAGTAAAGGTTGCAGAAAAACAAGAAGCTCAAATAAATAATCAGTCTAGTGATGCAGGACAGACCAAGTCTAAACCAAATATTGGGAAGGGAAAAGGTCAGATGAGTATAGAAGAGGCAAAAAAGAAATGGCCGTGTCACAATTGCGGAAAATTAGGGCATTGGAAAACGAGTGTAGATTACCTCCGAAAACTAACACAGAAAATCAATTATTGAATCCACAGGTGCAGAATGAGGTGAGTTACCAACAACCACAGCAGCCACAGGTAGTTACTCAACAGTGTCAGGTGCCGCAACCACCTCTTCCAAAGAGTGTAAATCCTCAGAGATACAGTACAGAGACAGGATTCTACGGAGGAGAGCAGGTAACAAAGTCCACGCGCAGCTGCAATTTCGCAGTATTGGTTACGACAGGATGGAAATGAATCGGATGAAAGTTTATGACGGTGCCTAGGAGAGGAAGAAGAGTGCGTGCTTGGCGCAACTCTAGAGGTAGATCAGTCAGGTCCATTTGTGGATGGAAAGGTGAATGGTGTAAGTATTACTTTCCTTGTGGACACTGGTGCTACCCGTTCTACTGTCAGGTCAGTGGAAATTCCAAACCTTCCTCTCTCAGGAGAATACATCCAAGTTGTAGGTGTTTCAAACAGGCAAATTAAAACCCCTCTTACCAAACCGATAGAGGTGGAAATAGGTCCATTCAAAGACATGCATCGTTTTGTAGTATGTGATTGTAGTCCTGTAAATTTGTTAGGACGCGATATGCTTTGTAAAATGAATTGTACCATCTACTGTTCTCCAGATGGTATTGCTTTTCAAACCCCAGATGAAGATGTTTTGTATAAACTAACAATGACAGAACTAGAGCCAGGATTATATGGTACATTTCCTGTGTTTGATGCAGAAAGAATCCATGATGAATTAAAAGAAACTGTCAGATCTGATGTATGGGATTTCACAGGGGAAGATGTTGGACTAATGAGAGGAGTTGATCCTGTAAAAATTTCCGTAAAAGAAGGAACAAATTACCCAAACACCCCGCAATATAAATTGACACCAGAAATTATTGAGGGAATAACACCTGTGATTAATAAGATGATTGAACAAGGAATTTTAGAAATAATGAGCAGCCCATATAATTCACCTATAATGGGACTGAAAAAGCCAAATGGAACATTTAGAATCGTTCAAGATTTGAGAAAAATAAACAAGGTTGTTATTCCTTGTTGCCCAATTGTACCAAACCCTGCTGTAATACTGTATCAAATCCCACATGATACAGAATGGTACACTGTGATTGATTTGTACCATGCATTCTTTTCTATTCCATTGCACCCTGACAGCCAGCCATTATTTGCGTTCCGGTTCGGAGAGCGTATTTTGGCATGGTGCCGTTTTCCTCAAGGGTATACTGAAAGTCCTTCTATATTTAATCAGATTCTGAAGAAATCTCTGGAAGATTTAAAAATGCCAGAAAAATCTGTGATGGTACAATATATCGATGACCTATTAATGGCATCGAAGACTAGAGAAGCATGTGTTACGGACACCATTGCTTTACTGAATCACTTAGCAGAAGGAGGACACAAAGTGTCCCCATCAAAACTACAATTCTGTCAGCAAGAAGTACAGTACCTAGGTCATAAGATTGAAAAATGAATGAGAAAAGTGACAACAGAAAGAATAAGGATTATTAAAGGAATGAGAGCCCCAATGACACAAAGAGAGGTGAGAATGTTCCTTGGAATGGTTGGTTATTGCCGACAGTGGATAAATGGATTTTCATTGATTGCAAAACCTTTACAGCGATTGACAAAGAAAGATGTCAAAGATCCGATTGAATTGAATGATGAAGAAATGAAATCTTTCAAGGATTTGAGAACAAGTTTGTGCGAAGCACCAGCATTAGGAATGCCTGATTATGAGAAAGTTTGAACTGTATTGCAGTGAGAGAGATGGATGTGCGCTTTCAGTTCTGGTACAAAGACATGGAAGAATGAAACGACCAATAGCTTACTTTTCAGCTGTTTTGGACCCGGTAGCAAAAGCATTGCCTGGATGTCTAAAAGCAGTAGCTGCTACTTGTGTGAGTCTGGAACAAAGTGAAGGCATTGTAATGGGATATCCTTTAAGGGTATATGTCCCTCACTCCGTCAAAATCCTTCTGACCCGAACAAAAACCCAATTCATGACACATAGTCGGCTGACTAGGTATGAAAAGGTGATCTTGGGTGCAGGAAATGTAACCATTGTAAGATGAACAAGTGTGAATCCTTCCACTTCACTGCCAGATGCAGTAGATCCAGAAGTCAAAGATGATGTTGATCATAACTGTCTGCACGTGCTTGAATTTTGCACAAAACCCCGCCCTGACATTAGAGATGAACCTCTGAAAGAATCAGGTTATGTAATGTTTGTGGATGGGTCGTGTTTGAGAACGAATGAAGGAGTCTTAAGTGCTGCATATGCTGTATGTACAGTGGCAAGCATAATGGAAGCATCTTGTTTGAGAGGAATACGTTCAGCCCAGGTTGCTGAGCTGATTGCTCTGATTCGAGCATGCATACTGGGAAGAAATTTCCGAATCACTGTGATCACGGATAGCCAGAATGGCTTTGGAGTGGTCCATGATTTCGGACAGATCTGGTCCCAGAGGGGATTCCTGACTTCCTCAGGGTCTCCTATTAGAAATGGTGAATTTGTAAAGAAGTTGCTTGAGGCGATACAGCTGCCTAAACAGATTGCAGTAGTAAAATGTGCAGCTCACAAAAATGGATTGGATTATATTTCAGTGGGCAATCAGTTTGCCGACAAAATAGCCCAATATTGTGCCAGAAATTAGACCTCATTGAATCGGAGACGGGAGAAGGAGAATGTTCCATGTCCCTTGCTGTTTACTAACTCAGTTGAAACATGGGAAGAAGTGAGGGATCTGCAAGAAGAGGCAAGTGAAGAGGAAAAAGACATTTGGATAAAAGCAGGTTGCAGGCAGAGAGAGGAAGATGGAGTTTGGGTTTACAGAGATGAAAGACCAGTTATGCCTGATAGTATGATCTCTAACATGGCACGGATGTACCATGGACAGGCACACATAGGTAGGGATGCCATGATCAGACTTTTCAAACAGACTTGGTACAACCCAAAATTTAGGGCTATAGCTGAAAGTCTTTGCCAAAGATGCCTTATTTGCCAGCAGCTAAATCCTGGAAGGAAAACAGTGGTGAGCCTAGGAACAATAGGACGAGAAGGAGGTCCATTTACCAGAATGCAACTAGATTTTATTGAAATGCCCCCGAGTAACAGATTAAGATAAAGTTTTGGTAGTTGTTTGTTTGTTTTCTCGTTGGGTAGAAGCTTATCCGACTAGAAGGAATGATGGAGTTACTGTGGCAAAACTCCTGTTGATATTCAACAAAAGCTGCATTGTGCCTACAGACCAGAGGCTTCTGGAGTAGTAGAGCAAGTAAATGGCACCATAAAGAATAGACTGGGAAAAATGTGTCAAGCAACAGGACTCAAATTGCCCGATGCCCTACCATTGGTGCTAATGAGCATAAGAAGTATACCTGACAGAAAGACAGGTTTAAGTCCCCACGAGATAATAATGGGACGAGCAATGAGACAAGCACATGTACCTGTGAACAAATTGCTGACTCTAACTGATGATCTCGTACTGGACTATTGCAAAGGATTAGCTGATGTGGTACATTCTGTGTTTCATCAGGTTGGACCAGATGCGACCACTCTTGAAAGAAAACCAGCTCATGATCTGAGTCCAGGAGATTGGGTCCGCATAAAAGTCCACAGAAGAAGAAATTGCTTGGTTCCGCGTTGGGATAAGCCACATCAAGTAATTCTGGTGACAACAACTGCAGTAAAGTGTGCAGGTGGGAAAAATTGGATACATGCCAGCCATACAATCAGAGTTCCAGATCCTGAAGCTCGACCTGTAAGTCGACATCTGGAGATATCAGCCACCAGTTCAGAGTCTGAAGCAGAGACTGAAACAAGAGTTCCAGATCTTGAAGCTCGACCTGTAAGTCGACATCTTGAAGTATCAGGTACCAATTCGATAAATAAAGAAGAAACTGAAGCAACTGAAACAAATAGAGTTCCAGATCTTGAAGCGCGACCTGTAAGTCGACATCTGGAAATATCAGATACCAGTTCAGCATCTGAAACAGACCAACCTGAAATGCAAGGAAAGGCAAACAGAAGAAAACGAAAACAAAAGAACTGATGTTGAAACAGGAGAAACTGAACAAATAGACAGTGACGGTGAACAGCCAAGTACAAGTTATGGAAAACTTCCACCAGAAATTGTAGAGGTAACTCAAGAAAGTTCAGATTCAGATAAGGAGATTGAGATACATGCGGAAGAAACACGAGGAGAATTAGAGTCAAACAAAGAAGCTGAGTTAGGAGAATTAGAATCAGAAAAACAAGCGGAAGACCCCCGAGGAGGTTTAGAATCAGATGAAGAAGCTGAAATTATAAAATTTAAGGTTAGAGGAAGTGAAGTGAGATCTGAAACAGAATCTGAAGAAAGTGAAGACGAGAGAAGACAAAGAATAGGTCCAAGAAAGCGGACTTGGAGACTAGAACGAGAAGAAAAAGAAAGTGAACTGAAAAGGCCAAGAAAAGGAGACAATTGGCCCAACGAAGTCAAGAAGCTGAGATATAAGATAATAAATTTGAACAAAGACACTGCAGAACAAGTAAACGAAATAACAAGCCAAGACAGACAAAGAAAGACGAATAAAAGAAAATTACAGAGACCTAAAAGAGTGAAAAGACCTAACTTGAAGTACAAATCACCTGAATGGGTATACATAGCACTGTCCGACATTAAAGAAGTGGATAGCAGTCACGAAAACCCAGACAAAGACTGTGAACAAGTGGGCGAGAGTGAACTAAATCAATCTTGAAAGACAGAAAAAGAAAAACCGGATTTGACACAAAAACTGATTAAGACAAAGAAGGTTTCTAAGAAAACCAAAAGAGTGCAGCAGAAGTAGTTGATGCCAAATCAACACCAAGTCATTTGAGGTGTGGGGACACACTTTTGTACATATAACAAATTAGTATTTTAACATGGTAGACACTGAGAATAGAAGGTTTAGATGTGGGTTTTTACGAAGATGGTGTAAAATGTGTTTCTGTTGTACAGGTTTTCTGATGTTTGTTTGGTTCATTTTAACGATAGCAATTCCACTAAGGCTAGCAGTAGGAAATACATCTGCATTCATAAATGACACGAATAAAGACAAACAAGCTAACATAAAGAACACTGCAACACTGATAGATAGTACCGAATTTCATAAGGATAAGTCAATAACTGATTTCTCCAAGAATGTCTTCACAAAACATTTATATGAATATGTGGAGACGATGGATGTCCGAGATTGTTATGTATGTATACAATTACCTGCGTCTGTAACAGAGGGAGTGACATATCATCATCTTCCTTTAACGTATGGAATAACATGTCGTGTTTTAGCTAGTTTGTTTTACAAAACCGGTAAATTAGAATATTATCATACTGACATAGATGCTATTTTTGCTAAATTCCCATAGACCCTGAGCTAAATAGGCTGAAATTTGCAAAGACTTTTGGTGAATTTTTCTTAGAAACAAAAGAATTAACATTAGAGAATGCATTTAGACATAACCTTACCTGTATGTTAAGAAAAGAAGAAAAGTTTTCTTAGACATGGTAGAAGATAGAAGAGTTAAGTTTCAAAGAAAGGTAACTGAAGAAAAGACAAAAACCCCACCTTGGGCGTTTGAGGAAGAAGGTCAGGACAAGAGTGAAACTAATGCTGCTATGGGTTTAGATTGGTACCAACAGGGAAATTTATGTATTAGTAGAGAGAATACCCGGTATGATAACTATTTCGTGGGTTCTAGTGAGTGCCAAGATACATACAAGATTCTAGGAGGATGGGGATTCAAAGGAGGAAAGGATCCAGTATTTCCAGGGATCTATTATATTTGTGGAAACCGAGCATACTATAGGTTGCCGGACCATTGGTACGGATCATGCTATCTAGGCCTAGTCTTTCCAAAGATTTTTCACGTGGAAAGGGGAACAAAAGGAATTCACGAAATGGGGACACCATTAAACCGTAGGAGAAGGGAAAGCTTCTCAGAGGTAATAGGTGACATTTTTGGAGCATTGATACCAGCAGTGGGTGTATCTTTGAATGCATACAAGATTCGGAAATTGTCTACAGTGGTAGATCGTTTATCAACAAATACTGCTGGAGGGTTCTTGATGATAAATACTGAGATGATTGCCATGAGAGCTATGGTAATGCAGAATCGACTTGCCCTTGACATTCATTTGGCAAAAGAGGGTGGAGTCTGTGGAATGCTGAAAGTTCAACATTGTTGCACTTACATTCCAGATAAAAGTCAAAATATACAGAAATATATAAAGAACATTACAAATTTGCACAAAGAAATTGCCCCACTGGAGGTTGAAGGTGCTTTGGAGAACTTGGTAAGGGTTTTTCCTCAATAAGAAATTGGTTCACTGAGATAGGTAGTTCACTAATTGGAAAGGTACTAATTCCAGTGACTTTAGTAGTAATAATATTATTATTATTGAGATTAGCATATGTGTGTGTTAAGAGAAGAAAAAGACAAAATAGAGTAAAATGAGAAAATAAGAAAAACAAAGAAAGAGAACGAGAAATGGGAGAGATCGAATTAGAGGAGTTCAAGGAGAATATGTACAAAAGGTCTAAGAAACAAGATGAAAAGAACACAATTGTCTAGACTAACAAATGCAAGTGGACAAGAAACATTATCTGATAAAACTTGGTAGGGATAGGTTTTAGTGGTGATGTTAAAAATCACCAAAGGGGGGAATTGATGGAGCAGGGGAAACAAAATAATGTGTACCCCTTTGAAATTAATGACCTCATAATTTAATGGTACTAACCGTTTGAAAATTGCATGAACTAACCAACAAATACACACTTTGTTAAACATTTACACTCGGGCAAATCTGCTAAATGCATGAAGCTATCTAATTTATTTACAAATGTGAAGCTGACTAACTAATATCATGACTTAAGTAGTAAATAGTGAAAAATTGCATGATTTATGTTGCATGATAAGTTGTATCGTGGCAAAGAATGCAGGTGGTAAGTAAAATGGCTTTAAATGTCGCTTTTGCTAGGTAATACCTAACATGGGTTTTTAGAATGGTGGGTGGTAAACAGGAAGGCTTATTTTCCATGTTTTAATTACTGTTGTGTTTGTTCTTATATTAGTTCCGTTCGGGCCTGCTAGGCCATGTTTCCAAAATGGCCGACAGAAAAGATGAGATGCGCACGCCGAAGCCAAAGGATCCCTGCGCATGGGCGAAGAAGAATTCTAATCACGTGAATGCGGCCTGTGCCCGGAGTTTGAGATGTCAAGGACAGCTTGACCTGCCATTAGGCGCCTGCCAAGAAGATCAGCATAGAATGCATGGGAATAAAAGGATAAGTACAAATGAAATGTATGAAGTAATGTGTGGCCATCGGATTTGCTACAAGAAGAATATAACAAATGGAACTACTTTTGGACATAAAACTTATTGTGTACTTTATTGTCCCAAACCGGATCGAACAAGGACGGCGATGAGGTGACCATCACCACCCCTCCAAATGGACCAATTAGCGTTATTCTTGCCCCGAAAGTTTGCAACTATTGAGTGTAGTGAGCCAGAAAATTGGGTATAAGAGGGTCTGCTCTGACGTTGTTAAAAAACTTGCTTTTTCATTTTTTCCCGACTTGATGCTGAGAGAGACTCTTGTCATTTTGGACTTTGAATTTTGATCAAGGAGGAACGAGAACGTTGCGGGAAGTCTGCCCCGGGAGGTACGTCCGAGGTTGTTAGCGGGACAGTCAGTCAGTTTTGGGAGTCATTTCCAGTGATCTGCGGTTCATTTTCTTTGGTGAACTTTTCTTGCCATCACTTCATGATTGAGGGTAAAGCATAATTTTCTTTATCAAATGTTCCTATTTGCTTTTACTGATGATTTCTAAGTGTTTTGTTGAATAAAGAATTTTACTTACTTATGAAAAGAATTTAGATAAAATCATATTCTAACTTAAATTGAGTCTGTGGTTCTTTAAAATAAAATCAATGTTTTATTAAATATTAAGAGTTCTATTTATGATTGAGCTGGTCTTAATCGCCATCAACTGATTCTACTAGTTGGTCCATCGACCAAAATAGCGGAGTACCTTGATGTTTAGAACTGACAGGATTCGACGTTATTGTATATAATGTATAGATATAATTCTGTTATTTTATAAGGTATCCCGCTCGTCCAGCAGCTCATTTCTCCTTAGCGTTTAAATCCAGAAGATTGAATGAATGTATGTGAGCGGTGTTATGGGCCCCACCGACAAAGTGTGTGTGTGTAGGTGTTTTTCCTGGATTGGTGTCCTGAGGAGAAATTCATATTAGCCGCGCTGGATCACTCCCTACTGGTAAAACCCCCAAAATTTCACAAAAAGAAAACATATAAAAGATCTTTCTCTGGAATTGCCCCAAGAATTTGGAACTCTCTTCCCCCAGAGATCAGGACCATCCCTTCATTCGTTCTTTTCAAAAACGAAGTAAAAGTGAGACTACTGAATAATCTCCTTCTTATCTGAGGCGACTATCCATGCCAATTTGATTTCTTTGCTGGTGTTTTCACTATGTCTCTTTGTATTATCTTTTCATGCTGTATATTCTATATTTTGCTTCTTGTATATTTGATGCTATTTATTAGGTTGTACAGCGCCAGCGCTCTGACACCAACATTTTGGTCATGTTCGCGCTTTATTAAACTTTATAAATAAAAAAATAAATACAATCACAGCACAGCTCTGACACCAACCGACCAACGATAGCACAACTCTGTGGTCACATCTCATCAATTCAAGCATAACTTGAGCTGACTAACCAATCACAGTGACAGTGCAACTTCTTAGTGAATATGAAAACAGATTGCAGAGCCTTTCTCATTGCATACACCATGAACCAAAATAAGCCTTGTCTGCTGAATCTACATAGGAAGGAACATCAGGGTCTCAGAAGATTATAGAGAGGGGGAACATGGCGGCCGTTAGGTAGTTTCGGTTGCGAGCTCTCGTACACTGGTGGGGCGATGTAAACTTACTACGAGCTAGGAGTGCCTGTTTATCGTTAAAAATTCTGTAATTTCGTAAGGTGCAATAGCTGGGATCCTAAGGAGTACCTTTTCACGGCTTTTTCTCTATTTTTCCGGGAATTTCGACGACCGGCGATTCTGTGGGAGATTCTGCCAGAACTGCTGCCGGAGAAGCACTGGGAGGAGTCTGGGCGGAGGCTGCGGTGTGGCTCAGCTGGAGCCCCCGCGTCGCTGCAAGGATTGGTTTCCCGTGGAAAGGCGGCGGTGAATTCTAGGACGTCGGGCATACGAACACCGGAGGTCGTATCGTAAAAACCCTGCAGAAACAGGACGATGCTGGCAGGGAACCATCGATGACCCCAGTAAGGAGGAGGGCGCAGGTTTTGCTGGAGTATTGTGGAGACCCTGCGGAAAGCTCTGACAAAGGGCAGAAAGAGGCATCCCCTGTATTTAAGGGAAAGAGGGGGAGACAGGGCCTCACAATAAGAACAGTGAGGGAGATTAACATATATACTTTAAAGAGCAGAGGGGTTTGGGGTAAAGAGGAGCCTGGCGTCTCCTCTGTTAAAAGTTCCTCTGTTAAACCCCTTCTTATTAAAGGTCAGATAGCTTCTCAACCAGAATTGTGTGCAAATTACCCGATGGTCGTGAAACTAAATAAAACGGCAACAGAACCCGCAAGTGTTAGATCAAACTCAAAGAGACAGACAAAGAAGATACCGGAAAGAATAAAAGTTACCCCATCGCTCCGCTCATATTTTAAAGTGAAAGCCCAGGGCCCAACGGCCACGGTAGACACGTGTACAATACTCCCCGAATCCAAGCAGGAGAACCAAAATATTCAAGGGGGGATGGCATCCGGTACTAAGGAAGGGATGTCAAAGCAGATTGTATTAAAAAATAGATATGACCCCTTGCTCAGCATCGATGAAAATACTATCTCCTCTCTGGAAGACAATAGTCCTACCGAAAATCTAAATCCTCGCACTGTCTCCGAGCGACAGATAGAGCCAACTGATCTCTTACAAGGCAATAACGAGACTAATTCAGTCGGACTTGAAAATACAATGGCGGTAATGTTGACAGAGTTGAGAGAGAGGTTTGCGACATCTGAACGTAATCAGCAGAGAATCCAAGGGTATTGCGAGACCATGGATGAAAAAATCAATAGCTTGGTAGATCGAGTAGGGGCGATGGAATCGGCGCATAATGAGATCTCTAAAAAAGTAGACACTAATCAAGAAGAGATACAGAAACTTAAGAAAAATGAAAGAGAGCTCAGAGATAAACTAGAGTCTCTCGAAAATAATGCGAGATGAAATAACATTAGAATTTTAAATGTGCCAGAGGGTATCGAGGGAGGAGACATCAAGGTTTTCGTAACTACTCTCCTAAAAGAGTATAATATGAATTTGGATCTAGATGTATTAAAACAAGATGTACAAAGAGTCCATCGAGATCCTTTTGTGGCCCGTCCCGGAAGGAAAACAGCAAGAAGGATTTTAGTGAATATCAAAACATATTCACTGAAAGAAAGCATCCTTGCTGCGGCACTAAAAGTTGGGACATATAAGAAAGATGACTGGTCTTTTCGTATTCGTTCAGATGTCTCACGAGAAACCTTAGACAGGCAATGGGAGCTCGGGAAATTTATACAAGACTTAAGAGACCTAGGAGCCACGGCAAATATTCGTTTCCCTGCCCTGCTGAAGGTTATGAGGAATAATAAAATGTACACCTTCAGGGACCCTAACGACGTGAAAACTTTTATAGAGCAGATTAAGGCACAGTCAATATAACAGATATAACAGATGGCTAGTCAAACCACCAGGAGGTAGGAGAGCTCATAGGAGGTGTTAATATACCTTGTGTTAGTAGGGAGGGTTCCCCGGGGAGGGTGGGGGGGTCACTAGTAAGAATATAGAGTTTAGAGAATCACACAAGGCACAAAGGGTGGGGGAGCAAGTGGGAGAAAATAAAAAAATAAAAAATGTCCTTCTATGTCTGGTCCAGTTGTCTTTGTTTTCTTTATCTTCTTTTTGTTTTTCCTCTTTTTGGACACTACCAGTTCAGGAGAGGTTATGTTCTCAAGTCATTACAAGATATAGTATTTCGGTTTCTTTATATATTTCATGGCAGGTCTAGATAATATTAATTCACTAAAAGTGTTATCATGGAATGTTAATGGCTTGAGAGTGATTCCAAGGCGAAGGAAGATAATGGAATATTTGAAGATGAGGGAGGTAGACGTCATTTTTATCCCATTTACTAAAAGAAGAATGGCTGGGAATCGTAAAATCCCAAACATGGATAGACCATTGTATATGCACATCGCAAGTAGTTACAGTCAAGGGGGTGGCTATAATATTTAAAAAATCAGCCCAATGTATTATTGCTGAGGCTAAGGTTGATCCTCAAGGTAGATGGGTGATTGTTAAGGCAAGGATTCAGGGCACATGGTTAGTTTTTGTATCCTACTATGGTCCTAATCTGGATGATCCCTTGCCCCTACGTACTTTATTGCTGCATTTACTTGAATTTAATGATCCAGTTATTATGGGGGGCGACTTTAATGTAATCCTTGACCCAGTCCAAGATACTACCTCTAAGAAGGCCGCCGCAGTAACTCTAAAAATGAGAATCGTCCTGAAATCCATAATTCAGGATCTTGGTCTAGTTGATATCTGGAAGCTTGAAGGCTTAAGAAGGGGGGGAGAATCAGGGAATTTCACCTTTCATAATAAAAAACATGGTCACCGATCTAGGATCGACTTTTTTTTGGTATCTCGCTCCATTAGTGATTCCGTTAAGATGGTCATCCATATACCGGAGCATTTATCAGACCATTCAGCTGTCTCTCTGCAGCTCCAGTTCCGAGGCAAGTCTTTAGAGCGACGTTGGACACTAAGGGGCCGATTCCGATTCCGGCCGGAAATCTCTCCGACCGAGCCGGACCCGGAGAGAATTCCGACCGAATCGGACCCTAGCAGTCCGACCAGACGAGTACGATGCATTCGCATGCTATCGGACTCGATTCGGTCGGACTCCCATTGAAGTCAATGGGAGCCGGTCGTACAACGCGTACGCGGGCTCCCATTGACTCAATGGGTGCGAGGCGAACAAGGGCGCCGCCTACAGTGGGTACGCGTCCATGCGCATCGTGGCGTACATGCACAGGTAGGGGGGACCCATGGGTCCCCCCTGTGTGCGACTCGCGCGCCTACGCGTACAGGGGGGTCCGACGCGGACCCCCAAAGTCCGGCTCCGACAGCTCTTTCGAGCCAGACGGCGCGAGTCGGTCGGACTGCTTGCGGCGCGCATCGTACTTACCCGGCCGGGAAACGTCTCCATAGCGCGGTGCGAGTCGTGTCCGTGCGAGTCGGTCGGAGCGTGTTGAAGCCGCGTACGAGTCGGTCGGCGATTTCGCGGGAGCTTGCATCGTACTCGCTCGGCCGGACCCGCGTACGATTCGGTCGGGAAACAGGGCTCCGAATCGGATCCGGTAAATCCGAATCCGATTCGGAGCACTACCGGCCGAGATCGGAATCGGCCACTCAATCGTTCCCTTCTTCTTGAAACCCTGATAATTGATAACTTGAAAAAATTAACTAAAGAGTTCTTCCTTTTTAACCTTGATACGGCCCCCCTAAATAAAGTGTGGGATACGTATAAAGCATATCTTAGAGGTATCTTAATAAGCCAAAATGTTAGGCAAAATAAGAAAGTAAAGAAGGAATTTACCTCCTTAGAAGACCACATTAAAGTAATCCAAGGTAATCTGGCCCAAACTCTAGATACTAATACCAAACTTTCACTAGAAGCGGATCTTGCCAAGGCAAAGACAAATTTAGCAGACTACTTGGAACTCAGAGTAAAACAGAGATGGGAAGCAAGTAAGCTTGCTAACTACGAATATGGGGAGGGCAGCGGTAAGCTCTTGGCCTGGAAGGCCAAGGCTGACCGGATTAGAAATAACATCAAGGACCTGAAAAGTCAATCTATGGGGGATATTATTACAGAGGACAGGGCTATTGAACAGGAATTTGTTCATTTTTTTCGAGAACTATATACAGACGATATAGACATAAATAATGATCAGATAGCCGTTTTTTTCGGGATATAGATCTCCCGCTGTTAAGTGATGAAAATAGAGAGGAATTATCGGCCCCTTTCACAATGGCAGAAGTTCACAGCACAATTAAGAAGCTGAAAAAGGGTAAGGCTGCAGGGCCAGATGCTATCCCAAATGAACTATATGCCCTGCTGAAGGAAGAATTATCCCCGATTCTGCTTAATCTTTTTAATTCAGCCTATATTTTAAAGCAGGAGCTCCCTTCGTCCTGGGACTTAGCAACAATAATTATCCTCCTTAAACCCAACAAGAATCCTAGAGTATGTGAATCATATAGGCCGATATCATTGCTTAATAGCGACTATAAAATATATACACAGATTTTGACCAAAAGGTTGGAACGGATGGCAGGCACTATAATTCACAATGATCAGAAGGGTTTTATGAAGGGGAGGCACTTACAGGACCTGACCCAAAAGTTAATAGGTACAATAGATCTAGCCATAGAATATGATAGACGCTTGACTGTAATAACTTGTGATGCTGCGAAAGCCTTCGACAGGGTCAGCTGGCCCTTTCTCTATGAAGTGATCCAGCGTTTTAACATGGGGGAAGTTTTTGACTCAGCAATTAAGGCCTTGTACAAAAACCCTACAGCCCGGATATTAATAAATGGTATTTTATCTGAGCAAGTTAAAATTAGAAGGGGCTCTAGACAGGGGTGTCCACTCTACCCCCTCTTATTTAACCTATATATTGAGCCACTGGCCATCAAGCTAAGAGCATGTAAAAACATCATCCCATTTTCTTGTAATGAGTGGGAAAAGAAAATCGGGCTTTATGCCGACGATTTAATGATATTTACAGGCCATTTACAGCCAGTAAATTCTGCTATCTGGGAAAATTTAGAGAGTTTCGGTAAAATATCAGGTTACGCCGTTAACCCATCTAAA
The DNA here is from genome assembly GCA_963921515.1 of Calotriton arnoldi. NCBI lineage: Eukaryota > Metazoa > Chordata > Amphibia > Caudata > Salamandridae > Calotriton > Calotriton arnoldi. The sequence goes on along the minus strand of CAWUFW010002083.1, from coordinate 2,213,276 downwards.
ACAGAGATTATGCAGTGGAACACAAGTTTCCAGAGTGATCTTATCAAAAAGAGGATTAGATACTTGGGGATTGAAGTGGTTCAAAACTTAGACCTACTAGCAAAAGTGAATTTCGATCTGGTCACCTCAAAAATCAAGAAGCAACTACAGCAGTGGGACTCTCTGCCTCTATCCTTTTTGGGTAAGTCAAACCTGTTAAAAATGTCTATCTTTTTTTTGATAATCAAGTTTATTGGATTTTTAAGGAACAACAATACGTTGGTAGCATGTCAGGCACATTATTTAAATACATTATAGACGATAAAGGCGACAGAGACTTGTAAGGCATTGATGGTATGAATACAGCACACGTTTACAAGCATTCACGTACCCAACCCATCCAAACCCCTCAAACGGGCAGTGAGTTGAACCATTTGCCCCATATTTTACCAAAATGTTCGGGGCATCCTCGGGCCTCAAAGAGGGGCTCCTCTTGGGCTCCACACCAGTCCACTCCCCGTCTCCATTTCTGCATAGTAGGTGGCTTGGGACCAGAGCGCTGCGATATCGCGCTTTGCCACCGCTAATGCCGTTCCCAGGAAGCGCTTGTCAGACCGGGATCCATCAAGGCCATCAAACACCCCCAGGAGCAGGCGCAGCGGGTCGTGGGGAACCTCCCAACCTAGGGTCTGTGTGAGTTCACCTTCCACCCCCGCCCAGAACGGTGCAAGGGCGGGACACTGCCACACCATGTGGTAAAAGTCCGCCGGGGCGTGGCTGCATCGCGCACAGGATGGGGAGGGCCACATGCGGGCGCTATACAAGCGTGCTGGGGTGAGATACGCCATGTGGAGATAATAGAGTTGGACTAGACGTAATCTGGAGGAGGTCGTCAGAGTCTTGGGGGCCATAAGGGCATCTCTCCAGTCCGCGTCGTCTAGGGAACCCAGCCAACCCTCCCAGCGGGTACGAAGCAGGTCCAGGGACGCAGGGCCATTGTTCACCAAAGAGCGATAAATCCGCGATACTCCCCTCTGCCCAGGTTCCCCATCATCACCTGGGCCTCCAGGGGCTAAATTTGGGGAGGGAGGTGGGGGACGGAAATGTGGATGTGGAGGGCGTGTCTTAGTTGTAAGTATTTGTAGAACTGGGAGGAGTGAAGGGAATAGCGGTGTTGTAGGTCTGCAAATGATCTGACATGGCCCCCCAGCCCAGACGTCTCCCAATAGCGAGATCCCGATGTGGTCCCAACGACGGAAGTCTTGGAGAGCCGAGACCTCCCCCAGCCAAGCCCCACACCACAGAGGCGCCTGCCTGGTGAGTTTACGATCCCACTTTACATGGCGTAAGGCAGTCTGCCAGGCCATAAGCACGGCTCTAGTGGCGGGGGGAAGGGCCTGTGGCACAGGGCTCCCATACAGGTAGGCCTGGATTTGAGCGAAGTCCATTGACCTGATTTCCACCCGATACGCCGGGTCGGACCAGCCGCCCGCGAACCAGTCGTGGATCACGATTAGCCTCGTGGCCAGGTAGTAGAGGTGAAGATTAGTTACCCCCATGCCTCCGTCGTAGGGGGGTATGCTGCAATGTGCTAGGGACAGTCGTGGTCTCCCTCCTCCCCACAAAAAGCGGGTGAGTATCCCGTCCAGTTCCTGAAACCAGCTGCCCGGGAGATAGATGGTAATGTTTTGTAAGGTGTACAAGAAGCGGGGAAGGACCATCATTTTAAAAAGGGCACTCCTGCCAAGGGGGTTAAGAGGGAAAGATTGCCATTTCCTGAGGTCTGCCTTGGCCCTAGTGACCAGGGGTGTGATGTTCAGGGCCCACTCAAGTTCCGGGAGAAGGGCGACCCATACCCCCAAGTACTTAAATGACTGCCTGCGCAAGGGAATGGTCGTCTGCCAGTCGAAGCATGCCCGTGATGGGTGTAAGGGGACCAGTGTGGATTTCGCCGGGTTGAGTCTGAGGCCGGAAACCCGCTCAAAGGCAAAGAGGACATCCAAGCATCGCGGGCCGGAGCTCTCTGGATCTGCCAAATAAAGGAGGACGTCATCGGCATACAGGGCGATCTTGTCGACCTGATTTGGATCCCAGGCCCAACCACGGATGAGGGGATCTTGGCGGATGAGGGAGGCCAGGGGTTCCATTGCTAATGCAAATAGAAGCGGTGAGAGCGGGCAGCCCTGGCGGGTGCCCCTCTGGATAGGGAATGTTTCGGACAGCACGGCGTTAATGAGGACCCTTGCCTTGGGAGCCGAGTAGAGGACCCGGAGAAAGTGTCGGAACGGGGGTCCAAAACCCATCCTCTCCAGCACCTCCTCAAGGTAGCTCCAGTCCACCGTATCGAATGCCTTTTCAAAATCTATGAATAGCAATGCCAGATACGGGGTGAGGCGGTGTGCGAGGGCGAGATGGAGGCGGCGTATGCAATGCCGGGTACCGCGGGCAGGCATGAAGCCGCTTTGATCTGGGTGAACCAGCTCCTGTAAATGGGGGCGGAGTCGTTGGGCCACCACAGTGGCAAAGATTTTGACCTCCGTGTTGATAAGGGAGATGGGGCGGTAATCCGCACATGCAAGGGAGGGGGGCTGTGTCTTTGGGATGACTACAATAGTGGCCATATCAGTCTCAGGCGGGAAGGACCCTTTGTCCACTACGTGCTTAAACAATTCCGTCAAGTGCTGGACCAGTGTGTCCCGGTAGGCCGCATAATACTCCTGGGGGTAACCGTCGGGCCCGGGCGTTTTGCCGGCGTGCAATAATGAAATCGCCCCATGTATCTCCTCCGGGGTAAAGGGAGTGTCCAGGGACTCGGAGTCTACTTGGGAAAGGCAGGGCAGCCGAGTCCCGGTCTCAGCCAACAACGTTACCAGAGAGGTCCGAAGGGGCCGGGCCGTATAGAGGCCCGCATAGTAGTCTGCGAACGTATGGGCAATGGCTTGGGAAGTGGCGTGATGGACCCCATTCCCGTCTCGAATCTCGGGGACTATGCGATTGGCTCTGGGATAGGACACCAGGTTGTGGAGAAGTTTGCCATTTTTATCACCCCAACCATATACGCGTGCCACAGAGGAGCGCCAAAGCATTTTAGCGGACTCCAGCGAGAGCCGGCAGATCTCCTCTCGGATCAGCGTGAGCTGGCGAGCGGAGTCGTCGTTATCAGTGGTGGCCTGGCCACCTTCCAGCTGCGCTGCCTGGGCCTCCAGCTGTACAAGTCGGGCGGACTGTTCCTTGCGTTTCGCTTGGACCAGACCTTTAGCCCCCCCCCCTTACCACAGCTTTGCCGGCCTCCCACAGGGTTCCTGGGGAGGAGACCGATCCCGTATTAGTTGAGAAGTAATTCTTCAATTCCTGCCCGAGGGATTCCACAAAATCTGCATCCTGTAGGAACCAGGCATTCATCCGCCACATCGTATGGGCGCCGCTAGGGGGATGCCCGAGACGGAGGGAAACGGGGGAGTGGTCTGAAATGCCCCTGGGTAAGACGGTGGCCCCGGACATCAATTGACAGTCTATGGCAGGCAACAGGAACAGGTCTATACGAGAGTGGGTGCGGTGGGCCGCCGAAGTGTGGGTGTATTGTTACTTGCGGGGGTTCCACACCCTCCAGGCATCACAGAGACCCAGGGCGGAGGACCAGTCAGAGAGGCGTTTTGCAGAGGCAAGGCTGGAGGCCGATGGAGTGCCTGACGTGTCACGCGAGGGCTGCAGGACAGCGTTAAAATCACCCCCGACAATCGTCAGGCCCTGCGGAAAGGAGGAGAGTACAAGCGTGAGGCGACGGAGGGCAGGAGCCATGGTGGCGGGGGGAATGTACGTGCACAGGAGGTAGAGGGGGTGTTCCTCAATCATACCCGTCAGGGCCACGTAGCGGCCTTGTGTGTCCGTTTCAGCCTGTGTCAGGGTGAAGGGGAGCCCTCTCCGAAGTAGTATGGCCACCCCCCGGGATCCCCTTGTAAAACTAGAGTGCCAGACCCTGTCAAACCTGTACCGGGCGAGGAAACTACATTGTGAGCCCTTAAGGTGTGTTTCCTGCAGGAACAGGATGTCTGGTGCGTGTCGTTGGGCGCTGCGCAGCACGGCGGTGCGTTTTATACGATCCAATAGGCCATTAACGTTCCAGGAGAGGATGTGGAGGGCCCTATGTAAGGTGGACATCATCGAGGTGGGTAACATGTGTGAGAAGGAACGCAAGCGCGAGGAGGCCTGGGTCCCAAGGGAAACAACGCTCCGTGGCCGAGGCCATTGGGCAGAAGGTGTGCACTCTGGTGGGCCTCATGTCATCGTCTAAGGCAGACCTGCGTGCAAAGCTACCAACCAAAACAAAAATTTGCGGCCCGTAAGCGGCAAAAACAACAACAAATTGCCAGGAGACAACGGTCTTCCCCCTTCCCTCTCCCCCCAACTCCCCCCACCCTACACTTCTGAAAAGGAAGCATCTGTCGCCATGTAAGAAAAAGGAAAGCACAGGAACAAACAAACAATTCAGTTCAGTTCAAAACAACAACCCCACAGTGGGCTGAACGCTAATCTAAAACGGTTAGAAGGGCCTGAGGATGGCGGAGATGGACCCCCCTCCATGGAGTCGGATAAAATTCGTCAATCGCTGCGTTTACGGTTAGAACAGATTTGTGTCTGGGACTACAGATAAACAAGGGAGTGAAGTATGGAGTAGTCCACGTGTCCGGTGGCTGCAGTAGGGTCGGATCGCCCCCTTTCGTCAGAATTTCAAGAACAGGCTGGTCATAGGAGCCTCCGGGGAATGCGTTGAAGAGATCCTTCCATGTGGCACAGCTCAAGTGACTTCGGCTTCGTCGGATCGGTGGAGCGCAGGGCTCCTAGACAGGTCAGAGTCGGATTTGGCGTGTCGTAGAACAGCAGAGGGCCCTGGAATACCGCTCAAGTCGCTCAAGGAGGTAGTCGGGCTGGGAGAAGCGGACCTCCGATTTGAAGCGTGGGAGGGCGGGCGTTGGGACGCCATGCCCGGCGACTGGGATGCCCCCCCCCCGATGGTCGTTTTTCTTGCGGGACCTAGTCCGGCGCCTCTGGGGCTTGGGGAGGGCAGGGCGCGGCTGCGGGGGGGCCCGCCTGGTGGGGGAAGGGACCGGTCTGTGCAAGAGCGGCCGCTCCTCTGTGAGCCAGGTCCATGCCGCCTGTGGGTTGTCAAAGAAGAGAGTCCTGTCCTGAAAGATAACCTTGAGCCGAGCCGGGAAGAGGAGACCGTATCGGAGGCCCATGCTGCGAAGTTTCTGTTTTACCTCGTCGTAGGTGCGGCGTTGGGCCTGCACCTCCCTGGTGTAGTCGGGGAAGACCATGATCCGGCTGTTCTGAAACTGCAGAGGGCCCTGCGCCCTGGCCGCCCCGAGGATGGCATCTCTGTCCCGGAAGTTAAGGACCCTCAGGATTACGGGTCGGGCAGGGGTGCCAGGTGGAGGCTTGGGGGCCAGGGAGCGGTGGGCTCGTTCAACAGCAAACCAAGGCGATAGGGCCTCCTTGGGCATCCAGGAGCGCACCCAAGTCTCCACAAACGTGTCGGCGTGACCTTGCTCCACCCCCTCGGGAAATCCTACGAGGCGTAAGTTATTCCTTCGTGACCTGTTTTCGGCGTCCTCAGCCCTTCGATGAAGCTCCGAGGTCCGGGTTTGGAGGTGGGCCACTTGGGTCTTAAGTTGGTCAATGGCATCCTCTGTTGTGGAGATGCGGGATTCCGCTTCTGTGATGCGCGCCGTGGCATTGCGCAAGTCCTGGCGAATGAGAGCCACATCCACCCTCACCTCGCCAATTTTGTTTTCGACAGAGGCCTGCGATGCGGTGATCGCCTGAAGGATGGTGGAGAGATCACCGCCATTGGCCCCAGATGCACTAGGTGTCCCATTTCCAGGGTCCCGTTCCGACGTGGTGAATTGATCCATTTTGGTTTGGGTTGGGGGGGCAGGAGTCTGCAGGGTACGATTTCTGCCCATCACCGCCAGGAGTAGAGTTCCGTTCCGCGCCAGCCGGGGGGCGGGCGACGGCTTGCAGAGGGAGGGGGAGCAGATTCAGACACCCAGGCCGTCGATGCTCAGGTCCGGGCGTCGAGCTCCGCCCCAGAGGCTCGCAGGAGAGGCCAGATCCAGTCGGCGCCGCGGGCCACCCCGGAGCCGGGCGGAGCGCTCCAGTGGAGGGCGATCTGTCTAGGCCAATTACCCGCCTCCACAGCCGGTCCCCAGCACGTCCCCAAGTCCGGCCGCAATGACTTCACTCCCCGGAGAGTAGTCCGAAGCAAGTGGGGGGATCAAGGAGGAGACAAGGCCTGTGTTGGGTCCCGCCTCTGTCCCGGGCCACTCCGAGCAGTCGAGTCGTCCACCACCTCTCCACCGACCCCAGGTGGCCCCCCCCAGCCGGGAGCAGGGCGTGGAAGGGAGCAGACCCGCCGCAACCCAGAAGGAAGGGGGGGCAGAGGCGCCGAGGGCGACCCTCGCGCTGCCACCCGGTATGATGGCCGGTCACCACCCCGGGCCCCTCACACCAGGGCCGTCACTGGGGGCCGACAAGGGATGGAGCACGACCTCGGGCCCAAACGTCCCGGCAACAGCAGGCGAGCCGCCACTCTCACACGGGTTGCAGCAGGGTGTGGAGTCAGGTCCGGGGAGGCTCAGGTGCTCGGGCCAGGGGAGGTCCCACACGGGTCCCCGGCCGCACCGGGGTCAGGTCAGTGGCCGGCGTAAAAATGTCTATCTTACCTAAATATACATTCATATTCAACTCAATTCCATTGGAATTCAAGAAGGAATGGATTAAAAAAGTACAAGGTTATTTCTCCAGTTTTATCTGGGGGAAGAAAAGGCCCAGAATTGCATGGAAGAAATGCAGGGAAAAGAAGGAAAATGGGGGCATAGCGAGTCCAGACCTTCTTCAATACCAGAGAGCCTTCCACCTGAAAGCTTTTAGGCAGCTGTTAAAAGACTCTCCCAACCTCTCGCCGCTGCTCCATGCCCTGACGTTTGGCCCGCCAGACTTATCCAGCTTCTTTCTTTTATAAGTTCGGAGACCCCAAATTTTTAGTAAGACTAAAGACTCTTCAGTGGGCCTGTAAACTGTGGTATCAAATCAGGGTAACACTACAGATTCCATATTATAGTCATTATGCCCCTATATGGAGATCTCCTGGAACTCCAGCCTGTCTGCAAGACTCCTTAGCAACCCCGATAAGGGAAAAGGGAATCTGCAGATGGGGCCAGCTGCTGGAAGGAACGGAGCTAAAATCATGGCAAACCTTCCAGGAGATCACAGAAGGTTCTGTCTCCCGATTTAAGTACTGTCAGTTATTAAGCAGGGTAAAGACTTTGAGACAGGGGGGAAAGCAAAACGAACTCTATGAAGCCAAAATAGCCCTGCGCCCCGCGATACAAAAGGAGGTATTGGTATGGTACTGGCTGCTGGTTCAAGCTTCAAAAGACCCACTCTCATGGCATATGGTGACCTGGAGGAGGGAACTGCCGGAGTACGAGCTAGAAGCACTATGGCAAGTATCTATATCTCTTTTGTGGTATTGTGTGAAATCCGCGCCTTTAAGGAAAAACCATCTCTTTGCCATCCATAAGGCCTACTGGACGCCTCGAAGACTGGCAAAGATGGGCCTGCAAACGGTGAGGAAGTGCCAAAAGTGCGGAGAAATCAATGCAGATGAAGCGCACATGTTCCGGTGGTGTCCCTCCATCCAATCCTTTTGGCAGAAAGTGGGCAAAACTTTGTCAGATTTGGTGGGTCAAGAAGTGGAGGTGAGTCTCGCTTTGGTAATCTTTGGGGTAATTCCGGAGGAGGATTCTATTGGCTGTATTTCTAAACCTCTTAAGGCTCTTATTTTTATTTTAATCTTACTAGCACGTAGAGAGTTGTGCATTAAGTGGATTTCACCTATTGCCCCTCTTGAACATGAATGGGTAAACTCGATTCATAGAATAGCTAAAATGGACAGGGCAACGCGGTCTATTAAGAGAAAGAAATTTTGGAGTAGGTGGGACAATTGGGTTAATAGAGTATGTTCCTAGAAGTAGATATACTTTCCTACTTTCTTATCGTACGGTTCTTACTGAAAGCTCTATCCCTTTCTCCATTTATTTTATTCACTCCTTCCTTGCACTGGTCTTGGTGTCCCTTACTTAAAATTACATTTATCATTTGAACCACCGGCTAACAGTAATCCAATGATTAAGCATCAGTAAAAACAGGCTGTTCTTGAGAGTTCAGGGGTTTTACCAAGACGGATTGGTATCCATGGAAAGAGAACTTATGTAAGCCCTGTGTCTTCGGAGAAAAGAGTCAGTCGACCTCGTAGAGAGGGATCCCATGATGGTATCCATCTCCTCCCCAGTGGAGTGTCCGGGTAGTACCTCGTACGGACGGCAAGAGACTAAGTCGGAAATCTCTTTTATCTCCAGTTATATACTGATCAGACATATGAGGACAAATAAAAAAAAAAAAAAAGGAAGGAAAATCAGCAAATTAGAATAAAACAAATTTAGCAAGCAACAAGAACAGGACTATCACATTCATGGCACTTGTCAACTCAATCTAACCGTAGCAGACTCCTGTCCAGCGGCAATCCACCCCCGCACTGGAGAGCAAATGACACCCAGCTAGATTAGACACACAAACTTGAAAAGGAAAACTCATTAGTCCTTATCGGTGTTGTTAGACTTGCCATCTTTGGCATGTTTCCCCTGACTTTTTGCTTTCTGACCTCCCGGTTTTGACTCTGTTTTTGCTGGTTTAGTGTCTCTGCGCACTTTCTCACTGCTGTTCAGTGTTAAAGTGCAAGTGCTCCTGTTGTAAATTGTTATTATGGATTGGTGTTTCCATGATTGGCTGATTTGATTTACTAGTCAGTCCCGAATACAGTGCACAGTGTGTGCCCAGGGCCTGTAAATGAAATGCTGCTAGTGGGCTTGCAGTACAGATTGTGCCACCCACACAAGCAGCCTATAAATGTAACTCTGGCTTGCCATTGCAGAGCCTGTGCGCAGTCTGGTTCTGCCATGTCGACTTGGCAAGTGCACCCACTTGCCAGGCCCTAACCTTCCCTTTTCTTACATGTCAGTCACCCCTAAGGTAGGCCCAAGGTACCCCTGTGGGCATGGTGCAGTGTATGTGAAAAGTAGGACATGCCCTGGTGTGTGTGGCATGTCCTGATAGTGAATTACTGCCAATTTTGTTTTTCACTATTGTAAGGCTACCTCTTCCCATAGGACAGAATGGGGAGTTTGTTTATAACATCTTATAAACATAACTGGCCCTGGAACAAGTTAGAGAAATAAAGTTTAGTATGCCTGAACTCTAAAGATGCATCTTTTAGTGAAGGTGATTTTTACATTCTGTGTTTGAAAATGCCACTTTTAGAAAGTAGGTATTTTCTTGCTCAGCCATCCAGTGTGCCTCTGCTGGGTTTGTGGATTGACTGTCTGGTTTTGGGATGACAGGGGCTGGGGAGGAGCAGTAGCTCCAGAGAGTCTAGATGGGTCAGGGATGGGCTGAATGGACCTGGCTGCATTTAGAGTAGGGGGAGGAGATTTCCTTTCACCTGAATAGGCCTGGTCTGCCTCTGACAATGCTGTCTCCACCTCCTGCCAGGAAGCTGCACCAGAGAGGACAGAACTGGTTCTGGCAGAGCACAGACACTCTCTGCCTGAGAGGACAAAGGATTTTGGATTATAAAAAGTGGGGCCCAAACCCCTAAAACTTTAGAACTCTTTTGGACCAAGAAGACTGCCAAGAAGAAGAGCTGGAGAAGCTGTGAGGAGGAACTACCACTTTGCTGTGTGCTTTGCTGTGTTGGCCTGCAGGGCTGCTTCTAACTTGGGCAGTGAAAGGACTGGACTTGAACTTTCTACAACTTCTTTATTGAGTTTCTCCAACGGCTTGAGGTAGAGCTTGCCCCCTGTTCAAGAAGTCTCAGGAACATCAAAGACTTCAAGCTCTTCTGGCATCAGCACTGGGGACTGTGTGTTTTTGTGCTGCAACAGAAGAAAAGCAACTCGACGCCGTTGCCGACTCCGTTTCCTGAAGGCACCGCAGAGGGCACTGCCGCAATGCCGCACTGCAACCCTGGTTTCACCGACGACGCCACCTGATGCCGCCACCGAGCCGCTGCTTGTGCCTGTGGGCACTGCACTCCGCACCGCCTTGCTTCACGCCATCGCCCTGGTATCTCCGATGCCACTCCACGCCGACATCGATGCCGCTGCTTGCACTGTAGTTCGAGGGCACAGCTTGTGAGCTACACAATGCACCATCCTCATCATGCACCGCAGCCTTGGCCTACCGACGCCGGCGTCATCGACTCCAGTTCGTCAGCCGACGACAGCGCTTCAGCAAATACGATGCCGCTGCTGGCACTGTGACCTGCCATCACCGCGACGAGCACCGCATCTCTTCGCACCCCAGCCCTGGTCTCACCAGGGCCGCTGGAGGACCGTCACCTAGCTGCTGCCTGCACCGCGACCTGAGGGTACTGCACACTGCCCGCTGCACTTCGCACCGCAGCACCTGACGACTGCTGACGCAGGTGCTCCCGACTTCAACCGCGAGGAGTTCGATCTGCAACACGTGTGACTTCAAGGGCCCAACGACTCCTGCACCGACCTCCGGAACTGACGCCTGCGAATAAGGTGCTTTCGGAGCTCAACGAGAGGTCGCAGACGCCCTGAATATCCAAAGGTACTGTTTTGCGGGTCTTCCCGACACCGTAGCTGGCCTGCGACGCTGCAGTCAGCCAGAACTGTTTGGATTTGTTGAGACAGAGCTATCGACTTCAAGGAACTTTATTTCAAGTTTATTTTGATAACTGAAGATTTCTAAGTACTGTATTGTGCATTTTTATCGTTTTTGGTGTTGTCTAAAGAATAAAAAAATATTGGATATTTTTCTAAACTGGTGTGGTATCCTTTTGTAGTGCTTTCACTGTATTACTGTTGGTTATGTGCAAATGCTTTACACACAGCCTCTAAGATAAGCCTGACTGCTCGTGCCAAGCTACCAAGGGGGTGAGCAGGGGTTATTTTAGGAGTGTAACTCTCTTATCCTGACTAGAAGGAAGGGTCCCTACTTGGACAAGGTGCAAACCATTGCCAACTAGAGACCCCCATTTCTAACAGGTGTGGATATGGAGCCTCTAAAAACACACTACCATTAATGCAGACAAGTGCAACAATAAGATCTCGAGATCTTTGATTTTGATGAATCTGTTTACCAAACCAAACAACATTAACACCAATAAATCCTTAATACAAAACACAAAAAAACTATAACACATCAAATTCATAGTGAGCAAACGACTAATTGAGCCCAAAATCAACAACGCAATACAGCTCCTTCTCTCCTGTTTCTTTGCCCTCTCCTGGAAACTCCTGTCCCCACGTCTACCACACTAATACTGTGAAAGTACTTAATAATGCAGGCTGCACTATTTTTGATTTGTGTTGTTCTGTAAATTGAATAAACAATTTTTTTTAAAACAACGCAATATGGCATAAGACAATACAAAACAAAATACTTCAATAAGACTCCATAAACGAACACACACAGTCATCAGAATCACTCAAACGTATTCATACTTACAATCCAATCTGCTCAGGAGCAGTATCACAAGTCAGGAACTTTGCAGGGCATTTCACTAGGGAAAACTAAAAAATCCACTAGCACATGGGATAAGGCAAAAAATAGAAATCAAAGCAGAAAGGAAGTGCTCTTAAGTCTCAACCATCCTCTGCTACCAAAATTGGATGACGTGGGGTCCACTGCAATTCTTGCAACCCAAAGCTTTACCTCAGCAGAACTCCCATGGATTGATGAATTGGAGATGGTGTTGACCTCAATTGTATAGGCCAATGTGTTGCTGCAGAAAGGCACCTCCTAATGCACATCAAAATATCAGGATAATAGTAAAAGCAAAAGCTCCCACTCATTAACTGGGTTCTAGATCAGCTGAATATATATCAATGTTTTTTATTACAAAAAGCCAATAGGTAAGATACAGAGTTAAATCCATAAAGGCAAGCCAGTAAGTAGAGCATTACAGAGAAGTGCAAAATCTAAAATATCGTAAGTCCCAAGTGAGCAAAAAAACAAAAGAAACTGACCCCTAAAACAGAAACCGAAGGGAAGAGACTCTAAAACCTCTACAAAACCCCCACCCCACTTCTAATAATTACACAGTGAATAGTTTTACACGTTAGTAAGACCCGCCTGACTAGAATAGTATGTTTGGCATCATATAATTGATTGCATTTTTTAAAAAGTAACAGAACTTAACTGCAATGTTCAAATAAGTCTATACATGTTTAAACATTTCCAATTTAATAGGATAATTGTGAAAAATTCATAAGGGGGCCCCAATATATATTTTTTTTACTGAGGGTGTGCGGCATTAAAAAGTTTGAAGACCACTGCTTTAACGATATTATGTATGTCTCCCCTGAAGAAGATCTATCTAGCCCAAAGGTAGGGAACTGTATATTATTAAGTAGGGCATATATGTTTATATACATGTCTTAGCAGTAAAACTCCTAAAGTTGTCGTTTTGCTGTGGAAATGTTAGTAGCCTCATTGGCTAACACAGGGTTACAGGCTTGCACATCAGCCTGGCTAACATCTGAATGGGAATACCTAACTGGGTACTGTAAGGTATTAAATTAATCGTGGGCAAATGGCTGGTGTCATTATGTTTTTCTGACTAGTCTGACTGGGATCCTGCTAATCAGGACCCCAGTCTCTGTGCTTCTTACCTAAAATGAACTTGTTGAGTACTTAGGTACACTTCAGATTGGCTACTGGTGTATCCTTGTAAGTCCCTAGTATATGGTACTAAGGTACCCAAGGCATAGGTTCACCAAAGGTCTCCCATGGATGAAGCATGTATTATGCGACCCATTAGAGATCACTCAAATTGTGACTCCAGGCCTGCCATTGCAGTCTGTGTAAGCTGGTGCCGGCACCACTTATGACAAATATAGGTTTCCCTATATCTGAGGTCACTACACTTAAAACCTATAAGTCACTCCTAAGGCAGGCCTTTCAATCCTGAAGGAAGGGTGCTGGGACCTAATTGTGAGGGTGCCCCTGCATGAGCGGGGCATCCCTACAACCTTCGGAGTCCAAGTAGGTTGTAAGTGCATCAGCCATTATGACATATAGAGTGGGCATTCGTCATTACGTGATGACCATCTCTAAACTGGCAGTAACAAACCCTGTCATGTTTGGTATCAAACATGTTGGAATCAGACCTCCACACCGTAAACAGTGTGGGATGTATGATTCCATGCACTGTAAAGCTCTTCCGGGAGGCCCTCAGTGCTCCCGGTACCAGTACTCCGTACTGTCCCCTATTAAGGGCATCTGATACACTGCAGTATGTCTTTTGCAAGGCCTGAAGAAATATTACATCACCACATCCTGATGGAGCTAATCTTCAAAAACCAGTTGCATCATTTACAAAACAATTATCATTACAGTGCAAGAGCAAATTTTATTTCAAACAAAAACGCTTATTAAAAATGTGCAAAAGTCTATGCTTAAATAACACATATAGTAAACGCAAAAGTTTGTATAGGCACTCCTACTTAGGGCACTGTATCACAATAAGTACTCCTTCGATGCGAGGATGATAACCGCGTCTTATTCGTAACAACCCTGGAAAGGTACAGATGGGAAGTCCTAGGATGAAGGGACCCACCAAGGAGTGGGGAAGGAAACAATTCCTTTTGTTTTAATTACCCTCACACACCCTAGTGGTGTCATGCTTCATCATCGGGTCACCCTGATGCCTAAAAGTCAGGGTGGGCTCGACCATTTTTTTCAGGGAGCTCTTAGTAATAATACGACCAGGGGGGAAAAATTAAAGATTAAAAAACCACCAGCAAATCCCAGTATCCTTTTAATATTGGATTCGTTAGGGTTATTAAAAAATGTAACTAGGGGTCAGAATAGGAGTCTTTATGGTCCTATGACCCTACAGCCAACATGTTTCAGTCCTACTGGGGCCATAGAGGTCCCGGACTTTCTTCAGGGCAACAATACAACCTCCCTGGATAATGCAAGAGGAAATTCCCTACACTACTTTTTCTCTAAGGGCAGATAGCTGCTCCTTAGTTGACTAGAAGATATTTTATCTCCTTGATCCTGTTATCGCTCCATCCAGTCATGGGCGAGGTAACTCTTCGCCGGGCGCCTCGCAGAATAAGGGGTAGCCCTGTTGTCAAACCGTCATCAAGGGTCCTGCCCCGCTCTCTCACCTACTCGGTGCGGGTCCCGCGGGCCTTCGTCGCCTACTTAGGGGCCGATTACGATGTCAGTCGGAAGTGCCTCCGTGGTCTTGTTGGGGTCGGTCCGACCGACCGATGTAGCGTCGAAATCGGTCGCTCCAACCGCAGTATTATGATGCCCGGACCGGAGCAAGTTCCGGCCCTTGAACCGCCCGCTCTATTACGATGCGATCCAATCACCTCATCAGAGCTGGCGAAAGGTGTAGGAAAGTGCCCCTTTTAGCATGGTTGCCCCCACTTATTTTTGCCTAATGTTGATGTACTTCGACTGAGTGTGCCCTGGGTTCCTGCCAACCAGGTACCCATGGCCTATGTTCTTTCTCTAAACTGTACTGTTGCAAAACCAAATTGGCCACTCTGGCCACATGTAAGTCCGTTGTAAAAGGTACCATAGGTACCAAGGGCACTGTGACCAGGGACGGTCTCTAAGGGCTGCAGCACTTATTGTGCCACCCTTAGAGGCCCTGTACCTTTACACACACACTGCCATTGCAGGCTGCATGTTTTGGTGCAGAACAAAGAGAAGAGTCGACATGGCACACGTCCCTGTATGCCATATCTACAAACCACTGCCCTGGCAGTAAGTCACCCCTCTAGCTGGGTGCACTATACCAGTAGTGAGGGTACAGGTGCATGAGCCATGTACCCCTACAATGTCCAAGTCAATTCTTAGACATTTTAAGTGCAGTAATATCATAAAGAGTATATGGTATGGGAGGCTGTCATTACAAACTCCACAGCATCATCATGGCTTTACTGAAAACTGGGAAGTTTGATATCAAACTTCTCAACACATTAAACCCACACTGATGCCAGTGTGGGATTTAATGAAAAATGCACTCAGAGGGCATCTTAGAGATACCCCCTGACAAACGACCTAACTCTAGTGTCCTGGCTGAGTGGCTGCTCGCCACCTGCCACCTCTAGACCTGTTTCTGGACCCCTTGGTCGAGAGCCTGTCGCTCTCGGGGTCCTGAAACAAAGCACATCCTGGGACGAGGTGCCAAGCCTCCTCCCCCAAGATGGGCAGGGCCCACCAAAGGGAAGCTTCAAAGGCTTGCCGCCCTTGTGAGATACCCCAGCCATTTGTTGCTCCCAGCAACTGGCCACCACCGGTTCTGACCCCCACTTTGGCTGGGAGAATCAGTGGGAAAACCAAGTTAGGAGGAGAGGTGTGGCCACCTTTGCCAACCCCACACCTCAGGTGGGGGAGGCGAGGTGAAGCACAACTCTCAGTCCCCGCAATCTTGCAGATGGGGGGACCCAGCCAACCAGAGTGAGGCTTATGCCCCCTTTCCACTGGAAAGTGGCATAATAGGGGGTGTACCCACCCCAAGGAAGAGACCCATTGGCCGCGACCTATACCTACCTGTAACGTCCCTAAGTTTAGTATTTAGGGGCAACCCTGAACCTTTTCTCCTCAGACCAGAGCAACAAGAAGAAACACGAAGAAGAAGGACCGAACAGCTGTGCTGAAAGAGAACAGCTGACTTGGCCCCTGCCGTACCTGCCTATCCTGATCTCTGACTCCTCCAGCAGAACCTCAGTGTGTCCTGCAGCAAGCAGCCCTCAAGAACCATGACAACCTGCGCTGCCTTCATCAACCAAATGACTTTGGCTCTCGTGAGCACCGGACTTGCTCAAAACCAACCGACTCTGACTCCGGCCGATTCTGTGAGTCCACACCACTCTGCTTCCGGCGCCCCGCGCCCGAGTGAACCAACATCCTAAAGAGGTCCCCCTGGAGATCCTAGCCTGGATCCCAGTGACCCCTGAACCACTACAAGCTCCTAAACCAAACCTGCAGCCAACAACTGGAAGGTCCCCTCAACCGTGACCGAAGGCAACACCCTGACCGACCCCGTAACCGAAGCGGTCCAGAAAGACCAACCACGACCGTCTGACCGACTCCATCTCTGAACACTTGCAGTCACAAGATGATGACTCCCAAAGACCCCATTCGCCTCATCAGCCTCTGACCGACTCCGAAGGATCCTCGACCGAATATGCAGCATCAGCCAAGACTGCATCCTACACCCGGCCGCCCCTGTGCCGCTAGTGGTGTCTTTCTTGTGTTGGCCATTGGGCCCTACAGTTCTGACCCCGACCCCAGGAGCTTTTGTTTTCCCAACTTGGTGGCCTGCCCGCCGCAGTCCCCAAGACCACGACTGTGCTTAGCCCATTGGGTAATGTGTGGTCCCTGCACTCTGCACCCGGCAGCCTCTGTGCCGCTGGCGGTGCGACTCGAGTGCCCATCTGACCGAATCCTACCCACGGACCCGTAAACCCAGTTCTGTTTTCCCAGGACTAAGTGTGCATTGTGAGTAATACTGCAAACCTGTACTGATATAGCAAAATGCATTACCTCCTTTTCCTTTCACCTAGGAAATGTACCAGCCTAGTATCTAGAGATACCTGGCTGTGTAAGAAACGTAACTGAAAAGTAATTCCGACTATTCATATGCACAGAGTAAATACTCTGTAACCAAACCATTGCATTCTACTGCATGTCAATTGTATTCAATCGCATTATTCATGCAAAAGCACTACAACTTACCTGCACCAGGCCTGGCTTGGTTCTAGAAAATAAAAAATAACGAAATAATATTTTTTTATACAAACCAATTGGTCGAAGTTCAGTCTTTGAGCGTGTGACCTCATTTCCTGCCTGAGTGTGTACAACAAATGCTTAGCACTACCCTCTGATAAAGCCTTGCTGCTCGCCCACACTACCACAAATAGAGAGTAAGGCATTATCTACTTTTACCTCTGCCTACCTTTGGGGATCCACTGGACTCTGTGCACACTATACCTTACTTTGGTATAGTATATACAGAGCCAGCTTCTTACAGAAGGGGAAGCTCATACGCCCTAAAAACAACACAACACGTTTCCCACCACATTTCCTGTGCTTCTATGAAGCCCATCGCACATGTCATCCCGCTACTATACATAATCGATGAATTTGAGAATCCGAACCGCCGCGGACGTTGCCGCCGGTAAGTTACACACCTACCCCTCCACATTAACGTAACTACCAAAGAGAATGTCAATTGAGTGTAAAGTCTCCTGTAGCATGTTGAGCATGGTAAATGAGGGAATGTCATCACCAGGTATCCACAGTCTGACCTTGAAATACTGTCATAAATACAAATTTAAGGTCTGATTAGAAATAGCCATAGATACATATATATCTATGTATACATAAAGGTATGGATGAGTACACCACAGCGCAAAAAGCAACATGTCATGGCAACAGAACATCAATGCACACACAAAAGTTTGTCCACAGAAACACATGCACTGGCAACAGGGCCACTCCTAGAATTAGTTGTTCCCCGGGCAGAACCAGAATATATGAGCCACCAATAAATTCCATAAGATGTCATGTCATATGAAGTCACATTACAGGAAGTGACTTCAAGTTACCATAAATTCACCGCCATTGTTGAACCAGCTTTGTAAGAAGCACTTTATCTAAAGTGGATATCTGTAAATTGGCCAAGAATATATATATAAACACCACATTAATATTATGTCAAAATATATGGCAGATCTGTCAAGTGTAAATACAATACATCCACCCAATTGGATGGAAAAGCTAGGCCTAGTTCGTTTTTAACCTTACAACTTTCTTAATCTGATGCACTAATTGTTGACTGATTACTACATGATTCATACACAAAACAGACTATATATAGTCCAGCCTGGCTTGCTACTCCCCATCAGCCCAATCGTACAGTCTCATATCCTGTGTCCAGATAAATTTAGCAGTGTCGGAGCAGGCATCCACCAGAGTCTCCGCTCTTCATGATCTCAGCCTCACCGCAGGGCAGGTAGCCAGGTCAGTATAGGAAGTCACAAGCAGCATGGGATGATGTATGTGTCAGTAATAACAAACTTTGTAGGATCTGTAGGAGAGTAGGATCTGCTTCACATGGGTACCCCCACTTTTTGCTGATGCTTCACTGTTTTTCGACTTTAGTCTGGCTGGGGCCCTGCTAATCAGAACCCCAGCCTAGCTGCTTCCTCTCTAAAATGGTTTCCATGTGCCTTAGGCACATCTCTGATTGGAATCTGGAGTGCCCTTATAAGTCCCTAGTATATGGTATACTATGTACCCAGGGCATAGTTACCTCAGAGGCCTGCCAGGGGCTGAAGCATGTATTATGCCACCCCTGGAAGGCCAGCCAAAATGACACCACAGGTCTGCTACTGCAGCCTGAGTAAGGTGGTGCCTGCACCCCTTACAGTGGTATAGGCTACCTATATCACTACCATTGCACACACATATAAACCTATAAGTCACTCCTATGGCAGGCCTTGACAATCCTGAAGGCAGAGTGCTTGGTTTTCATGTGAGAGGGTGCGCCTGCATGAGCAGAGCCCCTCTGCAGCATTCGGAGTACCTCCTCTGATGCTGTTTGCAGTGCAGCCTGACCATATACTCTTAAGTGCATTATAACCTCGCGTTAAATGCTAACTTTGGGATGGCTGCACGGAAACATGTCGTGTTTGGTGTCAAACATCTTGGAATACTACCCCCCCCGCCAGTTCTGGCGGGGGGGGGTAGCATTCCACCCTTCTAGAGGGAGAGACATGTGCCAACCGGCATACCCGGTATTAACTTTACAGAGCCCTGGCATCACAAAATGGATGCTGCAGCCACAGACACGGGTCTGGCCTCCTGCTGCTGACCGAAACTCCAGCAGGGGAGGCCTGGACAATAGGTTTCCTGTTGCAGGGAGGTGTAACCACCTCCCAGACAGGCTGATGTGTATTGGGGCTGGGTGGGTGCACTCTCAAAGTGCTTTGAAGTCCAGCACTGGGGGCACATTTGGTGTCCCTGTGCATACCCCAGTTCAAACCGGCTCAGGGGCTTCCAGCCCCTGCTCTGGCGCGAAACTGGACAAAGGGAAAGGGGTGTAACCACCCCTCTGCCCTGACCCTCCCATAGGTGGGTCCCCAGAGTATGTCCAACCCCCTAACTTGGTATAAGTATGGGACCCCAGTCCTTAGGGCTTTAGATTTACCTGGACGAAACTCTGATACAGAATCCTGGACCTTCGACGCTCTACTTTAAGATTAGAGGACTGAAGAATCTCCCTTGGGGTCAAGGAATGACTCCCCTGCTTGGCAGGCACCAACAAAGCAATTGTCCGGTCTGCATCGCTGAAGCTCCCACCGGACGCCGAAGTCTTTGCATCACCAGAGGTGGATTTCCAGACTTCCCGAGGCTGCCCTGAGTCCCCAGCAAAGCTGAGGCCCGTAGCTGTCGTGGGTAACGTGGAACCGTGACCCCTGGACACCGAGCACATTTGCAAGTGCATCCTCTTCCTGGTCTCCCACGAAGTTGTGCTTTGGGCTCCGAGTAGCCCCCGCCTCCAACACCGACTGCACCGAAGATCACTGGCCCCCACTCCACGAGTGTCCCGGGAGCCAGCTCTAAGTGCGTCCACTCGAGGCTCCTTCGCGGTCGCTAGTCCGTTGGCTAGTGGGCCCTCCCGAAGTCCAATCTTCTTCTGCTTGGGCTTCCCTGGTTGCTCCAGGCGTGCCCTGACTTACCCTCGCTGGGTGAGTCCCTCAGACCTTGCTGGTCTGCACCACCGCCCTTCTTCTATTTCCACGAGACTTGCCGTTGCCAAGGCTTGTTGGGTCCAATCCGGTCGCCGACACCTCAGCAATCGACAGACGTCGTGGGACAGCTCGAATCCAGCTCCTGGTCCTCGTCGACGCCTCCTGGACCTCGTGGCTGAAGAGTCAAGACGACCGTCAACCTACCTGAAGCACCCGACATTGGTGGGCATCCGCTCATCGCCTTCCTGGTCACTGGCTAGTGACCCAGACTCTGTCCCCTCTGCTTACAGGTTCTTCAGATCTTCGATCCACCTTTGGATCCACCCGAACACTTTCGACTTGGCCGCCAGCAGCACTTTGCAGCAGATCGCCATTGAAACCGACGACGAAACCCGACCCCGAAAGACACCTATGCACCCGGCTTCCCTGGGTGAGGTAACTCGAGTACTCCGGTGCTCCCGTGGGTATAGACTCTAGAACAACCCAGTTCTAAAGGGGTTTGCTCCAAGTCCTCCTCTAAGTGTCCCTTTTCTTTAAAATTCCAACCGCGACTTTCCCCATAGAAGTCAACGGCGATTCGCGGCTGTGTTCTCACACTGCACGCGTCCCCCGTGGGTCCCCTGTGTCACTACCTTGGGTGGTTCCTTGTGGTCCAAGCACTTCTACAGCTCTAGGCCTTGTGTCTAGCTCAGTCGTGGTTCTTATACCACTTTATTGGTATATGGTTTGGTACGCCCCTAGGGCTCAGACGTGTATTTGTGCTATTACTGTTGATAACTAACTTATAACTTATGTACTTCGAACTCTAGCCTCATAAAGAGACTAGAGGGGTGTGTTTAGCAATAAATACATATATTTTGAATATATACCTGGTGTGGTCCTCTTTCATTTGGTCACTCAAGAGATTATAGACTGGTAAAACAAGCTGCTTTACATTCCTTCAAGACTTAGCCTGAAGGCTGCTCTCCATAGCTACCACTAGGATAGCTTTCAATAAAGGTTGTCTTTAACCTATCTCCAATAAGGGGTTGTTTGGACTGGTGCAAGGTGCCCACTATAATTAGTGGACAGCATATACCAGGCCAACTTCTCACAGGATCCAGCCCATTTCAAAAGCAGGCCTGAGACATATGACTCCCTTCCATGTAATCCCTATCATGCACCCAGGTCTGCTTGCAAGCAGACCTCACTCCAATACATTGGGCCACAACTATCTTGTGGGGGCAGTATGCTTTGTCAGGCCAGGTTTACATGTCCCGGGTGGACCTGTGGTATTCCACCACCACTGTTTACTGAGGCCAGGCAGCAGGGCATGAGCTATGATCTCTACTTGTCCAGTCAGGACATGATCTTCAAATGTCTGACTTGGAGCTACATTTCTCAAAAAGGTCTACAGTAATAAGAGTCCACACAGAGCAGGCTTGAATTCTGCACGCTTATAAAGGATGTTTCATGATCCAAAACCTTTGGAAAGGAAGACACACATCTCAAAACTAAGACAATTACTCACGTAGAAAATCAAGAGACAGGGAATTGCGTTTGGTGGCATATGGGTCAATGTATGTAGCTGCACACAAGTTACAAGACATTTCAACATCAACTTCAATCTCTTACTTTCATCTCATGATCCTTTTTTGCGGACAAATTGTTATGGTTGTAAATCTTCTTTCATTAAGTAGACAATGCAGATCCGTTCGGCTGTGTATAACAAACATGCATTTAACAAGAAAGAATGGCAGCAAGGGATAATTCATCACTGAGTTAAGTACCACAATTGGAGCATATGGTTCAATATTGACCAAATACAAAAACTCGATAACCTTGACAAGATAGCTGATCACAGTGGGATCCTGGGCATTTAGACGGTCAGCATCCCAGATGCCTCACATGCCAGAATTAGTGGGTGAGACCTTGGCCTCTAGTACAACAGCCATTGTTAACAGTTACCATTTTAGCATATGTGCATTCTAGGACCCTCCTCCCCGTGATCAAAGGAGGAGATGTCAGGCAGCCAGTCCGTCTCACATGACAGAGCAGCAGCTTTATCTATCCATGTCAGGACCATCTCTGATAGGTCTATGACCACGTGTCCGTTAGCCCAGGGCTTACAAGTCCTTCACCCATCCAGTGGGTCTTCCTGTGTATCCTGTAAGTCCTGTAACAAGTTGTCTCACAGGTCAGCAATTGCAATCCTGCAGAGGCCCATAACTTCCTCCATGTGCAGCACGGTTGCAGTGGCCCTACCCCACTTGAGAGTAGCTGCGCGCAAGTATTGTAGTTTTGGGAGTGCAGTGGCCTTCCAATGCATAGAAATGGCCCTGGTGTGCCACGAGCATGGCCAAATCTATGATGCTAATGGATACCTTTTGATCTCTCTTCCGCCTGAATATCCCTAGCAGCATCCCCTCCAATGGAAAGAGGTTGGCACAACCTGTCACTGCGGCAAGTACATCTGTGACTCTGGACCACAGGGTCGCTGCATCCAGCCATGCCCAGAACATATGTATAAAATCCTAAATAGGTGCATGACATTGTCGGCAGTGAGGGGAGGACACAAACTTTCTGTGTAGGACAGCTCGGGTGAGATATGCCCTGTGCTGGATGTTGAATTGAATGTACTGGTGTTTAGCCTTACGAGATACTTTACATGGGTAGCGCATAGTGCATTCCCACTCCTTGGGCGTGAACGCTCGTCCTGAAGGAAGTGGCCCAACTAGGGTCACCCGGGTCACCCTCGACCTCCTCTAGCCTTCCATTCAATGAAGAGTCGATGACGCAGTAGAGAATGCAAGCAAACTGGTTTATTCTCAAGTACACTGCAGTGGAGTCCAGTCTGACCAGCCTCCTATGATGGCTGACGAGGGACTGACTCTAGCAAACATACAATTACATTATGTAGGTTGCGAAGCCCACAAAGACCCCGCCTACCATGGAAAAATACTGGTAACTGCTGTAATACAATGGGGGTACAGAGCACAAGTTTCGATTCCGCAGCCTGGCACAAGCTGTCTACTGCCCAAGGTTGTCTGGCTTATCCTCCCTACTAGACAGGTGGGAGAAGGCCTTCATGTAATAGGAAAGGCATGCGTTAATGAGCTAGATTCAACATTGAAGAAACGAAACTCACCAAGGACCATTTTTCGTAAATGAGCAAGTAACAGTTTCGATTATAATACAAAATGGCTTCTCCTGGAGCTAAAATGGTGGCACCATTGCTAACCTAACAAATATAAAGTTCTGCATTCATTAGTTGCGTATACATACTGTATGCATAATGATGTATTAGCTATATAAATGCTAACATAATATTAGGTAAAATACGAGTAATATGGCACTTTTACATTTCAATTCTAACAGACCCTCCTTTCAGCATTTTATAGCTAAGACGTGTATCTTTATTTTTGCTAACAGGTAAGGGTCTTTACAATTCTAAAAAATAGAGGAAATATAGAAAACGAACAGGTATAATATGTCAAAGATGGATATATATTCAAGTATATGCATAGGCAAACATAGTAAGGAAAAAAACACTATTGATTATCAACACAGGGAACTTCAGGGACAGACCTTGCAAGAGATATGGTTGAACCAAAAACTCCTTCATCAATCTGCAGCATATTATCGATCTCCTGTTGGAGCATGATCTTCGCATTAGTATCATGAATTGAAATTTTCTTGGGGGATAAATAAGTAGTACAGTATGAGCAGCACAAGGGAAGACACTGAATTAAAACACAGCAACATATGAGTAGGACTATGAAATATATCACCTTCTCTAGGATCCAACCCCAACCACCAAATAATGACCAGCTCCAATTCCCACTCTCCATTCCCCGAACATTTTCCAAAATATCTAATATATGCTTAGTGATATTCTTTTCCATATTTGTAATACCAACTATCACTGCGCATGCTCCACCATTCTTAGCTAAAATAAAGTCAACTGCATATCTCGTTTGTTCGGAATATATGCGCATGCTCTCCAACTGAGTAGTGATGTCCCGTAAAGCTGCCACTGTAGAATTGGATACAATTTGTAATTTACATCCGAAATACTCTCTGGCTCGCTCACCCCTGGCCATGGCAGTACCACCAAAGGTAATGATAGAAGAGAGGATATATCCGAAAGTAATACCATTGCTGTAATTATTTACTTCCAAATCAGTGACGCCCTCACAAAATTCCTTAGTCAATGTTCTTTTTACCCATCTTATATTTGGCTTGCTGTATTTACAAGGCACCCCAAGAGGCAATACCATTCCCAAGGCCACGTCCTCGTACATATTAGTATATGTACCATTTGACAGAAAATAAAAACCTGGATGTGCATAGAGTGGACCCTGATAATCTAATGGAGCTTATCTAGTATTCATCCCCATCATAGTAGGATCGTCTTTTTTTCCTAAGCGCATCACATTTTTGTACACTATCTCTTCGGAACAATTAAGATACAAATAAGCATCCGTACTATTTATCATAGGGCAACACGCAGGATAAATACCTGCTTCTTGAGTGACAGTCAGATCTTGGTAGTGCCAACCTGTCAGGGTGATATTTCTCTTGGCTAGGTACAAATCACCACAATACATATCGGGCATGCACCCAGGGCACCCTGTCCCTCTAGGCTTTCTATAATACAAGCAAGTTCCAGGATATCCTAGGCCGAATTCACCTTTTGCTTCTACAAAATGGGGAGGACGAACATATGTATAATTTACCAAAGATAATGGATAAGCGGTCCATAGACTTGTGACTGAATCAGTGGGGTAACATGCTGTATTATCTCCAAAGAATTTCCTGTGTGTATCTAAAAAGACATTACTGTGCATTGATCGCCTATTGCGATTGGAGGAAACTGCATGATATAAAACACATGACGAGGAGGCTTCAGGAAAACACTCCAATATCCAGAACAGCCCCCCTCCCAGCAAGAAAAACAGCGATGTAATTACAGCCCAAAACTTTTTTCTGTTGAGGAACCATTCAAAACCAATTTGCCCCTGTCTCAGGGCAACAAATAACTGTTCATCTTCTACACGAGGTCGACCAAAAAGATACATTTTTCTTATAGAGCTACAAATGAAAACACCAGAGAAAGAGACGTTTTATAATGGAACCAACGGTGGAAAGGACACAAAAAAAAGGAAAAAGTAAAAACGATAAAAAAAGATCAGGGTCCGTCACAAGCCTCCCTGGCAGGCTTCTATTGTTCAATCCTTGATGGTGCTATTAAGCACTGTACGGTGGAGCCACACTGTTGCGGCTCATTCAGCAAATGTTCACGATCCTCAGGATAGGGCGCTCTCCCTCCATGGAAAAACACCCTCAGCTTATCCTGTCCTGTACCACAGGTAGTGCACCAATTGTCCAATCCCTAACCTAAGGAGAAAAACAGAAACAAAGGAGCATTTTACTAATCTTATCCACGAAGTCCATCCCTGCTATACTCACTTTTCTTTTGGTGCATTACCCTTCCGTCGAGGACGCAAATGGTACCTTTCTACTCCAGGCACTGTCTCATCTTGCAAAAGAATTTGGAATTCAGGGGTTGTCGGAGAACGAGGCTCAGGTTCCTGTTGATCAGATGAAGAGGAAACCTGTGCAGCCTTAATTTCTGGAGGGACTGCTTCATTCTCTTCTTCCGTTTGCGCCCAAGTCGGCTGGGCGTCAGAAAATGGCACAAATCTCGGCACTTTCTCAGTTTTGTGGTCCCCTATCCCCTGCTGCACCCAGCAATCATAGGGGAGGGCGAGCGGGACACGCCGGCAATGAGAAGTATGAATCCAATGCTTCCGGCCGTCCACTCTCACTGCTGTCCTTGTTGTGATGAGGACCAAGTAGGGTCCTCTCCACCGGGGCTCCAAACTGCCCTTTCTCTGGAAGCTCTTCACAAGCACAAAATCCCCAGGCTGTACGGCATGCCCTGGTCCCTCTGGTACTGGAGGCAACACCTCGTGTATCTGTTGATGAATAGAATGCAAACTTTTAGTAAGATCATATAAATAATCGACTAACAGAGGATAATCTATTTCAGAATATTTTTTCGGCCTTGGGACACCCCACACATTTGCAGGGCGGCCAACGTCTCACCCTGCTGGAAAACCAGCTAGAAATTGTTATCAAGGAATTCAACGAAATCCTTACCAACCTCGCCTCGCTCCGTAAACCACACCCAAATCCCCACTTCACCCCCACTGTCAACAACCCTACTCACCATGGGCGCCCCTCGAGTCCCCTCCACAGAGAGACCTCAACCACCCCCGCGAATCAAAGTCGGTACCTAGACCGTACCAACAGAACTAGAATAGCTATGTCCCCGAGGGAAGCAGCAGATCTGGCCGCCTCTTACGACATCCCTTCCACCGTCACCTCTCTATCCAAAATCCAGGTGATCACCGGATTCAGAAGGGACCCCTCCCCTCCTAATCACCCTAGACCCCCTGCCTCCCTTACCAACATCCCCAGGGCCCCCCTTAAGAAGAACCCCAATAAAGAGGCACCCACCACTAACTGCATGCTCATTAACTGCAGATCAGCCACTAAACATGCAACTGAACTAGCAGAATCCATCCTCACCCATGACATAGACATAGCCTTCATCACAGAGACGTGGCTAAACGATTGCTCGACACCCATCATTGACACTCTCGTGCCACCAGGCTTTGTAATCATCAACAAAGATCGAAATGACCAAAAAGGCGTAGGTATAGCAATCATCCATAAAATCAATATATCTGTGACTGAAATCGACACCTTTAACTATAACTCCTGTGAATGCCTTTCCGCCAACATCAATACAAGCGACAACAAGTCATTCCAGTGCCATCTTCTATACCATCCCCCAGGAAACACCACCATATTCACCGAACATCTGTCCGACATGATTGCTCATTGCTCACTACGAGATGCCAACAACCTAATTCTGGGAGACCTGAACCTACACTGGAACGAAAACAACAACACGGTAATCCAGAACCTAAATGAGCTGCTACTCAGCAACAACCTCACCCAGCAATGTTCAGAAGCTACCCACGACAAAGGAGCGATCCTTGATGCCATCATCTCCCAACAGGACACTATCACAATCGATCAGATCCTACCTGTCGACTGGTCTGACCACCACCTCATCCTATTCCACCGCACTCAACAAATCAAACTTCAACCCCCCACCCAAGACCCCCCCAAATGGACGAGAAATCTTAGACAGATCTCCATGGACGACTTTGAAAAAAGGGTATGCTCACTCCTGCCTACCTCCACGGATTATCTCTCTACAACGGAACTCACCACTCACTACAACTCTACTATGACTTCCATCCTCGATCAAGTAGCCCCCCTGAAACTAAAAAAAACCAGGAACATTCCGTCCAGATCATGGTTCAACTCTGACATCAACGCGGAAAGAAGACAACTAAGAGCCGCAGAACGACTATGGAGGAACAACCCCTCCAAAATTCTCCACAAGCAACTCAAAGAAACCCGAAGGAAATACAAAAAACACATTAACAACGAAAAAACCACCTTTTTCTGCTCCACCCTGGACACCGCGAAAAATAGACCCAAAGAACTATTCAACATCATCAGACAACAAACATCCAAGCCCTCAGCTGCCCTTGGCCAGGCCTCCAAAGATCTATGTGACAACTTCGCCAACTTCTTTAAAGACAAAATCTCCAAGATTGAGCTCTCACTTGACATCAACCCTAATCCCTCATGCACTAACCCACCCCCAGAAACCGAAGCCAACACACGCAAACACCCCACGAAATCCTGGAAAGCCTTCAACCCCATACCCGAAAACGAGATTCTCAAACTGATCGCCACCTCCAAACCCGCATCTCACGCACTTGACCCCTTACCCACCCAACTGACTAAAAAGCTGCAACTCTCCATAGCTCCATTCTGGTGCAAGATCATAAACAGCTCCTTGAGTACAGGCGTCATTCCCGACTGCCTCAAAGTCGGCCAAGTCACACCTCTCCTGAAAAAACCCGGCCTTGACACCAACGATTTGAACAACTTCAGACCCGTTTCCAACCTCCCCCTCCTTGCTAAAATCCTTGCAAAATGTGTTCTTTTACAACTAACTCAGCACATTGACAACTTCAACCTTCTAGATCCCCACCAATCGGGATTCAGAAAAGGCTACAGCACCGAGACCGCGATCCTAAACATCGTGGATGACATGCACAAATCTCTAGATTCCGACAAATGCTGCCTACTCATCCTCCTGGACTTATCGCCAGCCTTTGACACGGTGGATCACAATCTACTCATCAAGGCTCTGCAAGACAGAGTAGGTGCTGACGAGGTGGTCCTACAATGGTTCTCCTCCTTCTTACAAAACCGCTCCCAAAAAATAAAAATAAAAACCTTCACATCCGACTCACACCCCGTCAACAGAGGTATCCCACAAGGATCAGTGCTCTCCCCTCAACTGTTCAACATTTATATGGAACCCCTCACCTCCATACTTAAAAAAGCCAACATCACCTTCCACCTCTATGCAGACGACACCCAGATCTATCTGGAAACCTCCTCCTTTGAAGATATTCAGAGACTAAACAACACTCTCAAAGAAGTCCAACATTGGCTATCCATAAACTACCTCAAACTCAGCCAAGACAAAACCGAAATCCTCCTCATCTCCAACAAAGAAGACAATCCCCAAACCATGGAATGGCTCAATGCAATCGATGCTCTCAACGGTAATCTCACCCCGTCCAACTCTATAAAATCATTAGGAATCACCCTAGACCCTAAACTGGACATGGACAGACACATCAAGAACTCCGCGAAGAGTGCCTTCCTCAATCTGAAGCTTCTCAACAAAATAAAACCCTTCATCCCACCCAAAGACCTCAAACAAGCCACCCAATCCCTGGTGATATCCAGACTCGACTATGGAAATGCTATCCTCACTGGTACAGCGAAATCCCACCTAGCCCCCCTCAAAACAACTCTAAACGCAGCAGCCAGAATAGTCACCGGAGTCAGGAAATTTGAGCACATTGCACCTGCACTCAAAGAACTAAAATGGCTTCCAGTAGAGATGCGTGCCAGCTTCAGAACTGCCTGTCTCACGCACAAAGCCCTCCACACAGGGAAACCGGAATATCTGGCTTCCAAACTCAAAAAGGCGGGCCAGACAAGGAACCTCAGGAGCTCCAACTCCCTACTGCTCATCCCTATGAAAACACGCAAACAAAAAACCGCCGCATGATCCTTCGCTGGAAACGCACCCAAAATCTGGAACTCCATCCCAGCACACATTAGGACTATCCCGTCCTTTGTAAAATTAAAAAAACTCCTAAAAGACCTCTTCCTCAACCGTGCCTTCCCGAACAGTTAACCCTCGCTGTAGGGCACTTGCCGACTTTATGCAGCACCATGCCACTTTGTCACCATTATCTACCTCCTCCAAGTACCCCTACGCCCCTCCCCGATCCCCCCCTCCCTGTAAATGGTTTCCGCTCTAGACAGGGTGCGAGGCTCCCAGGACTGCCTTTGCCTCATTTGTCGCACCACACGCCAGGACTTTATGAACCAATATGTATACCTATGCCTTATTTTGGGACTCCTGCATTACAATCTGTTGTAAAGCGCTCCGATACCCTCGGGTCTGGCCAGCGCTATATAAAACTCCTTAAATAAATAAATAAAATACATTTCAGATTATTAACTTGCTGCATCTCAATGTAATCCATTTGGAGCACCTCGAAAGGGAGAGAAGGTGGTGCAAAATTACCAGTAGGTGTAGGGGTACCCTTTCCAGGATTATGCTTCAGACATATCATACAATGCCTCACTAAATGTACAGCAACTTTCGAGATATTGTCATTTTGCCACACAGGATACAATAGCTTACAAATTCCTTTCACACTAATATGAGCCGGACCATGAGCCATTGTAACTACAGGAAAAACATATGCATCAGGTAGCATCCACCTCTGCTTCTCACTCTTATCAGTCCAGCACCCGTCCTCATCTAAACGCCCTGTACGTTCCTGCCACACTGCCAACTCCTCGACTGTCGCCTCTGACTGTATTTTCTTGACACTGTCCAGCATATTCTCAAACATGGTAACATCTGGTACCCATCTAGCAGGTCCTGCCACAAACATTTTTGTCATTTTCGATCTAGCTGTCTCTTTTGCTGTTTGATCTGCAAAGGCATTCCCTTTCCCTACATCATCAGTGATTGCTTTATGGGCACTACACTTTACTATTGGTAATCGTTTGGGAAGGGTCAAAGCTGTCAGCGGACCATTTTGTATCTTAGTTCCATGTGAAGTTAAGAATCCTCTATCTGCCCAGAGGCGTCCAAAATTATGGGCCACCCCGAATGCATACTAGCTGTCAGTGTAGATATTGACAGTCAGTCCTTCACTTAGTTCACATGCTCGCAAAAGAGCTATCAACTCCGCTGCTTGAGCAGATTTGTAAGGAATGCGTAAGGTCTCAACTACAGTGCGCAGCGTAGTAATAGTATATGCCGCTGTAGTGGTGCCATCTGACAATTTGAAACAAGAGCCATCGACATATAGTTCCCCTTGCGGGTCAGATAAGGGAACATCAGTCAAGTCTACCCATCCCTTCGTCTCCTCCTCCGTGCGGAACAAGCAATCATGGACATCTTGGTCCTTTTCTTCCGAAGGGAGGGGTAGTAACGTGGCTGGGTTCAGAATGGCACATCTTTTGATAGTAATATGGGGTGCAAACAAAGTTAATTCATAACCAGTCAGACGAGCACCGGTGAGGTGCTGCATCTTTGTTTTGTTTAAAAGTACATCCACAGCATGAGGTACCATTACTGTGAGATCATGATTGAGGACAAGCCCTGCCGACTGTCGTATAGAGACCGACGCAGCCGCCGCGGCTCTTAAACAACTCGGGAGTACTCTGGCTACAGGGTCAAGCGTAGCAGAAAAATATGCACACGGCCTCTGCTTACCTCCAAAGGCTCGTGTTAACACTGAAAGCGCACACCCAGCCGCTTCGTGTACATACAGCACGAAAGGCTTCTTATAGGCAGGCGTACCAAGCACAGGTGCAGGACAAAGCGCAACTTTTAATTGCTCAAAAGCATGCTGGCATTCATGCTTCCAAGGCAAAGGTTCATGCACATCTTTAGTTGTCAAACAAAGCAAGGGCTGTATTAGTAAAGAATAAGCAGGAATCCAGTGACGACAATACGAGGTGATGCCTATGAAAGCACGCACATCTCTCTGTGTCACAGGGACAGGCATCTTAACAATGGCATCAACTCGTTCAGGTGTTAGCCTCCGACCCTCCTTTGACAGCAGGTGACCTAAATAGGTGACCTGCTGTTGACAATATTGGAGTTTAGAAAGGGACACTTTATGCCCTTTATTCGCCAAATGTTTCAATAATTTAACCGTAGCCTCCCGACAACCCTCTTCGTTATCAGAGGCTATCAAAATGTCATCCATGTACTCCAATAATACATTACCTGCGGGAAGAGAGAGAGAGTCCAATTGACTTTTCAAAGCTTGACTATAAATACTGGGACTTTCATGTATACCCTTGAGGAGCTTGACAGAATTGGAAACTCCTTCCAGCTAAGGCGAAGCCAAACAAATATCTACTGTTTGGATGAATGGGGATACTAAAAAAAGCATTTTTTAAATCAATCACAGAAAAGAACTTAGCTGTGGAAGGAATCATTGTCAAAAGTACGGTGATATCTGGCACCACAGGAAACTGAGGAATCACTATTTTGTTGATTTTACGAAGGTCAATTACAAAATGATAAACATCAGGATGTGAATCAGGGGAATCCAAAGGTGCCTTCTTAAGAATAAGAATAATAGGACTATTACATACATTCGCTACTGTCTCCTCAACCACCCCTGACTTGATCAGGTCCTGTACAATCTGCATCAAAGCCTGTTCCCCTGCCTGTGATATTTTATACTGAG
Organism: Calotriton arnoldi; assembly: GCA_963921515.1. Classification (NCBI taxonomy): domain Eukaryota; kingdom Metazoa; phylum Chordata; class Amphibia; order Caudata; family Salamandridae; genus Calotriton; species Calotriton arnoldi. The sequence continues at coordinate 2,181,481 of CAWUFW010002083.1, read as the reverse complement.
GAATACGAGGGAACACAGCATTCTCCTTGACCTTTATAGAAACTGGTGGTATCCGTATATCCCCACATCCGTATCCCCCGTGGCCCACAATGAGGACGGCACATCTTTAAATTCAACAGGAAGCAGGGCATCCTTTGCCAAACACTGTTTTGCTCTAGCCACATTAGGTCCAATAGTCATATAAACATCGTCTGGGGAACAAAAAATTGTAGCATGTAGCTTTTTCAATAAATCCAATCCTAATAAATTTTCACCACAATTCGCCGTTAACAAAAATGGAGAGTCCACAGTTAAAGGACCAATAGTCAAAGCAAGAGGTTTGGAAATGGGGCTCACGACCGGTACAACTGAAAAACCTACCGAAACATTATTACGACCAGACAGGGCTGCCCCGGGGACCAGCGTATGAGAAACAGAGCTATTCATCGCACCTGTATCCACCAAATATTTCTGTGTTGACCCATGCAAATCTGCTGTGACATAAGGACCACGCTGATCTACAGGAATTTGGACTGGTCCCTTTCCCTGTCCTTGGCTGTCCTAGCCATAGGACATCCCTGCAGCGTCATCCAAATCATAATGATAGTTCTGCCTTCCTCGGGGGTCATCAAAGTAATTCTGATCAGAATGACCCCCTGAGGAGGTGCCTGCCTGAACCTCATCCTTATTAGCCTCATAACGGCCCCTTCCTCGCGAGCCTCGCCCGTCAGCAACTGCAAGTTTTTGTAATAAATCTGGGCACTCACTCCGCCAGTGTCCCTCCTTTTTACAATACGCACACTGATTTGGCCCTAGGGGTGCACCACCTCTACCAACACCCCGTGACCTTTGAGCTGGACCAAAACCCCGTTCCCTTCCGGACCCTCTTGCAACTTGCTGCAGCAACACCCTTGTTTTCAAATCCTTACTTTTCTTATCCACCTTTTCCTTCTCTTCATTTTTTCGATGCTCAGAATACTGGGCCATACTCAATATCACAGAAGGGGAGGAGGTTGTCCAAGTGCTCTCTGAAGACTGCAACCGGGTTGCAATCTCCGGAAGCAGATTGGTAACAAACCTATTAACAAACAGACGAACACCACCTTCAACTGACAAATCCTGCCCAATAAAATCCAAGAAAACCCCTTCAAACCTAGTAAAAAAATCAGACACACTCTCTTCTTTCTTCTGACGACACGCCGTTAACTTATCCCAATCCACCCGTCTGGGTGGAATGAGAGAATGCATATAAGTGATGATACGACTCGGCAAAGCCAGGATCTCAGCTCTAGGTTTCTCACCGGGCTGTCGCTCCGCATCCCATGCCTTAATCTCATCCCAAGAACCACCCTGTGGTCCTGCGTATGCACCTGCCTCCATATGTCCACCGGCACCAACAGCCCAAAAAAAATCTCTATATCTGCAAGGGTCATAACTGATGAAGAGGCAGCCTCTGTCAACTCTTTATAATACGCTGTAGGGTTTTTCCTTGGATCTGGTAACTGACTTTTAAGGGCTAATACCTCACTCCTCTTTCTTGGAGTATAAACCCACTGCTCCTGAAAATGAGCTGCCACTCGTTGTTGGACCACCTCATTTCTTTGGTTCCGCTGCTCTGGAATCTCAGGGTGAAAAATAGGGTGTACCTCTCTCATCGGATACTGGGACACACTAGCGGGAGTACGATGTTGTAATCTTTCTCGATAACTAAGTAACGTCCCAACATTACCAAGAACTTCCATAGGGGCCATACCAGCTGAATATACACGATTTCGAATGTCATAGATAATTTGATGGGCTGTGCCCCGATACACTGTTCCCACAGACTAATCAATGTAGATGACATGTGCTGAAGGGCATGCTGCTGTACAAACGGGTCAAAATCTTTCATCACACTCCATATATCCTCCACGTTATAAATCGGATTCTGGGCCCACTGCGCTGCCTGATTTGCAACCATCCTTTTCTCCTCCTCACCTACATTAGATCGCGTCAATACCTGCTCCATTCGCTCCCGTATTGCCGCCCAATTCCCTCCATCTGACCCTCGCACTGGTGTCTCAACACTACTCAACACAACAGGTGAAAGACTTGGGGAAGACACAAGAGGTACAGACAAAGGGGACAGTGTCAATAATGGCTGCGTAGTGGAAGTAGGAGAAGGAGGAGAAATGGAAGCAGAAATAGCAGATGCTGGGGGGGTGCCTGCAGTCACCGCACTCGCAGTCTGTGAAACCGAAGGGGAGATAGACAAAACTGGAGCCGAAGCTGTTGAACTCACAGGGAGACTCGAAGAAAGTGGAGGAACATCAGAAGACTGAGACGACGGAACAGCAGGATATATTCTCTGTGGGGCATAGGGAGGTGGGGGACGAGTTTCCAACAGATCCTCCACAAAAGGATCCTCGTCCTCTCTAACCACATAAGACTGATTACATTGTAATCTGAACTTCCTACCAGCACAATCAAGACTTTTCTCTGCTTGCTCTTTATCATAAGCTACAGCTTTTTGCACTACTGTCTGCATTGCTTGCTTCCTAGACACCTCCTCGGCCCGTATATGCCTCTGTTTAGCTTCCTTTTGCCATACCTGTAAAGTATCAAACATTGACTGTCTACTTCTTCTAGCAAATAATTTGTCCTGTAAATTATTAAATTTTCGTTCGTCAAAAGTACCATCCAATGGCCACTGAAGCTCAGCATCGTCCTTCGTGTACTTGTGCCACAATGTACGAAACATAATAGGACCAATGCCGTGCTTCACATACATCTCAAAATTTGGAGTGCCTTCTGGAGGCGCCTGTTGTCGTTCCTCCAGCCGATGCTCCGCGATGCGACACCCAAAGCACCACATTTTACTCCAACAAGACATCGTAGCATCAGACACATTCACTATCCACCCAATCACACACACATGCACACACAGTAAAAACACACACACAAACAAAGAGCTCTCAAAAGCAGTCCGTAAACTGCACCAAGACAAGTCAGTCCTCAGACTGCTCCAAAACAAGATAGGCTTTAGCCCCAGGCCTTTTCAGAACCAAACCGAATTACCAGGTGGCCTGGCAGAACATCCAAAAATGCTCCGTATCACAATGGTCCGCAGACCCACCAAGTTAACCAAGACGGCGCCGCCCATACCAAAAAGATCCAGATAAACTCACCTGGTGCACACAGATCAAACAAAATTATTCTCCACTGCCGACTCTTCGGACCAAACGGTCAGATCCAAGGGTTTTGCCTTTTCAGGACCCCAGCCGAGATGACCACTAGACGACGAGCCGCCCGATCAGACAGGCGGGGCAGCTGCGAGAACTAGGCTCGATCATGTGGGGTACCCTGATCTGCCCATCCGACCGGACGCAACCCCGACCTCTACAACCCGACTACGGGCGAGATGGGTCACCTGGTGGAGTCCCTGTTCGGGCGCCAACTGAAGGAAGTGGCCCAAATAGGGTCACCCAGGTCACCCTCGACCTCCTCTAGCCTTCCATTCAATGAAGAGTCGATGACGCAGTAGAGAATGCAAGCAAACTGGTTTATTCTCAAGTACACTGCAGTGGAGTCCAGTCTGACCAGCCTCCTATGATGGCTGACGAGGGACTGACTCTAGCAAACATACAATTACATTATGTAGGTTGCGAAGCCCACAAGACCCATGGAAAAATACTGGTAACTGCTGTAATAGAATGGGGGTACAGAGCACAAGTTTCGATTCCGCAGCCTGGCACAAGCTATCTACTGTCCAAGGTCGTCTGGCTTATCCTCCCTACTAGACAGGTGGGAGAAGGCCTTCATGTAATAGGAAAGGCATGCGTTAATGAGCAAGATTCAACATTGAAGAAACAAAACTCACCAAGGACCATTTCTCGTAAATGAGCAAGTAACAGTTTCGATTATAATACAAAATGGCGTCTTCGGGAGCTAAAATAGTGGCACCATTGCTAACCTAACAAATATAAAGTTCTGCATTTATTAGTTGCGTATACATACTGTATGCATAATGATGTATTAGCTATATAAATGCTAACATAATATCAGGTAAAATACGAGTAATATGGCACTTTCAAGTTTCAATTCTAACAGTCCTATATCACTGTCCCATAGCCGGCAAACGGGCGACAGAGGGTCAGTTGCTGTGTGCGCCAAGGCATTAACAAGCCAGGTCACCAGTTTCCAACCTGCACCCATGAGGTGCAGGGTGTAGGTTAGTGGGTGATGCTCCGGTTTAGTGTCTGTGACCCTCCACAGTAGTCCCATCTCAGCTATTAGTGTTCCATGTGCGACGAAATTGCACACCGGAATGTCATGATCTTCCTGTAACTGGCCAAAGTGTATGAGCTCCCGGTCCCTGAATAGGTCCCCCGCTGAGGTCAATCCCATGTCTCTCCATGCTGCAGTCCTTTCCTAACAATGCTTGTATGCAACAGTAGGATGAAGTGCAGACTAACGGACGGAGAGTAAGGGATCATGTCCATCAGTAGCCTCAGGCTCTTCTCATAGCTCCAATAAGCCACTTTCACCAGGCTGTCAGGTCCACAGGGGAGCAACATCGATCCCGCCATTTCCTGCACACTTCGTCCTACTGCCTCCCAGCCAACCCTCATGCCGGCCATTGCAGCGGTGCTGCCACGTAACATTTTTCAAAAAACGGCACACCCAGGACACCCTTTACCACTGCAGCCACACTTCTCCTGCCCCGATTCCACATGAACCCTCCCAGCATGGTGTCCAACTCCGTGGAAGTGACACGAGGCACAGCCACTGCTCGGTGATGGAAAAAATACAAGATGCGGGGGAGCATTACCATCTTTGAAAGTGATATACATCCGTGGACTGTAATTGGGAGAGTGATCCAAAGAGCCATCTCTGGATGTAAGGAGGATATGGCCCTTGTCAGATTTTCACAATGAGATCATTTGCATCATGATAGTTACAGATTCCTAAGTACCAAAACACCCAAAGCTCCCACCTCACCCACCATAACCTCTTTTGGAGGATAGTCTGCACAGAGGGGAAAAACACAAGACTTGGCCCAGTTAACACCCATACTCGACACACTCTGGAAATCCGCTAGCATCTTAGAAATATCTGGAATTTCCCTGCGGATATACTGAATATAGAGCAGCATGTTGTCTGCATCAATGGATACTATATGTACCTCATCGCCTAGTGGAACTCCCAATACTTCCACCTCTGTCAAAGCTGCTGGGCCAGCGGGTCCATTGCCAGGGCAAAGAGCAGTGGGGAAAGGGGAAAGTCCTGATGAGTGCGCCTGCTCACTGTAAAAGAGGGTGATATGTATTTTCAAAACCTGATTTGGGCAGTCAGCTCGGTAGAAAAAAGCTGCATGTCTTGTTGTAGCTGCCAGTCATAGCCCAGTTTTGACAGAGTGGTAAACTGGTATTCCAAATCAATGGTATGGAATGCCTTCTCTAAGTTCAGCACTAGACAGGCTACGTAGGGCCACCTCCAGCACCGTATTTAGCCTCCGAATATTAAGCGTGGTGGATCTATCAGGGATAAAACCATTTGGACCCTATGAACTAGATGCAGCATGTGTACCAGCAGGCGGAGCACCACTACCTTACTAAGGTTTTTATAATCCATACCTAGCATGGGTAATGGATGGTAGGACGTCAGTTCAGTCGGTACACTGTTGGGTTTTACCAGTGATCCCAACAAGGACTCTCGCATGGATTGCGGTTGTCTCCACTCACTCAAGGTGGCCTGATAGAGCTACAGTAACCTGGGGGCAAGTAAAGGCTCATAGGACTTGTAGAGGTTGGAGGGGAGACCTTCCAACCCCGGAGTTTTTAACTTTGCAGCGCTCATAATCACTCCGCGTATCTACAGTTCCAGCCAACGGGGAGTTAATCCCCGCACATACTGCAGGATCAAGTACAGGCAAATTTAATCCAGTCAGGAAGTTGGCACTCCGACTACGGGGGATCGTACAGTCCATGACAATACGAAGTGAAGGCCTCATGGATGGCTGCCTGACAAGTGTGCATCTGGTTCAGGTGATCCCTAATCATCGTAATGTGCTGGGTTGGTGCTATGCCACGGAGGAAGCAGGCCAGGAGTTGCCCTGACTTATCTCCCTCAGCGTGCATCTTAGCTTGTCATATTTTAAAGTCAATAAAACGCAGTTGCTCAACGAGATGGGTGTGGTGTGTTTGAGTAGCCGTCAGCATGGGTAACATCCCAGGCTGAACCCGGACCGCAGTCTCCTGCTGACCTATTGGTGCCTCCGTTTGCATCAAATCCCTGAACAATAGTGTCCTATAACTCCACCAATAGACTCATACAGTATGAATTAATATTCATGAGGGTTCCTGGAAACCAGGCAGGGGCTACACACCACCTGCATAATATCTACGTACAAGGTTCATCCCATACGTCATCCTCAAATCCAACAATGGCTAATACAAGAAACAAGGGACAAAGAAACCCTAGATACTTTTTGTATAAATACAGCACATCTTGCTAGGGTTGGGGGAGGAGACCGAGACTTCCAGGCCGACACACTGACCAGAGACGCTGAGGCTCCTGCATGCAGACGCTCCAGCTGACAGTGGTTTAACTCATCCCTCGCGGGGTGTCCAACTCGAGACCAGGACGGGGACCCACACTCTCTCACTTCAGGTAATGGGGTTAGACTAAATCCTAGAGGGATTCTTGGCTTCACACCTACTCACATGCTAGGTACACTTAGGTACATCTAGATAGGCATCGTAGTAGTACGCGCATTTTTATCAGGCATTTTATATTCATGTATGTATTCATGATTATTGCAAGATGGTAGAACTGTACTATCCTTTTATTTTCACTGTACTGCTAATCATATATATCTGCTACTGTCTAACGGTTGTTGCAGCACATCTATTTTACACTAGAAGAACAACTGTGCAATAAATTCTTATTGTAACACGCCCAACTGTTTCTTCTGTGTAACTCTCTGAGACCGAATAAGTGAGCACGAGTGACTGAGCGAAAAGTAGTATATTGTTTCCACGATCCTGGGGGATCAGGGTTGTCATGTTCTGAGGTTACCAGAAACTATTCTCTTACCGATAAGAGGAGATTCAAGTGGCACTGTGAGCTAGCTAAAACAGAAAGGCTAACATTCTCGGTGGGGGTGCCCAGAGCCAGTCTGCCACCAATCCTACAGTTTATGTTATCCGAACGCGCAGATCCTGTATGGGTAATATAGGAACTACACGACAGTCCAGGGTCCTAATGTTTCTTCCAGGATTTTTGGCACTGTGCTTTTTAACCAACTTTAGAACTGGTGGCAACTAGAACTAGCCACTGTGCCATGGAGACTAATAGACTCGACGTGCCTGACTCTAAGATGGCTGCCAAAACCACACTCCTCCTACCTTGCCATCCCCACCGGCGCCTACCACCCGTCTTTGGTTTCTAGCCTTCTGATCCCCTCCTGATCATCACTCTTCTCTGGCGGAGCCCTAAAAGCATACATGGCCGCTTCCCAGTGGAGCTGCACCGACAGCTATAGGGGAGATTGGCCCTGGCACACCGCTATGGCCGTCACCTACCCAGCCGGATCACGGACATTTGTCTCGTTTTCTTCCCCGCTGCTGTCTCCTTCCTGTGGATTACCTGATGTCCCTGGTCTTTCCTATCCTGACTTTCGTGTTCGCTAATTTACTCCTGTATTGTTTATTTATCCATTATGTAACTACTGTGAAACTTTTGTAACTTGTAACTCGCTGTGTCCTTATGTAAAGCGCTCTGATACCTCCAGGTCTAGCCAGCGCTATATAAAACTCAAGTAAATAAGTAAATAAATAAATACACGACAGTATGTGCATAGGGTTATGGTCCGAGAATGTTCTCCGCAGGTATTCTGCATCTACCACCTCAGGTTGTAGTGTGTGGTGATATCAATTATTATCAATCCTAATGTGTAGATTGTGTACTGCAGAGTAGTAGGAGTACTCCTGGGTCTCCGGATGTAGGATCCACCAACAGTGTCGGAGGGACCAGTGTGCAGCCCATTGTGTAAGGCACGATGCTGCTGCCAACACCGGAGAGGATGGCAGGGGGGCTGAGAACAGTCAAGTCTCAGCTCTTGGACACAATTGAAATAGCCACACACAAGCCAGGGGATATGGGCCAACCCAGTGAGGACAAGGGATAGGCGCAGAAGGAAGGACGATTGGGCAACATTCGGCACATAAACACTGCCCAACAATATTGGCCTACCGTCAAGGAGACCCTCTACGAAGACATATTGCCCTTCAGGGTCTATGGCAGTATCTAATGGCCTAAATGGGACCCCTGGACGGAGCCACACAAGGCCTCCCCTTGCAAAACCAGAGTAGACGTGTGTAAAGAATGACTCTTCAAGCAGTTCTGGTCTCTTGTAACAGTGCTATTTGTGCCCTGCGCCTCCTAATATGTTGTCATAATGCGTGTCTCTTCCATTGTCGTCCCCATACCTCTGATATTCTAAGTCATAATGCAAATAGTACCTATGTGTGTGCAGTATACTGGGAAGTGTGGGGAGGGGTTTCTGGAGTAGTCTGCCCCAAGCAACACACATCCTGGAGTCTTTCCTTGGGGGGCTATGGGCCCTAATCGATGGCCTGCTACTCAATGGATCTGCATCAGGCAATAAAACAGGAACCCTCAATACCTCCATCCCAGGGCGGTATCCAAGGGGAAGACTGCCCAAACAGTGACAAAATCCACCTACAAAGGGAAACTTAGCAGTTATGCCCACACACAACTCTACCAAGGCATGCGGGGGGAACGTGCCCTGTGACGCTAATAGGTATTGCCTATGCTCGTGGTCTCATAGCGGCCATTTCTACAATATGAACTGAACAATAAGTGGCGGACAGCTAGCAGCAGCGACCCCTAACTACATCTTTTACTTTCATCTGGCAACAGATTTAGTATACTTACATGTAGCTATCCTCTCTATGCGTACCTTTCCACATTACCTCTTGACCTGTCTATTCCCTACTTTTGCTGCTTTGACCCCTCCCACATCCACCTCAAACTACATTCTCAGCTCTCCACCTCTCCTTGATCCACAAGCTCCTTGCAATCTCCCTCTGGTACTGCCACTCTTAAATCCATCTCTTGCCTCTATGCTCTACCCTTTAACTCTTACCATTCCACCCAGACTTTCAACTTCTTATTCTGGTGCTGCCTCTCTTACATCCACACCTACATTCCCTGCACTACTCTTCACCTCAATTTATACAACACCTCTCCCCTTCATGCTGTACTCTCAATGTACTATACTTATCACCTCCTCAGCAGCCGCTAACCCCATCATGTGTAATGTGCCCCTCTCATCCCCATCTCTCTCCTTTCCACCGGCTTTGTTGCATTCATTTTTGCCAAGGTGCACCATTATATCCACCTCTTATAATTCACTCTTAACACCTCACCACATCTCTCACCCTGACCATTACATTGCTCACGGAATCTGGCCTTATTCATTAGCTTCTAACCATTCACTCACTTTACTCTGATAAAGGCCTACTAATAGTCATTTGACAAAGTACAGCATCTATACATTTAAACACACCATCCATCTACTGGCCAACACCTCTCATCTCTCCATCCAGCATCCTAACTTTCACAGCTGGTATATCCCCTTGACATCCACCTATCCACTTTGTTCCCCAACAACCTGTTACCTTGTCTCACTATGGCTCTCTTACATCCACATCTCAGTTTCATGCTCCATACCTCTAATAATTTTGCATATTATTAACTACCTTTCTCACTGAATCTGCCTCTATCACAGCCACCTTTCACCGTTGTGCTACATACTTCATCTCTCATCTCTTGCTAGCCTCTAACCTTGTCTAGCTGGTTCTACCTCTTTCAGATCTATTTCTGCCTAGTATACCTCGCCCATGCTTTAACCAGTTTTTCAAGGTCCTACACTCTGATATCCACAGCCCAGCATTTCCTCCAATCCCCATTTTAATAATAAGGATACTTTACTTTTCCTATCCAAGCACTGCCTTTGACCTGTACTCCTTCCTTTCAGTCTCATCTAATTTTTACTGGTTCTGCCCCCTTTATGTCTGAGTCTCCCCTCCATGCTCAAAATGTTATCACAACTCTCTCTCACCTCTACCCTCGTTTAGCTTGCTCAGCCCCTCAAACATGTACCTCTCCCCCAACATGTTCAGCTATGCTTCACTGTTCTACACCCACCTCTTCCCTTGTCTGTCCATTTAGTGCATGGGTGTAACACAAACCCCTGTAGCTCTTGCACAGCAGACAGGCCCCCAACACTTCTGTGGACTCACAGTCCACTAGGATGACCACATGTAGCACAGAGCAATCCACTAGCCTTAACAACCCTTCAAGTCCATCTCTGTTTGATCAGGGCCTGCATCAAGCATTTCTCAGCCCTCATTTTTTATTTTCAATACACAAATTACTAAATATACAGCTATCATATGCTCAGCTCAAAATGATGTGTGTGTCAATTAGTATATTTATAGCTTGTACAAACAAAATTTTCGTTATTGAAAAAGTGTACACAAAACGCCACTCCCATCCATTCTTCACTCTTCTCCCTTCGCCGTCATACCTGGTGAGCAGTGCCGATTGTGATATGATGGCATAATGGATGTTAGACTTTAGTTTTTCGGGCGCCCCATAGGATCCCCTGCTTTACACTCAGGAAGGGGCAGGGGCAGGTGCAGGTCTCATCTATAGCACCCTCAAGTGCTGTGGCTGTTCGCTGTCGTTATGCCAATGCATTGTTTAGGATGAATGAGGGGTGACAGCAAGGCAAGTCTGTCAGCAAAAGAAACTCAAATTAAACAAACTCATAACAGTTTGTATCCGAAAGGCTGTTTGTGCCAAACATTTTGCCACATCAGCCCATTCCTAAGGGGCCCAGGTGAGGTTGTCTTGTGCGTTAACTGTGCATCACATTGCTGCACCATGGATGCAAACACCCTACGGGAGGGGGCTGACCACCTGTAGCTTGCACCACTAGCCGCCTCCTAAAGGCAGTGCTTTGTTGCCGGGCCCTGTAGTCATTAGCATTTGTGAGGCCCTGGGCAGGTGTCCACGGCCAGCACCAGCCTGGACTGGCACACAGCATCCACCCTGAACTCCATACTCAATATCATCTACACCACTGCTATTACCAAAAACTGAGGTTACATCTGCTCGCCTAAACTGAGCCAAGAAGGAGGGTGTTGCTGTGTAGCGTCATTCAGAAAAGGTATACCTTCAGCTGTATCACATGAGGGGGCAAGAAGGGGCATTGGATGACCGAGCACAGAAAAATGTAGATCACTCCTACAATACTAATAGGACTTGACATAGCCTAGCATTACCAACATGTCAATATAATGTTCATAAAAATACCCTTGGAAATAAACAGAGTTCAGCTAAATGTTTAAAACAAAATTAACACACTTCACCCATGCAGCACCCGCCAGTGGCCCAGAACAAGTAGATGAAATATCTTGGACACTACAAGCACAATCCACTCCTGTCAGTTTTGTGACAACTCCAAATCCCTATGGGGCAAAGTCACATGTGTGTCACATAACTGATATGACTATCACAGCCTTTGCCAAACACAAACTGTCAGGCATCTTAGGTACAATGTTTGGTGTGTAATATCCAAGCCAGAATCATCATATGCCTGAAAGTACAACATTTATAACTTGTGCTTATATATGAAACAGTGGCGGCTTGCCGAGAGAGTGCTGCGGGGTGGGGCGGGGCAGGGTGGGGGGTAGCGGAGTCCGACATACGACGGACAGGAGTAAGGTAAGTAATAAAATAAATAAAACAATTTACCTTGCGCGCGCTGCATCGCCGAGTTGGTAATGCAGCGCACGCAAGGTAAATTGTTTAATTTATTTAATTACTTACCTTACTCCTGTCCGTTGTAGGTCGGACTCCACTACCCCCCCACCCTGCACCTCCCCCGCCCTGCCCCACCGCCCCGCAGCACTCCCTCTGCGAGCCGCCACTGATATGAAATGCACTATCAAGTTGCTCGGTTTGTTGAAAAAGGAATCCACATACTCATGATACACATCCCTATGACTCTCCACAATAAAACCCTTGTCAAACTAAAATACCCAATATGATGTTGTGAGAAACAACATAAACCATGTCACAAGGAAAAAAAACACCAGACTAATCCACAAAACCACAACCTAGAAGTCCTAAGCTTTGTGTCTTGGTCGCAGTCTGCATGTCACACATCCTCTCTGGGCATATAGACACACTCAACTTCACTTATCTCACAAACACTCATTGAAAAGCTTGAACAACACATTACAACTAACAATACCCTTGGATAGGCCATACATCCCCTATCCTGCTGCTTACCATTCTCTAGTAAAGTGCATCATATTTCAGGATATATGAGCAAACGCAGGGCCATGTGTGCACCAACACAGATTATAAAGGAACATCACATAAGCATGATGTGGCCTATGTCCAATTCACAGATTAGAGAAATGCCCAGACTCTCATACTCTAACTGCGGCATAAGCCCAGAATGATAGATACATTACAACGCTATGTACTGTACAACTCTACAATCATACCATGTCATAACTAGAATTCAAATTGTGTGCCAACCATTCATGTACCATACACTGGGTCACATGCAACTAACACATACAAAAATAGTGTCTTTGTAAGGACAGAAACACATTGTAACTTACTGAGCCATGTCATGGACCCACAGACACCATCCACATGATGCACCCAAATTATTTCACTGTAATGACTAACATCAAAATTTGAATGCGCTGGAGGATACAGACCATAGACACCTTGCCTAACAAGAATATCTAAATAAAAGGTAACAGGGCCAGGACACTGTCAAAAGCCTACCTCACACTCACCATAGGCACATGACATGTATAATATAGGTCAACTGCCTTGAAAGTGTCATGTGGCCGTTGGGGACATTGTCGACATCACTAAGTTAGCATGAGCCCTGCCGCCATGATGCAGCTTTGCGCACGTTACTACATGGCTTTATTTTTGCAAACAACTTTGTTTATGCCTTTCACTTGATAACTGTCCGCTGTGTTTGTTCTCTGCCTGTTCCTGGAGTTTAGTCTGAACATTGTGAGCAAGGTCGATAAACAATGCCCCTTGTTATTCTGTTCTGGTCAGGCCCTAGCACCTAGACAAAACATACCAATGCAGCTGCTGCTGGAAACACAAACTTTGATATTATGGGGATACATGCATAGGACACACACACTTGGAGAGAGACTTTTCCATGGAGAAGAGCAAGACGGTGCCTATGATGTTGAACTACCATCTATAGTCTAAGGTATGGGGTCTGCAGACAAAGCTCAGAGATCTTCTAATATATAATAATACTTCTTCTTAGCAAGGGCAGGGAGGTTAGGCTCTATAGTCTTTTCTTCATTATCTTTTCATTATGACATCTCCCTTCATGATATATGGACTAGCTGCTATGCTAACTGTATTTGACCTATGCATTTTCATGCTTGTGGTGGCACGTATACTGCATGTTAGGGCACGTTAGTTAAAATACATTTTTTAAACTGTTTTCGTGTCTCTTTCAGATCTTATTGTGGACAGGTACTAGAGAGTGAGCGAATGGGTGTGTCTTGCTACCGCGATTCCTGAGAGATCTGGGAGTGTTGTGTTCTGGGGTATCTAATCACTCATTTCTCTGTGAGTGAGTAGGAGGGGGGGTGAGACAAGGTCAGTGGGACGCCTACATGGAGGGGGGCAACGTCAGTGGGAGGGCTAGATGGAGGGGGTGGTGGGCTGGGCTTCATGAATAGGGAGGGGTGTTGATTTTTTAACTTTGGACTTTTGGGATTTTGAGGTACTGGTGTGGGATGTGGAAGGTGAACTTTGGGTTTCAGGATGGGGTGGGGACTTTCTAAAATGGGGAGCTTTCCTCTTCCGGGAACGTGGGGTGTACTTTTCCTTTTTTATGGCACTTGGTAGTTTTTTGAGGGGATGATGTAGAAGGGTATGGCATGGGTGGCAGGGTCTTCTTCTTAGGTTTGGGAGGGGGTTGGTCTGTTTGGGTAGGGAAGCGATCAAGGGCAATGAGGTGGAGTTTTTGGGCAGAGTGGGAACGAGAAGAGGCAAGGGTACGGGCTGTGAAGGCAGAGGGCTGTGAGGGATACAGCATGCTGGACGCTAGTGTGGAGTCTGTTGTGTCTGTGTGTGATGGTGTGCGGTCTGCCTGTTTTTCTGTATGTGAGACGTGTGGTGCAGTGGGTGTTGTGTCTGTTGGCATGTCTGTGGAAGTGAGTGTGATGTCTGTCTTGTGAGTGTGTGTGTGTTTGGCCTTCTGTCTGTGTGTTTGTGTGCTGCATGTGGATGTTGCGGTGGATGCATGTTTATGTTTGCGTGTGCTTTGGTCAGAGAGGGGAATCGGGACTGTGGATGGGGAAGAGGCGGTTGGGAAAGCTGAATTTGTGCTAATGCTGCTGTCATTGTGGAGGCTAGAGCATGATCAGATCTCTGATTGGAAGACATATTAGGGTGAATGCCCTCCAGGAAAGATACCATCTGTGTAAGGTGATTGGTATGTGCCTGGAGGGCATCCAGCACTGCTGTCGACCCCACAGAGATCTGCCTCAGGAGGTCAATGGCCTCCACACTCAGGGTAGCAGGAGAGACAGAGGCAGGGGGGTGAGGTGCCAGGCACAAAGGAGACGCCTCCCCTTTTAGGGGAGTGGCCACGGACATGTGGCTGTGGAGCAGCTGGGAGGGTGGAGATGGTAAGGGTGGTAGTGGATTCAGATGGAGTGGACACAGGTCCAGGGGCATCCACCATCACCTGGGAGTCGTCGCTGGAGCTTAATGTTGATGTGGCTGATGTTACGTCGCTCGGGCCCTCAGTGATGCTCTGTCACTCTCCGTGCCACTGGTTCCCTCTTGCTCACTGGCTGCACAGGAACTACTCTGGCTAGCTGCTTCCCCAACATCTGTGGTGCTGTCTCCTTCGCTGCCCTGGTCTGATGCTGTAAACAAGAGGTAAAATGAATCATATAAGTTGTTCATAGGGACTTGCCTCATCGGTTTCATCACAACTCTTTCAAGATTACACAACGACATTATTAGAACTTGTAGGTAAAATAATTGATACTGTTCTGTAAATTCCACATGTTTGAAAGCAAGAAAACCTGTGTGCACTCACACATGATAATATCAGCAACATTGTGTGCTGCAACTCCTACTTCCTCATTCACAATATCTTCACCATAACTATGTACCAGCAGATGTACTCTCTCTCACTACTGATGGCCTTGTGTCATAACATACTTGTCTCATCTAATCCAAGGGAGTTTAGACCTCATAATGAGAACAGGAGTCACACACGAGATAGTAGATATGGTATACAATTTACTATCCCTATTCAACAACTTGGGGAACAGCAGGTCTAGTGTTACAGGTTACATATCTTGATTATTATACAATAAGCTGGTGTATTCATGGAAAGGGCCATATCACACAGATCACATTGAAGTTGCTGAAATGTCCAGTAGAAGATATAGGTGTTTGAAGAGTCACATGGGTTTCTCTTATCGTGGACACACATAGGAAATAGGCATACCTAGGGTGAAAGGTATTTGACCCCAAGTGTGTCATTTATGCACAGTGTTACAAAGATGAATCTGATTGTTTTTCAGATTGGAAACATTATGCCAGTTTGCCATGTAAACACAGCTTAGCACACTGCCAAATACAATGGCTGCATCTTCCTTATGCTTCATGTGGATCAGTATACCACCGGGCCATCTTGATGCATTGTCTGTACAAAATGTGAGTCCTGAACATCTTACTTGAAAACGTGTATTTTGTGAGACGCCCTGTTGGAGCTTGGCGATCCTGTCAAGAATTACGCTGATTCCCTCAGCATTACGTGAATCTTTGGATCACGTTTCCTCCTTGGATTCAATCCCTCATGCCCAATGTATCTTCAAGACACTACTCCACCATTGATGTAAACCCTTATCATTCCGGCACCCCTGGTGTCACATTTCTTCTAATTCTGGAGCGACCTAGCCCAATCACCAACTCCACACTGTACATTGGACAGTGTCTGTATTAAGGTTGCCCCCTTTTTGTTCCTGAGGAAGACCCCTATGTAAGGATCAAACAACCTTCCTTTTGTATCTGGGGTCGAAACGTCGACTTTTCTTACATCTGGATCTGTACTCAAACTTTCAGCCCAGCAGCGGACAAACGTATTATGCATTTACGGCATCGCATCGCTTGGGCCATTGAGTTAGCCTCTTGAAAACTATGTTAGACAGGTCAATCTCACTCTTGTAAATATTGTATATTTTGAAATGTCCATCCTTCACATCTCCTTCAATTCACAAGTACTACCTTGAGCACTTTATTCACCTTGTCACTGTGGAGCAACCACTAAACTCGCGAATTGAAGAACAAGCAAATCAATCAATACTTGTCAATATAAAACTTTGTTGACAACCAAGTCAACCTGGTCATTGTATGATTTCATTATTATGGGGTTTTTCCTATCCTTGTGTTTCCCCTTTTAGAGGTTCATTGATCAGTTGGATCTTTGTTGTATGTATCATTATTGGCCCAGTTCCAGCTGATATTGGGTATACTCTATTGTTATGTAATTACTTAAGTGTACAACAGCATTATATGACACTTCTACATTGCAAATGGTTTGTGTATGTAATTGTTTGTGAAATGCAGACATGACAACATGACCGTGCCCACCATATGACATTAGTGTGCATATATTGCATTGTGATACACTAGATGTATGTGGCGTCCCAGATGTCATGCATACATGATCCTATTGTGTGTACAGATGAACTATATAATTGATATAACAAACATAAGTCTAGGCTTCTTGGCTTGTGAGTTTTGGAGTATGTCCTGCTTGATTTTGCATGAACAACAACCGACACTAGTGAAAATTACACTACTGCACAACATTTTATACATGTTTGGCAATGACATGTATGCTGGGATATGTATCTAATAATAATATTGATCAGTGAAATGTGTTTTTCACTGACATGGAGTGTTATGTGTGGTTAATTGCTCTTTGCTGTTGGTATAAGTACATGTTGCTTGGTACATTGTGAACTGACACCAACTGTGTATAAACTCTACACATAGGTATCACAGAGGAGCTGGAAGACAGCCTCCTGTGTACATGCCCTTTATAGACCTCCAAACAATGGAAGAGAGATATATAAACTAAAAATACCGTCTCACGATGATTTGTGCCAGCAGTTGGCACCTTATTTGCGGCCTCATCGCACCTATCCAACAGCACTAACCCCCAAGTGAAGGTGATGACAGCACTGCATTTCTTTGCCACTGGAACATTCAAATACACAATGGCAACATCGGGTCGAATATCCCAGCCCATGTTTAGTAATGTTCTTCGTGATGTTGCAGGCATTGACCAGATACATGGACCACTATATAACGTTTCCGAAACCTGGAGAATTGGCCGCCATCAAGGGTGATTTTTATGCTTTTGGACAAATACCCCATGTAATTGGAGCAATGGATGGCACTCATGTTGCTTTGATACCGCCACATGCCAATGAACAGGTGTATCGCAACAGGACACACTTCCACTCCATCAATGTCCAGGTGGTGTGGTTGACATGTGCAGATTCCCAGGGTCTGCACATGAAGCATATATCCTGCGTAACAGCATCATCCCACGTTTGATGAGTCAACTGCAACCTGAACGGGCCTGGCTTGTTGGTAGGTGATGTTGTATATGAATGTTGTAGTGTGTGTTGTTTGTATGTCAGATAGGAATATGTTGTTTGACAACTTAACTCTTTTCTACCTTCAATTTAGGAGACTCTGGATACCCCAACCAGCCATGGTAACTGACACCACTGCGCAACCCAGTCACCCCATCAGAAGTAGGCTTTAGGGAGGCCCATGGCCGGACCTGGTGGATAGTGGAGCGCACTTTTGGCCTCCTGAAGTCAAGATTCCGCTATCTGGATATGACAGGAGAAGCCCTCCAATATGCCCCAGGAAAGGCGTGCCAGATAATCGTGGCTTGCTGCATGCTACACAATGTAGCAATTCGTAAGAACATACCTCTAATTGAGGGCGAAGAAGACCAGCAGGTGACACCATTGGAGGATCCAGAACTGGGCAATGATGACAGTGGTGATGATGATGGAGTGGACTAGAGACAACAGCTTATCAACATCTTTTTCACATGACTGTTAAGTATGCAATGAGAGGAGGTTACTAACAACCATTGCTTGTTGTTGTGTAGCTGTGTGGACAATGTGTATGTATGCTTAAGAGTGTAGGATAAGTGTCCTGAAGTTTGCGGCAGACTTGTTTTGGAAATAATGAAATTTACATGTACAGTGTTTCAGTGAAGCCTATATAGTGTCAACAATGACATTGTTTTGGCTGATGTGTCATACTTCGCTGGCTTGTGCGACATTATTTATGATTGCTAAACTCTGTTTTTCATGAATTTTTTTCCAGTGTACTTTGCCATGTCATCTACAGAGTGGACTTGCTGCGTTGTGACATCACCAGACATATGATGCTGTGACAGACACCAACATGGACGTGGAAATATTCAATCAATCAATCAATCAGGGGTTTATAAAGTGCGCTACTCACCCGTGAGGGTCTTGTTGTATACTTCATAGGGTGTCCATAAACGGGCTTTCTAGAATCATGACCATATATAGGCACAATCCAACCTGCCCTTATATAGGCATACAATCCCAGACCTTATTTAGGCATAAACCATGCATACCAAATACAGGCATGGATTCCGACATCCGTCCACCCTAGCGTCTCAACGAGTCCATGAAAAAACAGACCCTCAGGCTGCGGGAGTTTCCCTTGCCCAGGACTATTGATTTCTTCAAGGACTCATACATTATGCATGAACCTTTATTCCTTAAGGGATTCATTCATGACGTCTTTCGCTACCCAACTCACGTCAATGCTAACATTTTCAGGTATAAATATACCTTCCCAAACCCCTGTAAATCAGAGGAGACCTCGACTTCAGAGGAGCCCGATTCCCGGCCAGATGCACTGAGAAGACGCTGCCCTTCCTGCACGCAGAGAGTCCAGCTTCCAGTGATCTAACTTCCCTTGCGGGGTGTTGGAGTTCGAGTCCGGATAGAGATTCCTACCTCTCTCATTCTTCAGGTATGGAGCAGACTAGAACCTAGAGGGACTCTTGGCATACTAGACTCTTGGCATGCTAGGCGTAACATACTCTTAGTATACTCTAGTCAGGAATACAGCACCTACTTCTACTTCTCCCTACACCTAGGACAGGTTAGGTACACTGGGTAGAACTAGTCTAGAAACGCATCGTATGAGGACTCACATTTTTAGGTTGTGTCATTTTATGTAAATGCATATATGCTAAAAAGATAATGCTGACGCAGTATTATTTATTTTTACTGCTCACCTTGTACATTATTTATCTCGCATACTGTCTTGTGATCGTAACAGCACATCTAACTTACAACAGAAACAAGACTGTTCAATAAACCTTTTTATTGAAACGCCCGTCTGTTATTTCTGTGTAACTCTGAGAATAACTGAAGCATTCACAAACTGAGCTGAGTGAAATAGTTATCTATTGTTTCTACGACTCTGGGACACATCCTGATTCTGTAAGGGAAACACAGTGGTCATGTTTTGCGGCTGCCAGAAACTAATCCCTTCTTGTCGTCAAGAAGTTTCTAGTGGCCTCTGAGCTAGCTGGCACAAGAAATTAAGTTTAATATACTCGATAGGGACATACCGACCTTAGTCCTATGTCAAACCTATAGGATATATTATTCCAATGCGCAGAGCCTATAAGGGAAATAGGAGCTACACTACATGGCGCCCAACGTTTGGTAAGGCAGTAATTCAACGTTAGATACTGAGTAACTCAGCTGTGCACTTTTATTTTTCTCTCAGAGACCCCTACCCATATACTCCAAAAGACGTATGGAGTGGGCAGGGTTAGTATCCGCCACGGCTACATAGGGCAGTACCCTATATATTAGCTGTTTGGTTTGCTCAACGTTGAAGGATACAGTGTTCCACAATATTGTGCACCTTATCTTTGTTTCCTTGAAATTTGTTTTACATATTTTCAAGCAGAAAAATGTCAGGCACTGACAATGACGCCGGAAACGGTGTAGCTGCGGCTGATCCAGCCCAAGCAGCATTTTTTAACAACACCGGTTTAAATGAAACCGAGGAGGGTGTCATAGACATCGCTCCAAACTTAAGAAGAGCCATTACTCTAAAACTTATAAAACATGGCCTACCACCGAGAGGAGGTAGAGCAGTTTTCGTGATTGAGGCACATGAATCCTTTCAGACAGAGGTATTCTATTCATGGGTAATTCTTCCTGAATCCAATCCAGTAACACACTTGTTTCACTTCTACAAAGAAGATGAACCACCAGAGGAATACATTCCTTTCGAGGATATAGAGATTCCATTAACATACCAGGAGCACCAGCTCTGGTTTAAAGGCGCCTTAAAACATAACAAAAATATAACCAGGCTCGGTCCGCTAGGCAGACCAGGAGCAACATGGCCGATTCTAGCCGGCTACACACCTCATCCAGACATCGAAATAATGTCAGACGAGGAAATACTTAATCAACTCACAGAGTTAATAAAAATCTACAGACAATTGGTTCAATATGTCATGAGGACTTTCACAGTCCAACAACCATTAACACTTCCAAATCAAGCTCCTCCACAGGTGAGTACACTAAAAATTACACCACAGACTCTATACGCAGTCATGGGTAAAATGCCCACTAAGCGGGAGCAAATTCCATTTTGGATAGCTCAAAAAATTACTCAAATCGAAGCAGTATTTCCAAATACTAGCCCGCATGAGAAACACAGAATCCTAACCATTAGTTTACCAATGGGGATCACACCACAACTGGAAGACTGCACCACTTGGGGCTCAGTCTTTGCTGCCATCTACACTAAAACACACGGCATTCCGTCAATTGCGGTAATACCAGACGTCCTAAAACAAATTCAAAACGAATATGGAGCAGAGCCTGCTTTAAATTTAGGTATGAAATTACTGAAAAATTTCGACCAGGTCTCAACAATAATATTGTCAAATATTAAAGGAGAGGCAGCAGCAGTGGCGATCCGACAAAAATTAAGGGAATTTGATGTTACAGAACATCAAACAGAGCTACCCAGAATTATAGAGCAATCCTATGCAGAATTAGGCAGAGATAGTTTGGGTGGGAGACCAGCTAAACCAAAACTATCTGAAAGTCCTGAGAAGGACTCAATTAAACAAACTCCTACATCTTCTAAAAAGAAGTGGGAATCTAACAAACAAAATTCAAACGAGAAAGGTTCTCAATCCCGAGGTAGGTCTCCTCAAAAGGAGCCCTCTGAAAGGAGGTACAACCTCAGGAATAGGGATAATTTGAGAAAACCTGACAGGTATCAAGATAATGATACACGTTCCTCTCGTCCCTTTCAGGTCTCATCACAGACTTCGGAAAGAAGAGGACGAACAGAACATAGAGAAGAACGCGTGAAATCAAAAGACGACAAGCACGCAACAAAAACTAAAGCTAAACCTCAATTCTCCAAAAGAAAGTAGCAGGTCTAATAGTTAGACATGCCGAGAATTCTGAGAACGCAGCTCAGGAACGGAGAATGGGCTCAGACAATGCTGGACAGTGCAGCAGAAGTCACAATAGCTCGCCAGAACCTGATGGAACTTCTGGATATAGTGGACTTGAATGAGTACATTACAGTAGAGACTGTAGATACCAGGGTTAGTACTCCACAAAGGTTATATGAAATAACACTCCGGATTGAGGGAGACAAACCTAGACAGGTTAAAGCACTTTTTTGGGAAAAACTATCAAAGGGTTATGACATACTTCTAGCAGAAAAAGACTGGCCACCACAATTTGTCAGGGAGTGCCCACACGGCGAGGACATGATTATGCCTGCCTTCTCCAATCACATACCAATTCACTTAAAATATACATATGCCAGAAAATGGGCAGTGGCCCAGGCTCCAGCATTATATAAAAATCATGTAGGATGGGATGAGGACTCACCTCACCATAAAATAAATCTGAAACATGAACCTACTGCTCAGAGGCAGTATCCTATTAAGCAAGAAGCTAAAAAACAGGTCAGGGAGATTTTGAATCAACTTGAATACCAAGGGGTGATTGAAACATGCACCTCCTCCATGAACAATCCTTTGTTTCCTGTCTCCAAACCAGACAATACATATCGTCTAGTTTTGGACTACAGACATTTAAACACTTGTTCTAAAACCTTTGCAGTGCAAAATGCACATAGCACAGCATTAATGAATAACATTGTGCGTAAAAAATACAAAACCACATTAGACATCTCAAATGGTTTCTTTTGTCAAAATATAGCACCTGAAAGCAGGTACTTAACGGCATTCTCCATAATGGGGACCCAGCGTCACTTTTGTCGACTCCCACAAGGGTTCAAGAACAGCCCGGGGTTATTCTCAGCGAGAGTAACGGAGTTACTACAAATCTATGACAACGAGGCATTGTCCTATGTCGATGACATCTATCTGACAGACGATGACTTGGAAAAACACTTGAACAGGGTGAGCACCATTATATTGGGATTCGCCTCTGAGGGCTACAAGTTCAACTTTAAAAGTCCCGAATTGCCCATCTCAATGTCCTATTTTTAGGATATGAGCTTTCAAGTGAAGGCAAGAGCTTGGCAGCTAACTTTCTAGAGAAATGTGCGCTGCTCCAACCTCCAAAAACGCTAAAAAATTTACAATCAATACTGGGATTCCTAAATTTTGGCAGAACATACATTCTAAACTACGCAGAAAGGGTTAAACCTCTCTACGCATTAATCAAACCTGATTACACAATCAAAAACTGGACACAGGAACACACAGAAATTTTGCGTTCACTCCAAGCTAACATGTTAGCAACAAAGCACTTACAAACACGCGTAAGTCAAAGAAATTTGGTGATTCGAATAATTTCGGGTCAATGTGGATTCACTTACTTAACCTTTAATGAGGGTGAGAAAGTACCAATTGCATACAAATCACATTTGTACACACAAGCGGAAATGCGTTTCAGTTCAACTGAAAAAATTCTGGCAGCAGTTCAAACAGCTGTAGCAAAAGAAAGAGCCTTAGCCCAAGGGAAACGCATAATTGTCGTTACCCCAGTACCGGCTTTAGAAGCGGTCACAAAACCGAGCATTCCGAATGCTAAAGCTTTACATCCGAGATGGATACAGTGGGTTAATTCTCTTGCTGCAACTGATGTTGAATATGTTTTTGATCCAGATTTAAAAACACAGGCATTTCTCCAATATGAACAAGAATGTCCTCTGCCCATTGAGATTCTGCCTCTCGATCAGTATGAATTCGTAATTTACACTGACGGATCCGCACAGCCCGCAACAGGGAGTAAGCAAGCTTACAGTGCAGCGTGTGCTATCGTTAAAGGTCGCATGCGAAATGGCATCTTCAGACCTATGGTCACAAAAACTCAGTCACTAGGTGATTGTACAGCTCAGCGAGCTGAACTACAGGCATTCAAACTGGCACTTGAAAGTACGGATCGAGAATTCCTCACACTGATAGTGTGCGATTCCTATTACTGTGTTCAGTCGTATAATGACTATATACGAACCTGGCTTGAAAATGGTTTTAAGGATGCAAAAGGTGGCACAATTAAGCATAAATTGCTTTGGGAACAAGTAGTTCAGTTGAAAAACGAACTACCAAAGGCTCACGTGATTCACACACTGAGTCATCAGCGTGATGGCGTTCACGTTGCAGGGAATTCATTGGCTGACGAAGCCGCGAAGGGGGCTGTTCAGACGGCTTCCGTAGCTGCGATCACTCGTTCAAAAACAAAAATAGACGGTGAGATAATGTTAGCTGTCAATGCTTCAAGCAAAGGCAGCAGTGCAGCATTACCAAAAAAGTTTCCACTCAAGTACTCTTATGTAATTGATGCGAATAACGTTCCTTTTGCTCGAATCCCAGGAGTGGGGGATAGGGTAATTCCAAACATGGAACGAAGAGCAGCCTTGATTTATGAAACACATTTGGGGGAGGGTCTGTCACATCAAGGGATCTCAAAAACAATTTTGAAATTAAAAGAGATGTACTGGTGGCCTGGAATGAATACACACATTCACATATTCATCAACAACTGCTTAGACTGTAAATTACAGCGAGAAAGCCACCAGACACCATGCAGCGAATGCGGCAGCCCAGTGCAGACACCACTGTTAGACAGCATTAGGCTATCTAATCGCCAGCGTCCTACTGGACAAAGGCATTCCCGCAAATACTAAATCTAGGTTCCTATGGTTATGGCCTCAGCGCTCAGCTGACGCTCGAACTGTTATAAAAGATTTGCGAGTCTTTATCGGCACATACGCAATAGGCACGTTTCATTCTGACCAGGGTCCTGCGTTTAGCTCTAGGGCTTACAAGGAGGCCATGGCCAGTCTGGGCGTTGCATTGCGGTACTCCTCTCCATTCCATCCTGAGGGAAATTCTGTTGTGGAAAGGAAAAACCGGGACATAAAGCAGTCTATAACAGCTAGGGTATTAGGCTCGGGTGATGGGTGGGTCAAACACCTAAATAGCGTCCAAGGCTCTATCAATAATTTGCCAAGAAGTTCTCTAGGGGGAGTAACTCCATATGAGGTCCTATTTGGGACAAGAATGTGGGTTCCAGACTTAGAACACGTAGGCACAGTGGTGGACAAAAAAGAATTTGATATCAAAGATCGTTTGGCTGTTTTACAGGAACTTAACAGATTAAGAACGAAACAAAGCAACGTATCCTTACAGCCAACCACCACTGGGGAAAAATCGACGGTCCCAGCAAGGCCTGTCTAGATTCCAAAAGTTGGGGATCTAGTCAGAGAAAAAATCGCGGACAAGAAGGAATTTGGACCTTCTTACAGACAACCGGTACCTGTTCTAGCTGTTCAAGGAACAAGGACAGTACTTCTGCCGCCCCTTGCTGGAAGAAAGGAGAAAAGATTTGTGTCAATCGACCTGATCAAACCACAGTATGTGGCCAATACTAAGCAGTAGGCCTCGTGGACTCCGACCTAGTAGCAGACGCACTCCTCTCGCTACTATTCAAGAGGTTCAGACTGAAAGACTGATCACGATCGAGAATTCAGCTGTAACAAATGAAGGACTAAGCAACCCAGCTATGGAACTCATCCCTCTTGACAACCAAGTAACAGTTCGTCCAAATACACCTGTCTACGCCAACGTGACTCGTGAAGAACTGGTTT
Organism: Calotriton arnoldi; assembly: GCA_963921515.1. Taxonomy (NCBI): domain Eukaryota; kingdom Metazoa; phylum Chordata; class Amphibia; order Caudata; family Salamandridae; genus Calotriton; species Calotriton arnoldi. The sequence goes on along the minus strand of CAWUFW010002083.1, from coordinate 2,156,149 downwards.
CTGTGATTTCAACGAATCCTGATGCAATTCCAACAATTGACAGAACTGCTTCTGGCTATTTCATTGACTTTGATACGTTCTCAGAAGATCCAAGCGAACCTGAAACGACGCCAGCATCATCAAAACTCAAGCAGCAAGTACAAGACTTTATTCACTTTCTGAAAAAGACTTATCTGGTTTCTCCATGGATTGAACTCTGGATTACATCTGGACTTTTTGTTTTCCTGCTCTGGCTAGCTTTGGTAACAACAGTAAGCGTGCTTATAAATGGAAAATACATCCATGTGAACATTGAAGGAAAAGACGTGAATGTACTTTTGAAACCACATAAATCTTCCCATCGTGAAGCAAGAGACTTGTCATCAGTGAATATCACAGCTGTTCCTATACAGGATGGTATAGTGTGGGACAAAACAGATTATGAAATATTCGGCCCAAGTGAACAATTGAACATTCCACATTTGTTTAAAATTTCACTAAGCGATTTGATAACGTCCAGTACCTATTCAGATGATTGGGACTTAGAGACTGTTCAAGATATAATGTTTGATCTAGAAAAATCTGCTGCATTTTCTAAAAATGAATATTTAGAGGGTACAAATGATTATGAAGAACTGTATTGTTATAACCACTATGGTCATCATTATTTGCACAAAACTGCATATCCAAGAGATATATTTATGTTTAACCAATGGGAACATTGTCCTACACCACCACAAAGTAGTTCAAAAACTTTTGCTAGTAAATTTCCATATTTTTCAGGTTATAATACATCTGATCCAGAAACGTTTTACTATAAAAATGTAAACAAAACAGGACTGAAAATTATGTTAACAAATACAAAACAGATTTACTCTGAAGCATTTATTGCCCAACTGTCTACACAGGGTTTCGACTTATGGAAAGACACAATTGAGACAAAAACTGTCTGGGGTAGTAAAGATTGGCAAGTACAGGGTATAGAAGCTTTATTTAGAGCCTGTATTATCCCTGAACAAATACTGTTTTTGAATGACACCGTCCAACAGACATCTTGTCTTGGATTAGCCAAGATCAAAGAGATGAAAACACCTTCTGTGCCAACACCTGCCAGTGATAATAATACAGAGGCACTGGTGACAGTTGACAATATACTACAACTCAACAGAACTCATCCAAATTGGAAAAAATGGTTGATCTGGCCCACAGACACAAACAACTGTCAGGAAAGGTTCTTGAACAAAACTCAGGGCTTTACTATTCATAGGCCAGACCCAAGATATGTCCAAAGACAACATCCGGGGGTAGTAACAACATACAGTGTAGGTAATTTATGCCTCGATTGGCTGCATAAATCTACACTACAGGATGTGAAGCAACACTTAACCTTACTTGCACACGACGCAGATCTTAGGGAATTCTTGCTTGGACCAAGAAAACCGCGTCAAAAACGTTTCATATATGCCGGCATCTATGCTGCTTATAACGAAGCATGGAAAGTTTCACAGATAGAGGCTGCAGAAAGAATACGTGAACTTGATCGTATTAATTTAGAGAAAACACTCTCTGTAGTCGACAATGGGTTAACAACTTTGTCCTCCAGAATTTATTCATTGGATGGCATTGTATCCTCTGCTATCGACATTCTAGAACAAGATTTGGCTATGTTACAACAAGGTCAATCGCAATTACGTTCTATAGTGTTATTGACATGGACGCTGCAATCATTGCGAGCGGGCTATGTGCCTTGGCGTTTCATCAACATGTCGTCTCTGTTTGCAGAATACAATCTAACTGATAAACAGATCGAATTGGCACAAAGAGGAGCGAGGTATACAGTGCTGAGCATTGAAAAAATGGAGAAATTACCATTTACAGTGGCAGAAAAACCAGCTACAGAATGGGTTATTCATGGCAAAATAACGTTGCCTGTGACAACTTTTCAGTTTCAGTATTGCCTCAGACAGATGCAAGCAGGCAAATATGAAAGGTTGGGTAAGGAATACATTAAGACATTTTGGGATTTACCGTATACACATAAATGTTGGAGTGGGGATCGTGAAGTGTTTCTTAGCGGTACTAACTGTAAACATGCACTGACCGGTTCACTCATATGTCAGGACATTATTTTGCACGGAGCTTGTAATGGTTCTGTGGCAAACCTGTCTTGCCATCAGCACGGTTCTCCAGCTGCTGTGATTAATCCAACGTTTGGACAACTTTCGAATGGGAGTTACCTCATGTTGAATGATCAGAGCTGCTGTGGAATGTTGCCAGGCATCCCATATCTAGTAACGGTCAACTCCAGGGTCACTTGCTGTATGCAAGTATTGTTTCCCCAATAGACACCGTCAGGGAGTCGCCTTTGTGGCCTTCACTTAACGTCTCTTTTATAAGATTTGATACTTTAAGCAGAATGAAAGCCATGCTTTTGCAACAAACAGTGCCTTTGACCTCGGCCAAAGAAACCTATGATCTACAATTTGCAAGGACTTCGGCTGAGATACAGACTTTAATACGTACAAACTGCCCCATACATTTCGTAGAAATGTTATCACGTATCTTCAACATGTCAGATACAACAGGAATTGTACATGTATTTAACAGCATTTGCACCGGTCTCTTAGCACCGTTCCAGGCAATACTTGGAATCATTCCGAACTTTGCACATTCGGTGTTTGGTGGCATACCATTAATTCTAGCACTTGTTGCGGGAATTCTATTCATCTGTCTGCTATTGCGCTATGGCCAGCCACTTCGCCGAAATAACTCCGAGCGAAATGGAGAAAGCTCTCCTTGAAAGAAAGTGCCGTGAGCGAATAGTACAGCTATTGGGCATGACTCGTCTACGAGACCTTAATACCACGTGGTTCCTGTCATTCCGACCAATCTGGCAAGATTGCATCTTACCTGTTCTACGCTGCCTGCTATGCGGTGAAGAATGCGTTTTGGACGCCTGTCTAACATATCCATCAGCTGCGCCAAAGGATGTCGATGCTTTGCTGGACCCGATAACGGCCCATGCTTTGTGTTGTCCCCAGAGGCTTCCTATACTGATGTCAGCATTCATTGAGATCTCACAGTCGCCTCCTGCTGCTGCTGAGGTACGAGGAACAACTCCAGGCACACAGGTAACAACGAACGCGAACATTGCTGAGAGCGATGTTTCCCATCTTTGTGCGGTCAATCTTTTACACGAGGTGTTCCAACTTACACCAACGACAGTGGATGATGTTTTGTCTATTGAAATAGATGATCTCATGTTTACACCAGACCCGTGAACTGACTCTGATTCGGCATACTCTGTTCCAGTGCAACAGCTAACATTTGGCCTTCATTTTTCTAAAAACCTTGGAACTTTACCAAATTTGAACTTTCGTCCCATTTTTTCGAACGAAAATGGCACGCCAATCTGCTTAAAGTAGAACTAGCCTTATAATACAGACTTGGCAGTACTTCCATGGACACTTAGTCATCTTGTGTGTCTAAATCAGTTCATTTAAATTTCATGACAGGAAATGACTTTGATTTTGAACAACCTTATCGATCATTTTCGTCATATGTAAATATTGCTTTTATATTTCGTTCCAAATGCATTTATTTCATACTTTATGCTGGAAATATGAAGCACTGCTTAATGATGTACAGCAACCTTTGTATTTTAATATGTCTTTTAAAGCTTTTAGGATATGTTTTAATATGCGGTACTCCATTTTAATGTTTAGCATTTTAAATGTTTAGCATTTTAGTATTGTTGTATACACAAAAGAGGAGTGGGTGTTGTATACTTCATAGGGTGTCCATAAACGGGCTTTCTAGAATCATGACCATATATAGGCACAATCCAACCTGCCCTTATATAGGCATACAATCCCAGACCTTATTTAGGCATAAACCATGCATACCAAATACAGGCATGGATTCCGACATCCGTCCACCCTAGCGTCTCAACGAGTCCATGAAAAAACAGACCCTCAGGCTGCGGGAGTTTCCCTTGCCCAGGACTATTGATTTCTTCAAGGACTCATACATTATGCATGAACCTTTATTCCTTAAGGGATTCATTCATGACGTCTTTTGCTACCCAACTCACGTCAATGCTAACATTTTCAGGTATAAATATACCTTCCCAAACCCCTGTAAATCAGAGGAGACCTCGACTTCAGAGGAGCCCGATTCCCGGCCAGACGCACTGAGAAGACGCTGCCCTTCCTGCACGCAGAGAGTCCAGCTTCCAGTGATCTAACTTCCCTTGCGGGGTGTTGGAGTTCGAGTCCGGATAGAGATTCCTACCTCTCTCATTCTTCAGGTATGGAGCAGACTAGAACCTAGAGGGACTCTTGGCATACTAGACTCTTGGCATGCTAGGCGTAACATACTCTTAGTATACTCTAGTCAGGAATACAGCACCTACTTCTACTTCTCCCTACACCTAGGACAGGTTAGGTACACTGGGTAGAACTAGGCTAGAAACGCATCGTATGAGTACTCACATTTTTAGGTTGTGTCATTTTATGTAAATGCATATATGCTAAAAAGATAATGCTGACGCAGTATTATTTATTTTTACTGCTCACCTTGTACATTATTTATCTCGCATACTGTCTTGTGATCGTAACAGCACATCTAACTTACAACAGAAACAAGACTGTTCAATAAACCTTTTTATTGAAACGCCCGTCTGTTATTTCTGTGTAACTCTGAGAATAACTGAAGCATGCACAAACTGAGCTGAGTGAAATAGTTATCTATTGTTTCTACGACTCTGGGACACATCCTGATTCTGTAAGGGAAACACAGTGGTCATGTTTTGCGGCAGCCAGAAACTAATCCCTTCTTGTCGTCAAGAAGTTTCTAGTGGCCTCTGAGCTAGCTGGCACAAGTAATTAAGTTTAATATACTCGATATGGACATACCGACCTTAGTCCTATGTCAAACCTATAGGATATATTATTCCAATGCGCAGAGCCTATAAGGGAAATAGGAGCTACACTACAGTCTCAAGGCGCTGGGTGGTGGGGGGGGTGCAGCTCCGGATCAGTCGAAAAGACAGGTCTTGAGGTTCTTCCTGAATGTGTGCAGAGTGGGGGAGCGTCTGATGTTGACTGGGAGCTCGTTCCAGGTCTTTGCTGCGACGTAGGAGAAGGCTCTTCCGCCTGCTCTGGTTCTGCGGATGCGTGGGGTCTCTGCCAGGGCGAGGTCGGCGGATCGGAGGTCCCTTTTGGGTACGTGGAAGGAGACTCTTTTGTTGAGGTATTTGGGTCCGATGTTGTGGAGAGATTTGAAGGCGGAAATAGCTGGCACGCACTTCTGACATAATAGTCTAGTATTTTTGTTATTAGTGCTTTTCCCTACTGTGTGCTAATAATGTAGTTTGTGCTTAGGTACCAGGTTGTATCTGGACAAAAAAAAATGTGTTCCACATTGAGGTGTGCATTGGCTAATATCACACATCCTAACACATTATAATCTAAATTTGAACATGATGAAATAGTTGACTAGCAATGATTGTTGTTTGGACTGGCAACTAGTGATGATTGTGTATACAATTAACTTCCTGTGAATATGTACGGTGGACTACAGGTTGTCTGATACTCTGACTGTTGTGCAAAAGTTCATTAATTTAGTGCCACTTAAGTTACAACTTACAAGTTCTGAATTACATAAGTTGGTGACACGTTCATCATTGTGATAAAAAGGGGATGACAAAATTTTGAGTTTGAAGTCAAAGTCACAACATGAGCTAGTATTGATGTGTAAAGTAGTTTATTTTAACATACATGGTGCATAGGTGATGACACATAATAGTAATATGCTCATAAAACAAAAATGTGATGATTGGAGTTGACAGGGTTTTCTGATTAAATCCAAAAGAGCCTAGCCATGGTTATCCAAGTCCATAGTCCAACTTTGTACCTCCATCAGATAAGGAACAGGTTGTATGGACAGTCAACAAAGTGAACGCTCAGCACACACGGATGATATCATGGGAATCTTTTTTACTGACTGGGGGTAGTGCATTGCCATCTGACTCTCTCTTATCTTCCCACGGACGACCCTTCCCACGTTTGGGCAGGGGAACCACAACTGCAGCCTCCTAGGGTACTGGGGATCTGCGCCTGGCTCAACGTCCCTCCCTGTGGCTTGCGCAGATGTTGTTGGCACAGATTGAGTAGGCACACAGGGAGGGGTACTTTGATGACAAGCTAACTGGTGGAGGCTGGTACTGATATCCCTCAGCACCCCTATGACCTTGTCCATTTATTGGTTGAACCGGTCTAGTATTTGGTCTTGGGGGGCCTGCAGCTGTTGAATTTTCCGAAGATGGTGTTCAACCTGGCCCATTGCTTTCTGGTACCCCTCATAGGCATCGAGTACCCGGGAGAGGTTTGGGTGGGCATCTGTAGCACCAGCTGATTGATGCCGTGGATCCACACGACCCCTCCCACCAACCCTACCCCCACGGGCTTGTACGGTTTGCAGGGGCAGAGTCAAACCTGAACCTCCTTCCTCATTGGCTGTGTTTTCTGTCAACTCCAGAGTGTTCAGTGTTGCTGTGCTGTTGTTGCCCGTGGCTGCTGTGTCTGTCAGGGTAGGGGTCAGCAGAATGTTGGTAGCTGAGGCGGGAGTTGTCGCTGTGGACCATGCTGTACATGCTGGTGCTGTCTGCCAACCCAAACCTGATGGGCCTGGTTGCTCCTCCTCGTCCGAGGGTACAGGATTGTCCTCAACACCGGTGACCTCATTCTGGCTTGCAGTCTACCCTAAACCTGGTTGTCTTCTTCATTGGCCATGGAGGTGTTCCAAGCTCGCCCTGTGGGCAGTGGCGTAACGAAACTTGAGGGGGCCCCCCTGCAAAGCACAATGAGGGGGCCCCCCCAGCGGCCCGGGCCTGGAGTCAGTTGTTCCTATGTCTAGGTTTGTGTTCTGTCCCTAGGCTGTAGCTACTCACATTTCACTTTTTTTGGATCAGAGTGTTGTTGTGGTTGTTGTTGTTGTTGCATGGAACATTATTGTGTGCATTTTTCATTATTTAAATATATCAATTCGTGTCTTTCGATGTGGTCCTGTTGCATTCCCCATGTTAGCCCCATGCCTCTGCGTTTCCTGTTGCTTTGGTCTATACAACCAGTGCAATAATCAGAGCACCTCTAGATAGTTAATGAAAGTGTATGCTGGATGTCCAATCTTGGAGGACACCTAAGTGTTATGTTTCACTATGAGAATAAATAAAGGACCCCAATCTCATTGATAAACCCCTGCCGTTACTTCGTAACCAAGAAATGATCCTCTCCATTGCCAAAGTGTTTCACACCCATATATACCATTTGTATATGGTTAGTAATAACCAACTTAGGCCCAAGGACTTTTTGCCCAATCCGATTTCTGTCTTCTTGTGTAACCACTTCTAATCTCTCCATCCATATCACTTGTATTAAACTCTCAGGCCATTCTGGAATAAAAACCTAACAACATTTAATAGCTGCTAATGTCTTCTTCCAGAAGGCCTACATTTTTGGGCATGACCACCAAGTGTACAGAGTCATGCCTCGTTCACCACAGCCCTTCCAAACACTAATCCGAAGCATATCGTTTAGATACTTCAAATACATTATTTTGCACACCATTCTGTATTTTCCAGGTCCCAACAGAGATGGTCAGCTGTAACTCTCTGTCCTACAGATCCATATGAGCAGTTTTTGATACTTTTGAAGGGTGAATCAGGTATTATTTCTGCAATTAAAGCATGCACCACAAAGAGTGTTCCAGAAGGTAAGTAACTTGTTCTTGTGATGGATATTTCTAACCATAGATTTGTAACTTTTTGATACCAAGCGGTACCTCCCAAAAGCTGGAGGGTTTGAGGAGTGGACTTACACTAGGAAGTCCTACAGACTGAGCTGCCGAAATGGCCCTTCCTCTAGCTTGATTATTGAGACAGTTAATAAATACTTGGTGAAGGCGGGAGCAGACACCCATGTTGCAGCCTGGCAGATGTCCAGTACTGCAATACCTCTCGCTAAAACTGTAGTGGCGACTTTGGCTCTGGTGGACTGAGCCCTAAGGCCATTGGAAACCTCCTCATTAGCACAGCATAGCATGTTTTAATACATAGGGCGATCCACCTTGATAAGGTCTGGTTCTGGACCCCTTCCCTTAGCACCCGCTAAGCCAGTAAATAGATGCTCACCAACCTAGTTTGCCTACGTGCGTTTGATGTAGAAGCTAAGAGCTCTTCTATGGCCAAACATGTGAAGCCTCTCCATAAGGTGGGATAAAGAAGACAGAGAAAGAGTAATGGACTGTCCCATTTGGAAGGGCAATACCATCTCTGGCATGAAGGAGGAGTGGGTTTGCAGCACCAATGTGTCCAGAAAGAAGGTCGTTTATGAAGTTTGCACTGACAGTGCCTACAGCTCACTGATACGATACGCAGAAGTAACTGCAATTAGGAATACCGTTTTAATGGTCAATAATTTTAGTGAGCAAAAGTGCATAAGCTCAAAGAGTATGTACTTCAAGAGCATGTACGTCAAGGACATGAGAACCAAGTTAAGATCCCATTGAGGCATAATAAAGGGCACAGAAGGAAACACGTATGCAAACCCTTTTAAAAAACACATCAAAACCTTAGACTTGAATAACAAAGGTAGGTCTGGCAAATGCAGAATTCTGAAAGAGCCAATGAGTAACCTTTAATAGTGCCCAATACAAAACCTTGCTAGGCCGAGATAAAACAAACATCAAAACATCAGGCAGTTTTGCCTGGAGAGGATCAGTTTGAAGGTCTCCACACCAGACCATGAACTTTGTCCAACAACCAGAATAAATAAATTTGGTAGATGGGCACCTAGCCACAAAAATAACATTCTCTACTTCCCGGGAAGATCAAACACAATCAGTTGGTGTTGCTCAATTTCCATGGATGGAGATGTAGCTTTTGGGGATTCAGTGGAGAAGCCTATCCTATTGTTGAGACAGGAGGTCCCCCCGAAAAAGCAGGAGAACAGGAGAGCAAATGCTCACATGATCAGAGTGCCACACTCTCCTGGGTCAATCCAGGGCTTTCAGAATGACCTGAGCCCAGTCTATTATGACCTTCTTCAGAACTGGGGCAGGGGAGGTAGGTCCAGGAATGCATACAGGAGATAGGTGTCCCAATCGTAAAGAATGCGTCTCCCAGGGAGCCTCTTGGCGGAAACTAAAATGTGCAGTACTTATGACAATGCATTCTCGGTGGTGGAAAAAAGATCTAGCTAGCATACAGCCCATTGGCCAAGACACCTTGAAGCACCTCCAGGTGGTTAGCAGATGGTATCTGCTGAACATATCAACCCTGGCATACTGCAAACCTGCCAAATGGTTGATCATCAGAGACTACTTCCAGAGCTGCAGTGCCTCCTGGTACAGGACCCACAACCCTCCACCGCACTGCTTGTTGCAGTACCACATGACGGTAATGTTGTCTGTTCGGACCTGAACTGGCTTCCTTTTGATGTATGGAAGAAAGGCCTTCAGACCAACCAAATGGAGTGAAGCTCTGGCAGGCTGATGTGATGCCTTGGCTCTAAGAGCAAAGGAATGTGATCGCTACTTCTCCCAGATGAACATCCTAACTCAGAGGTGACAAATCTGTCACTACTGCGAGCGTTGGGTGGGGATAGGAAGAAAGGTGTGTCACATCTGGTTGGTGACCAACAGCCAGCATTGGAGGTTACAGGCTGTCTTTTCTGAAATATAGATGTTGTCCGAAAGCCCACTAAAGGCCTAGGTTTCACTGCTCAACCATCATGTGCCACCGGGCCAGGGAAACATGAGAACAGCCCACAAATGGAACCAAGCATCACACTGGGATCATAGGTTAAATGTCCTGGACATGTTGTGGTGGTGGAAAAGCTTTGCATGCCACTGTGTCAAGGATGGCTCCTATAAAAGATGCTCTGCATAGGCTGCAGGTGGGACTTCGGCTCATTGATAGAAAATCCATCCCAGAGAAAACAGATAGCTGACAGTTGTCCACAACAGACTGTGCCAAGCCCACCTTCAGTAGGCAGTTGAAGAAGTACACGAATACAAGTATCTGGCCGCAACTACCACCATCACCTTCGTAAACACCCATGGGGCAGAGGTGAGGTCAGAGGCCAGGAAGGTTAAAATGGAAGTGTTCCAACCTTACCAAGAACTGAAGGAACATCTATGAGACTGCAGAATGGGTACATGAAAGTCTGTGTCCTGCAAATTCAAGGACACCATCCAGTCATCTGGATCCAGGATGGAAAGAACCTGGGCCATGGTTATCGTCTTGAGCTTGTCCTCTCGAAGGAAGGTGTTATCCTGGGTCTTGCGTTCTTTTGGGCACCAAAAAAGAGTGGGAGTAACACTTCTTGCCTTTCTCTGCCTCTGGAATCAACTCTATACACCCTCTAGCCAAAAGAGACTAATCTTCTTGTGCCAGAATGGAAGCATGATCTGCTGAAGTCTGAATGGAAACAGGTTGAAAACGAGAGGGGTGGATGCAAAGAGAAGGGCATAACCACGCTGAACTATTTGCAGCACCCACGTGCCTGAAGTTGTAGCATAATAGCCAGACAGAAGAAAAACATATTCTGCCACCTATCAGTCACACATGATCATGGGAGGGGGAATCAAAGATCTTTGGGCACATATTGGGCTATAACAATATGGAAGCTACGAGTAGAGCCTCTTTGTTGAACACACTTCATTACCAGAGTTAACATGTACCCTCAAAACAGAGTGTTTTGAAAAGGTGTCAGTTGATGTAGTTTACATTGTAATTGGTGAAATTAAAAGGCACACACAGTAAAATATCGCACAGTAGACCCTTTTTGCAAAAGACCTCTATTTTTTTGTATCTTTAAGAAAGTCTATGTGTGCATGCTTTTGCTTTGGGAACAAAAAAACATGAATCCAACAGCAAGTTATCATGACAGCAAAGTAAAACAAATAAATGTGCAAAGGTGATTAGAGAATAGTACTGTGTCTTGATGATAAGCTAAGGCATCCAAATAGCATATACTTCATAAACAAATAAATCCATACATCAGCAATTAAAATGTGACTCTGTCTGCAAATGTATATCAAAGGACACACACTGGCTCTCATGTTGCATGTCAAGTTTAACAGAAGAGTTATTTAATGCCCTATAACCAAACACTAAGGGGAATACAAATGGAAGAATGGGACCAGTCTCAAAATACTAAGCACTTGATGGATAACTCGTCCAAACAATCAATGACAAAGTATGACCAATACATGAAGGAAAATGGCTGAAGGGGCTGATCCAAATTCAACTGTCTCTCTGAACTACGTATTGCACATTAAAATGAAATTATGACATGAAGTCTCAACAGAGCTGAACATATCTGAAGTCAGATCTAAACAGTAGTTAAATCCTCAAGTTCCAGCATCAGCCAAATTGCACAAGCCTGTTCATCCCAAAAGAAAATGCACTGACCCCGAATTAGGATCTGTCCTGATACAAGAGAACAGTAAAAGAGAAGAACATTTTATTGCTTTGCTGGTACAGGAGTCCTCCAATTTCAAATTAAAACAATTTTATGACTGAATAAGAACTATTTGCGATCAAAGATGCATGCATTACATTGAGACATCATCGTCCAAGACTGTGACTATAGATCACGATTCGGACAGATCATCACAGCCTCAAAGTACTGCAACAACTCGAGAGAAATACTCAACAGACCAGACGGACTTCTTTTCTTTGCACATATTTGTATTATTTCAAGTTGCTCAGACACATGCATGTTTTCAGAGGATTCGTTATTGCACATTTTACAAACTCATAGACCAAACTGTCACTCTTTATTTCCCAGTCCCTTCCACCCTGAGCTTCTCCCATCCCATCTTACACACCACATTCTCTCAATTTCCCCAACCAAACTCTTGGGGTCTTGTTAGACTTGGCATCTTTTGGCGTGTTTCCCCTGACTTTTGCTTTCTGACCTCCCGGTTTTGACTCTGTTTTTGCTGGTGTAATGATTCTGCGCACTTTCCTCACTGCTGTCCAGTAGGAAAGTGCAAGTGCTCCTGTATAAAATGTGTTATGGATTGGTGTTTCCATGATTGGCCTATTTGGTTTATGTGTCAGTCCCTTGTAAAGTGCACTGCGAGTGCCAGGGCCTATAGACCAAATGCTGTTGGTGGGCTGCAGCACTGGATTGTGCCACCCACGCAAACAGCCCGTAAAGTGTAACTCGGGCCTGCCACCGCAGAGCCTGTGCGCAGCCTGGGGCTGCCATGTCGACTTGGCAAGTGCACACACTTGCAAGTCCCTAAACCTTCCCTTTGCTACCTGGTAGTCACCCCTAAGGTAGGCCCAAGGTACCCCTGTGGGCAGGGTGCGTTGTATGTGAAAGGTAGGACATGCCCGGGTGTGTGCGGCATGTCCTGATAGTGAATTACAGCCTAGTTCGTTTTTCACTATTGCAAGGCTACCCTATTCCCCCTAGGCCAGAACGGGCAGTTTTGATTATTACAGCTTATAATCCTAACTGACCCCGGGAACATGGTAGAAAGTCGAGTTTAGTATGCCTGGACTCAGAATGATAAAATGCAGCTTTTAGTGAAGTTGGTTTTAACATTCTGTGTTTGAAAATACCACTTTTAGAAAGTGGGTATTTTCTTGTCTAACCATCCAAGCCTGCCTCTGCAAGGTTGTGTATTCCTTGTCTGGAGTGTGAGTGACAGGGGCATGCCAGGAGACAGGGTGAGTCAGCACAGGGCTGAATAGCAAGATCTCCATGTAGATGGGTGGGAGGGGTCGCACCTGGGCCCTGAATAGGACAGTGCCTTCCCTCCACAATGCTGGCTCCACCTCCTGTGGTGCGTCTGATGTCCCTGGCCTACTCACTGAAAGAAGGGACGGAGACTTGTCAACAAAGTGCTCCAGAACTGGTTTGGACTAGGCAAAGGCCTCTCTGCCTTCAGAGAACAAAGGAATTTGGGATATAAATATTGGGGCCCTGACCCCATGAATTTAGATCTCGCTGGAATCAAGGAACCTGCCAAGAAGAAGAGCTGGAGAGCTGCTAGGAGGAGTACTGCCCCTTTGCTGAGTTATTGCCTTGTTGGGTTGGCCTGCAGTTGCTGCTTCTGTCTTGGGCAGTGAAAGGACTGGACTGAACTTTCTACAAACTTGTGCTGAGTATCTCCAAGGGCCTGGAACCGAGCTGGCCTCCTGTTAAGAAGTCTCAGGGACTGCAAAGACTTCACAAGCCTCTGGGTACCGCTGCTGGAACGCTGTTTCAGTTGCCACAGAGGAAGGGAACCGCAACCGACTCCGTCAACCGAATCCATCCCTGGCCGGTGACCTGTTTGCACCGCAGACCGCATCGCCCCGCTTCGCATCGCAACCCTGGTCTCACCGTGGCGACGTCCGACGCCGCCAACACCGAGCCGCTGCTTGCACCGTGACCTGTGGGCACCGCAGTTCGCATCGCATCGCATCGCTTCACTGAACCAGCCGGACCCGACCGACGCGGTCGCTGCAACTGGCTCAAGAGTCGTGACCGCACCGCATTTGGGGCACCGCTCGCACGTCTGCGACGCACCGCTCCGACTCGCACCGCTGTCCGACGCCAGCTCCCGCACTCCGGCTTAGTCGCCTGCATCGCAACCTGTCAGCACCGCATCGAGCATCGTCTCACCCTGCATCGCACGCCTTGGACTCACCGACTCCGTCTGCACGACGCTCATCGAGCCGCTGCCTGCACCGCACCGAGGGACACCGCACCTTGCATCGCTCCGTCTTGCACCGCAACCGCGACGAACGCCGACCGGCTCGTACACTCCGTACCAGCCACAACGAGAAAGGTACTGTGACCGAGTCTGTTCACGACTCTGCTGGCCCGTATCGACGCGGTCGGCTGGAACTGTTAGACTCTGTGGTTTTCAGCATCGCGGTAGGCTCGGACGGAGCTACCGACTCGTATCGAACTTTGTTTTTGAACTATTCCTGCAAAGAAGAAGTTACCTTATCAAGTATTCGTTTTTAAAGTATAGTATTGTGGATTTTCAGTCGTAATTGGTCTTGTCTTGAGTATATAAAATATTGGTTATTTTTCTAAACTGGTGTGGTGTCCGTTTGTAGTGCTTACACTGTATTACTGTTGGTTATGTGCAAATGCTTTACACACTGCCTCTGAATTAAGCCTGACTGCTCGTGCCAACCTACCACGAGGGTGAGCAGGGGTTACTTCACGAGTGTAACACCCTTACCCTGACTAGGAAGAAGGGTCCCTACTTGGACAAAGGTGCAAGCCCTTGCCAGCTAGAGATCCCATTTCTAACATTGGTTGTCAGCGGTGAGGATAGGACTTGTGTTTGCACTTGACTTACAGTGATTGGTGTGCACTACTACCATGATCTTGCCAGTTTTCAACTCACTACTTTTGTCATGCCTGACACAGCTGCATCATCCGTTGCATCTCTGGAAATTATCTTTGAGGAGGATAGGTTGGAAACCTACGCCGTAAAGGAACTACGAGCGATTTGTAAAAACCTGAAAGTCCAAATTAAAGGCCTCACAAGGAAGGAGGAGCTAAAGAAGGCGCTGAGGGCCTGGGTAGCAGCCAGAAATGCCAGTGGGCAGCCTGGTAATCTCAGTGAGGAGGTGGAGGAGCCTATTTCCAGGGTGGATGTGCTTTTGGGTAGGGGGGAACCCGCCAGGTCAGGCAGCAGCAGTCTGTCCCCAGAGGAGCTGGAGGACAGGCGGGAGGCAAGGCAGTTTGAGCTGCAGAAGCTCAGGCTGGAGAGTGAGCGGGAGGAGAAGAGATTGGCCATAGAGGAGAGGAAGATGCTCTTAGAGCATGAGAGAGAACTGAAGGAGCTAGAACTTAGGAGTAAGTCAGGCTCAGATGGTGGCAGCAATTCGTCCAGAAAGGCAGACAGGATTGTGCACATTCCCAAGAATGTAGGCAAGGAGTTCAAGAAGGGGGATGACATACAACGCTGGTTTCAGGGTTATGAGGCAGCCATACACATGAATGGGGTCCCTGAGGAGAATTGGGGAGCAGGATTGTGGCCACTTTTCCCGGAAGAAGCAAGGGATGCTCTGATAGCTTTAGGTAAGGGGTATCACCTCACCTATGCTGACATGAAGGATGCCCTTCTCACGAAGTATGGTCTTACTCCTGAAAAGTACAGGGATCAGTTCAGGTCCAGTAAGAAGTCTGATGCCAACACTTGGTTGGAATGTGTGGATGTGTTCTGCAGGTCTCTGGATGGTTGGGTGAAGGGCAGTAGTGTAACAGATTTTCAGGGGCTCTACAACTTGATTGCATGGGAGCACTTGTCTAGTCTATG
This sequence comes from Calotriton arnoldi, assembly GCA_963921515.1. Classification (NCBI taxonomy): domain Eukaryota; kingdom Metazoa; phylum Chordata; class Amphibia; order Caudata; family Salamandridae; genus Calotriton; species Calotriton arnoldi. Next base: position 2,140,825 of record CAWUFW010002083.1, on the reverse strand, counting down.
TTTTGCAGATCTGCGCCAGCACCTAGTTGATAGTAAGCTAACTGACCCCAGGAAGCTTGCTATGGAAGCGGACCGCTGGGTGAGTACCAGGGTCCACAAGAAAGTGTTTGGGGAGACTCAGCCAAAGGTGGGCAGGGTCCCCAGCAGAAAGGTGGGGGACAAGGGTAAAGCACAGGAGTTCTCTAAAGGGCCCCAAACTAGTACCCAGGGTAAAGGTTCCCAGCCCCCGGTGATAAGAAGAAAGGGGTCTCTACAGGGAAGCCTGTTGAGACCGGCCCCCGCAAGTGTTATGCATGTGACCAGGTAGGTCACTTTAAGGGGGACCCCAAGTGCCCGAAGGGGACACAGCCACCCACCGGTGGACAGTCCAAAGTGTTGGCTAGTGTAGCGCTTGGGGAGGAGGGGTGCCCACAGGAGGGTGGGGATCCCGCAGAAATGACCCTTGTCTCACTAGGGGACAGTGAGATGGTCCCAGGAAACCAGGTGCCCCCTAACACAAAGAAATATAGCACCTGGGTGACCATTAATGGGAACAGGGTAGAGGCTCTCAGAGATGCTGGAGCCAGTGTGACCTCAGTCCGGTATCACCTGGTGTCTGAGAAGCAAGTAGTCCCCGGGGCATTCCACCAAGTAGTTGCTGTAGACAACTCAGAGCGCCAATGTATGGTGGCGCAGGTCCCCTTTGAATGGGGGGGGGGTCTCAGGTCCCTTAAGGGTGGTTGTGAGCCCTACCATGCCTGTAGATTGTCTGCTAGGAAACGACCTGGAGCAGTCCTTATGGAAGGAGGTTGAGCTCAGGTCTCACTTGGAGATGCTTGGGTTGCCAGAGTGGGCATGCGTGTCTACTCGGTCAATGGCAGCCAGAAAGGGTGATCAAGAGGACTTGGAGCCTGAAACAGTGGCCCAAGTCCCTGCCAAGAGAAAGGGCAGGGGCGCGGGAAACCGGCCCCCGAAGTTCCCACGGACCGGGAGGAGGCGGACCTCGAGGGGACGCCCGGTGCCTACAGGGGAGCAGGTAGCCGAACTGGGAGACATCTCTGAGCTGACCCATTGGCAGCAAGAAGGGGGTCCCACCAGGGAGGAGTTCTGCAGGGAGCAGAACGAGTGCCCTACTCTGGAGGGTCTGCGGCGGCAGGCTGCAGACCAGGCAGATGGTAATCAGTCCGGGTCACATCTGATCTACTGGGAGAGTGGTCTCCTATACAGTGAGCCTAAGGTTGCTGAGCCTGGGTCAGCCGTGTGCTGGTGGTACCCCAGCGCTTCAGGACCTTCCTACTGGGTCTGGCTCATGACGTGCCTTTGGCAGGACATTTGGGGCAGGACAAGACCTTTGACAGGTTTGTCACCCACTTCTTTTGGCCCCAAATGCGAAGGCAGTCAGATGCACACTGTAGGTCTTGCCAAACTTGCCAGGCAAGTGGTAAGAGTGGGAGGAAGGTCAAAGCTCCTCTCCATCCTTTTCCTGTTGTTGGAACACCCTTTGAAAGGGTAGGGATGGATATTGTGGGGCCACTGGATCCCAAGACAGCCATGGGCAACAGGTACATCCTGGTCTTGGTGGACCATGCCACCCGGTACCCGGAGGCAATCCCTCTCAGGACAACGACGGCGCCCGTGGTGGGCCGGGCGTTGATGGGGATCTTTTCCCGTGTGGGATTCCCCAGAGAGGTGGTTTCTGATAGGGGGACCAATTTCATATCGAAGTATATGACATCCCTGTGGAAGGAGTGTGGTGTAACCTACAAGTTCACCACTCCTTACCACCCACAAGGAAACGGTCTGGTGGAGAGATTCAACCAGACCTTGAAAGGCATGATCAAGGGTCTAACAGAACCCATGAGGCGTAAGTGGGACGTCCTCTTGCCATGCCTACTCTTTGCATACAGGGAGGTGCCTCAGAAGTCTCTTGGGTACAGCCCCTTTGAGCTCCTGTATGGCCACCCTGTCAGAGGACCTCTGAGTTTGGTAAAGGAAGGCTGGGAGGCAGCTCCCAGGAAAACTCCCCAGGATGTATTTAGCTACATGCTGGCCTTTAGAAACCAAACTGCCCGCTTCAGGAAACTCGCTCAGGCGAAGCTAGAAGCAAGCCAGGAAGAAATGAAGAGATGGTATGACCAGAATGCCACTCTGGTCGAATTTCAACCTGGGCAAAAAGTGTGGGTCATGGCCCCAGTGGCACCTTGTGCCTTGCAGGACAAGTGGACTGGGCCATATGAGGTAAAGGAGCGCAAAAGTGACGTCACCTACCTGGTGGATTTGCAGGCTCCAAGGAACCCCTTGAGGGTCCTTCACGTGAACCGCCTCAAGCCCCACTTCGAGAGGTCCGAAGTGAGTATGCTCTTGGCGACAGATGATGGGGTGGAAGAGGAGAGTGAGCCTCTCCCTGACCTCCTGTCTACCAAGGAGCATGATGGGTCAGTAGAGGGTGTGATCCTCTCCCCTACTCTGACTCAGGAGCAGCAGGGGGACTGTCGCCAGTTGTTGGGACAGTTCGCCCCACTGTTCTCTCTGACCCCCGGTGTTACTCACTGGTGTACCCATGACGTGGACACCGGTGACAGCCCTCCTGTGAAGCACAAGATTTACAGGTTGACTGACCGGGTCAGAGCCAGCATCAAGGAGGAGGTCTCTAAGATGTTGGCGTTAGGGGTGATTGAGCCCTCCCACAGTCCTTGGGCCAGCCCAGTGGTCTTGGTCCCAAAGGCTGCTGCGCCCGGTGCCACTCCAGAACTCCGGTTTTGTGTGGACTACCGTGGGCTCAATGCCGTCACCAGGACTGACGCGCACCCCATCCCCAGAGCTGATGAGCTCATTGATCGGTTGGGAGCTGCCCGGTTCCTCAGCAGGTTTGATTTGACGTCTGGGTACTGGCAGATTGCCTTAACCGATGGGGCCAAGGAGAGATCAGCATTCTCAACCCCAGAAGGTCATTACCAATTCCGGGTGATGCCCTTTGGGTTGAAGAATGCCCCTGCCACCTTTCAGAGGTTGGTCAATCAGGTGTTGGCTGGGCTGGAGGATTTCAGTGCCGCCTACCTGGATGACATTGCTGTGTTCAGTTCCAGCTGGGAAGAACATTTACAGCACCTTGAGAAAGTGTTGAGGGCTCTGCAAGGTGCAGGCCTCACGATCAAGGCCAGTAAGTGCCAGATCGGGCAGGGTTCTGTGGTGTACTTGGGACACCAGGTAGGAAGCGGCCAGGTGGCGCCCCTACAACCCAAGATTGACACCATTCTGGCTTGGGAACCCCCCCAGACCCAGACAGAGGTGAGAGCCTTCTTAGGTCTCACCGGCTACTATAGGAGATTTGTTAAGGGCTATGGCACCATCGTTGCCCCCTTAACAGAGCTGACCTCTAAGAGGCAGCCCAGGAAAGTGATCTGGACTGAGTCCTGCCAGAAAGCTTTTGATGCCCTGAAGGCAGCCATGTGCACAGCGCACGTGCTCAAGCCACCTGACTTCTCCAAGGAATTTGTCGTGCAGACTGACGCTTCAGAGCATGGTGTGGGAGCGGTGCTCTCACAACTGAACGAAGAGGGCCTGGATCAGCCTGTTGTCTTCCTTAGCAGGAGACTACTTCCCAGGGAACAGAGGTGGAGTGCCATAGAAAGGGAAGCTTTTGCTGAGGTCTGGGCACTGAAGAAGTTGAGACCATACCTGTTTGGGACTCACTTCCGGGTTCAGACAGACCACAGGCCCCTCAGATGGTTGATGCAAATGAGGGGTGAGAATCCAAAACTGCTGAGGTGGTCCATCTCCCTACAGGGAATGGACTTTACGGTGGAACACCGTCCTGGTACAGAACACGCCAACGCAGATGGTCTGTCCAGGTTCTTCTGCCTTAGTGAAGAGAACTCCAATGGGGTTGGGTAGTTCTCCCTACTTTCAGCTGGAGGGGACATGTGTTAGACTTGGCATCTTTTGGCGTGTTTCCCCTGACTTTTTGCTTTCTGACCTCCCGGTTTTGACTCTGTTTTTGCTGGTGTAATGATTCTGCGCACTTTCCTCACTGCTGTCCAGTAGGAAAGTGCAAGTGCTCCTGTATAAAATGTGTTATGGATTGGTGTTTCCATGATTGGCCTATTTGGTTTATGTGTCAGTCCCTTGTAAAGTGCACTGCGAGTGCCAGGGCCTATAGACCAAATGCTGTTGGTGGGTTGCAGCACTGGATTGTGCCACCCACGCAAACAGCCCGTAAAGTGTAACTCGGGCCTGCCACCGCAGAGCCTGTGCGCAGCCTGGGGCTGCCATGTCGACTTGGCAAGTGCACACACTTGCAAGTCCCTAAACCTTCCCTTTGCTACCTGTTAGTCACCCCTAAGGTAGGCCCAAGGTACCCCTGTGGGCAGGGTGCGTTGTATGTGAAAGGTAGGACATGCCCGGGTGTGTGCGGCATGTCCTGATAGTGAATTACAGCCTAGTTCGTTTTTCACTATTGCAAGGCTACCTATTCCCCCTAGGCCAGAACGGGCAGTTTTGATTATTACAGCTTATAATCCTAACTGACCCCGGGAACATGGTAGAAAGTCGAGTTTAGTATGCCTGGACTCAGAATGATAAAATGCAGCTTTTAGTGAAGTTGGTTTTAACATTCTGTGTTTGAAAATACCACTTTTAGAAAGTGGGTATTTTCTTGTCTAACCATCCAAGCCTGCCTCTGCAAGGTTGTGTATTCCTTGTCTGGAGTGTGAGTGACAGGGGCATGCCAGGAGACAGGGTGAGTCAGCACAGGGCTGAATAGCAAGATCTCCATGTAGATGGGTGGGAGGGGTCGCACCTGGGCCCTGAATAGGACAGTGCCTTCCCTCCACAATGCTGGCTCCACCTCCTGTGGTGCGTCTGATGTCCCTGGCCTACTCACTGAAAGAAGGGACGGAGACTTGTCAACAAAGTGCTCCAGAACTGGTTTGGACTAGGCAAAGGCCTCTCTGCCTTCAGAGAACAAAGGAATTTGGGATATAAATATTGGGGCCCTGACCCCATGAATTTAGATCTCGCTGGAATCAAGGAACCTGCCAAGAAGAAGAGCTGGAGAGCTGCTAGGAGGAGTACTGCCCCTTTGCTGAGTTATTGCCTTGTTGGGTTGGCCTGCAGTTGCTGCTTCTGTCTTGGGCAGTGAAAGGACTGGACTGAACTTTCTACAAACTTGTGCTGAGTATCTCCAAGGGCCTGGAACCGAGCTGGCCTCCTGTTAAGAAGTCTCAGGGACTGCAAAGACTTCACAAGCCTCTGGGTACCGCTGCTGGAATGCTGTTTCAGTTGCCACAGAGGAAGGGAACCGCAACCGACTCCGTCAACCGAATCCATCCCTGGCCGGTGACCTGTTTGCACCGCAGACCGCATCGCCCCGCTTCGCATCGCAACCCTGGTCTCACCGTGGGCGACGTCCGACGCCGCCAACACCGAGCCGCTGCTTGCACCGTGACCTGTGGGCACCGCAGTTCGCATCGCATCGCATCGCTTCACTGAACCAGCCGGACCCGACCGACGCGGTCGCTGCAACTGGCTCAAGAGTCGTGACCGCACCGCATTTGGGGCACCGCTCGCACGTCTGCGACGCACCGCTCCGACTCGCACCGCTGTCCGACGCCAGCTCCCGCACTCCGGCTTGGTCGCCTGCATCGCAACCTGTCAGCACCGCATCGAGCATCGTCTCACCCTGCATCGCACGCCTTGGACTCACCGACTCCGTCTGCACGACGCTCATCGAGCCGCTGCCTGCACCGCACCGAGGGACACCGCACCTTGCATCGCTCCCTCTTGCACCGCAACCGCGACGAACGCCGACCGGCTCGTACACTCCGTACCAGCCACAACGAGAAAGGTACTGTGACCGAGTCTGTTCACGACTCTGCTGGCCCGTATCGACGCGGTCGGCTGGAACTGTTAGACTCTGTGGTTTTCAGCATCGCGGTAGGCTCGGATGGAGCTACCGACTCGTACGAACTTTGTTTTTGAACTATTCCTGCAAAGAAGAAGTTACCTTATCAAGTATTCGTTTTTAAAGTATAGTATTGTGGATTTTCAGTCGTAATTGGTCTTGTCTTGAGTATATAAAATATTGGTTATTTTTCTAAACTGGTGTGGTGTCCGTTTGTAGTGCTTACACTGTATTACTGTTGGTTATGTGCAAATGCTTTACACACTGCCTCTGAATTAAGCCTGACTGCTCGTGCCAAGCTACCACGAGGGTGAGCAGGGGTTACTTCACGAGTGTAACACCCTTACCCTGACTAGGAAGAAGGGTCCCTACTTGGACAAAGGTGCAAGCCCTTGCCAGCTAGAGATCCCATTTCTAACAGGTCTCTTATCCATAACATAGAGAAATACTCCTGCCACGGCACCAAACTTTTTGAAACTTTACCTGGGTGACCTCTATTCTTAAATACCCCCTTCTCCACTAACATGTAATAGAAAATGCCCCTCAACCACTTGGCAATGCATGGTACGTCCCTCGACACTGACTCAATGATGTATTTCTGTTTCACCAGACGCTAACTCCACAAAAATGATTTTGTAGTTTGCTGGCACTGCCAAGCAGAGCAAGCTTAGGTTCAATATCACAAGCAGAATAAGCTTAGGCTAATACCACACGCAAAGCGGAGCTTAACATCAAGCTATACTCCAAACGCAGTCACTCTAGTCAAAATATCTCGCACCTCCCTGCAAAACTGATGGACAATAGGCAGTCCTAATGCAAAAATGCCAAGTCTCTCTCTGACTCTATACATTTCAAACCTGGGTCCCTAGCTCGATCTGTCATTGGGTCTAGAGCGGCATCTCACTGATGAGGCCCAACAAGGGTGAAACTGCTCTGGTGCAGCTTGTAATTTCGTTCAGAGCGAATTAGTCCAGTGCTTCATTTGTAAAAGAATAAGTAGGGCCCAAAGTTTTGCTCAGAAGCCCATGGCTGGCGCAATCGAAGGTCAGGGCCGGAATATCAAGGGTGTGTCATCTGGATTCCACCTGATGCTTCTTTAATCCACCACCAGACACTTCCTGTCTCTTTACCTCACTCTTACCAGTTCCTGCTTTCTTTCTTTGTCACAGTTTTCCATTTTTTTCTTCTTCCTTCTGCGTTTTTCTCTCTCTCTTACTTTGTATCAAAGTCTGAAGAGGAAAACTAAGTGCCGGTCCCCAAAAATGAGTGCTGGTTGGCCCCACCTGCAACCACAAGCTAAAATTAAGCTCTGAGTTGGTCTAGAAGTTCAGGATAGGCTGTTCCAATTGGAGCAGTGCCAAGGCTGAATGGCATATGCCAGGTCCATGTCTGTAATGGCGTAGACAAGTTATAACGACACTGGCACCAGGTTTGACAGCTGTATGGAGACTGTTAAACTCTGGATGGACAGAAATTGTCTAAAGCTCAACTCTGCTAAGACGGAAGTCCTACTGTTTGGAGCTCATACCTCCTTCTGGACCCCCTCCTGTTGGCCACAGGAGTTGGGCCCCCTACCATCTCCCGTAAAGAAGGTTCATAACCTGGGGGTCTTGATGGACGATAGACTGTCTTTTTCAGTCCATATTAATTAAGTGACCTCTTCTGCTTATTTTTACTTGGAGGACCATTAAAAAGATTCTACCTTTTATTCCAATTCATCTCCAAAAAACTCTTATGACATCTCTGATCATGATAAAACTGGACTACTGCAATGGACTACTCTTCTCTGCCAACCAATGTGTTATAAACAAATTTCAAACCCTACAAAATGCAGCTACCAGGCTCCTTTTTAAGATCCCTAAATATCATTTCAAGGGTGCCAGGGTGTCCTTTTGACACCCTGTTGCACCCCTGAAATATGTATGTGTGCACAAGGGCAAGTATGTGCGCCACATGGCACTTCTGAAAAATGCTAAAAAGTGCATTTTTCAAAGAAATCGCATATTACCACCAACTTGAAGTTGGTGGTAATGTGCGATTCCTTAAGGCCAAATTGCACTTTTTGGTGCTTCTTACATTGGATTTAAGGAATCGCAATTTGCGATTCCTTAAATGCAATCGCAAAATAGGGAATCGCAAATTTTGCCATTCCTTATTTTGCGAGGCAGTTTTGCCTTAATACATACCACTAAGCAAAATTGCGTTCGCAAACGGCGAAATTCACACAATTTCGGCGTTTGCGAACGCAATTTTGCTTGATACATCTGGCCCTAAGTTATTTAAGTCTCTGTAGCTTTTCTTCTTCCGGGTCCACCCGTTACACTGCTAGCTTTAAAGCCAGCGCTAAGACGCTTCCGGGTATTTGAGCGCTTTAGAAAACTTTATAACATAACAAAAACAATTCCCAGAGCAATTATCAGTTTCTGATTAATTCAAGCATTTTCAGCCATAATTAATTTGCAGTACGTGGTGTGCAGCCCATTATTCATTAGAGAGAGGCAGGCTAAGCAATCCCCTCATAGATAAATGAATTCTGCTAAAATAATTCAAAAATTAAAACACACATAAACATAAATTGCTGGTTTTTGCAATGGGACCATGTCTTAAAATGGTTCACTTCACTGTATAGGCAATATAGCTTCAACGAGGTGCTCCGTGCGCAGTGTAAAAAGTGGTTGTGCAATAAGTGAAGGTGCGTGAAAAAGACAGACAATGAACAAGAATCAATTCCAAATTGTTTCTACCTAGTTACATAATGTATAAGTGTGTTCCAGCTGGTTAGGTATATATTTGTTTTGACCAAACGCAGTCACGTAGTACAGGCAATACTATTTCCGGATTTGGTATTGATTATCTTTCATTGTATAACTTTTTCAGGCGCATTCAGTTATTGCACAAGCACTTTTTAGCATAGTTTACCTATGAGGGATTGCTTTGAGAGCCTCTCTTTGAGTATTGTAGCCTGAATTAATAGATCCGACAGAACTAAGGTGTTTTTATGTACTGTCACTAGTCCAAGTTCTGAGGAACACAGTGGGGCCCCATTGATTAATGCATAGCATTACTCATCTCATCACATTTTTTTTGTGCAGATTTATATAGCGCGAACTTGACCCGAAGGTATCCGAGCGCTTTACATGAGCACACCATTTACGTTACACAAGGACACATTCTATTTCTTTTTTTTTGCTAGGCACGGGGAGATTAAGTGATTTGCCCAGAATCACCGGATGTGGAGTCGACCCCGAGGCTCGAACCTTGATTTCCCAGCTCCAAATAAGTCAGTCTAGCCGTGAGACCACAACATCCTCTCCCCACATGCGTCAATAAATAGTAGGAAAAGAGAAGCGACCCATGAATTATTTTATAGGAGCTTTAGAACAAGTGTTATTATCACCCATTTCAGAAGGAAACTTGTAATCAATATCAGACCAAGATATGGCTCAGTCATCTGCACCGAGAATGAAGCCAGTGACCTTTGGGTTACCTAAAGATATCTGCAGTGGGCGTATCCCCACACTAAGCAATTATATTATAACATCTATGTTTTTGACCAGCTTCATCAACTCAAAAACAGACCTCTATCTTTACCCAAAATCATTTGTATCATTGGAAAAATGGCACAGATATAAGAGGTGAAGAGGATAACCAAATTCACTACCAGTAAGGGATGAGACGCATGTGCCCTCACGCCGCTCCCGACTCCACCCTACCGCCCCACCAACAGCACAGAATTTCACAACTAGTCGCTGCGGATACAATCCGAGGACACTTTTTGTTAATTGTACTAGCAGTAGCAGGCAACTGGTTTATCTGTGCCCCCCACCCAGGTGCAGTAATCTTTAAATCAAACAAAATTTCCACCGATGTTACTGGCCTAATGTGCTAACAAATGCACCACCTGCAGACATATTTCCTAAATAATCTTCGGGCAAATACCTCAACATGCCCCCTTAAGTAGTCTTTAAATGATATACGTTTTGGACAGTAAAAGCTGCCATAATGTGCTTACACATGCATTATATGTCATTACATTTGCGCCCAACGCCTCCTGCTAATGCCTGCCAGATGCCCACCTCAAGGTAACTTAATAAAGTATGTCACACCCCCGACACCCATCTCCACGACCACCATCCCCCTTCTCCTACCATCTTGGATACATTCCTGATTTGTAAAAATGTGCTGTGTTTGAAAGGAGGAGACAACGCCGCACCCTCTTTTTTGCCTCGCTCTCTGCTTTCTGTAAGGGACGTGACCGGACGAGCGTAACGTAAGTTACGTAACTCCCAGCATAAGAGAAGGATCGGATGTGTGGAGTGCTAAGTGGTTGCTGGCTGCCGCCGGCCGCGGAGGGGGCCCCTGGAGCGCGGGGGCCCCCCCGCACCGCGGGGGCCTATGTTACGCCCCTGCCTGTGGGTACAGAAATAACAGTCAATTATGTGAATGTTCACTGCACCTCAAATAGTACCCATTACGTCAATGACTGGACCAAAAAACAGTTTAAGAACAATGATTTGCCTCCTTTATCTATGATGGTAGCCTATGTTTGGCATGAACAATGCAACTTTTACAAGATGTGCATTGGTTATCAGCTCCACCTATTTGGAGCACATGCCTTGATGGAAGTTGTGGTCAAGTCAAACACCATGCACCTGTGCCAGCCATCTTGCAAGTACACTACCATTCACTGTCAGGTACCCATAGACCAAGATGAGCTGGTTGGGCTGGGTGGCAGGAGGAGTGTTTGCTATCACTACAACTACAACTGGCCCTGTCCTACACACACCTTCCCACCCAGCCCAACCAGGCCACCAGGAAGAGTGGAGTCCTGACTGTAATGGCTCACCGGAATTTACTGCAGGGACGACATGGATGGAAGTGAAGCTAAATCCCAACTTCCCTCACCCACCTCCTTCGCCCAACTTAGTCAAAGCAAAAGAGGGAAGGTGGGGAAGGAGGGAAACAAAACAAGGGAAGGAAGAAGGGGTAGACGTCCACTGGCTCTTCGGTGGGGGTAGTCTTCTGAACCCTGAAGGAGAAAACACAAGGTGAGTAATACACTTGGGTAAAAGAGCTAACTATAACTTGCCCCTCCCCTAAATCTAAGAAGTACCTTAGAAGGAATATGCCAAATGTGTACGTTGGAAACAACTCCCAAGGATGATAAAATACTCCCACTGTACACAAAAAAAGGCAAGATGTACTGTGTAATAGGACTGCGGAAGTTTGCATTCAAACAAGAAAGGAACAAGAAAATACAAACCTAGATTGAGAACACCAAAGAAGTGGATAGGCCCCTTAATCAAGAAAACAATAATGCACCAGTTACTCCTGTATTTAGGGAAAAACCAAAAAACTAATTTCCCTAATCAGGAGGAAGCGCGGGGTCAAAAAAGGCAAAAAGAGCAGGGGTCCAAAATATAAGCAAAAAACAATAGTTGAGTATTGGATATTGAAATAGTATTTTTTCTTTCTTTTCTTGTTTACTACCAGAAAGAAGTTTTACCAGATGTCACAAGACCCTCAAGACAACTCGCCAAAAGCACAAAGCCATCAGATAAGTAGCCCTTTTTCGTTTCACAGAAAACAGTTCTAACTACTACAGAAAACAAAGATACTATGGTTCTTTAAATCCCTTGCATAATTTCTTGTCTTTCAGAGACAAGTATCAGGAAGCAAAGGGTTAAGGAACAGAAGCTCCCTTGCAACAATGTTGCCAGCCGGGAAGGAGCAGAGGCTACAAGCCCCGGAAGAATATAAGCGGACCCAGGAAGGCAAAAGACACACCGGAAGCCCTACAGCTTGCGAGAGAGAAACTGAGGAAGAAACTGCGTCCGAAAATGGAGTCAGGTAAGTTGGGGAAAACAAGCGGTAGGAGGCCTGACGGGATCCGTGCTGGAATGCGAAGCGCGTTGCCAGCGCAGACCCCTCCTTTAAATAGCACCTAAGCGCCGCCCTAGTCCGCTGTCAGAGGACAGCGGGCGGGGCTCGCTTCGCCGCTCGTTAGCGCGGGAACGGGCACCACTGTGATCAGCGCATCCCGAGCAGCCCGACAGTACACCCCCCCCAAGACCCCTCCCCCAACGGGTTTGGGTTTGTGCGGAAAACGACTATGAAACAAGCGAACCAAACGGGGAGCATGCACATTAGAGGCCGGCTCCCACGACCGCTCGTCAGGCCCGTACCCCTTCCAGTGGATCAAGTACTGCAATCTACAACGCACCCTGCGGGAGTCCACAATATATGCCACCTCATACTCGGGATCATCATCCACCAAAACAGGGGGAAGGTGTGCAGGGACAACAGTACCAGGGGCGACAGGCTTCAATAGGGACACATGAAAGACAGGATGGATACGCAATGAATCAGGTAATTCCAGCTTCAGGGTGACAGGATTCACTACCTTGGAAACAACATAAGGACCAATAAAGCGGGGCTTAAACTTGGCTGAACCCTTAATCTGGATGTTCCGAGTGGATAACCATACCCTGTCACCTACAACATAGTCAGGCGGTGGTCGACGATGCCGATCAGCTCCTTCATTATACCTGCCCTTGGCCTCGTCTAAGGTTTTCCTAGCAGAAGCGTGAATATCCTGGAGACGAGATGTCAAATCCAGAGCGGCGGGGAATTAGTAGGTACTAAAGGAGAAACCAAACCACAGCGAGGGTGAAACCCATAGTTACAGAAACAAGCATTTGCAATGCAATCAGTCTCGCCTTTGGGATCTTATATGTATTTAGCTATACAGCACATTAGCCTGGGTGCTGAAACATATACTGTTCTTTAACATGGAGGGAAAGTAAGCACCAAGCTGCGTGACACGCCAGGTATGGGAACACATGGAGAGAAATATTGCCTTTCAGCGGGAAATGGTATAGTCCAAAGCTCTGTTTTTAATATAAAATTAGGGCCTTCGGTGGTCATATCACTGAAAATACAAGATTTGAAAAAAATATTATTGTCAACGGGTGCTCGTGGAAGACAATTTCTATGGACTGGAATCTAGAGAATTCTAAAGTGATTCTGGTATTTTACTGACCTCTGCTGGTCGTTTTCTATCAAGAAAGTTAAATAGAGGCAGTTACCAGAAAAATAGAAAAAAGAAAGTCCCTCAACAGAAAGCAATTCTGGTATTTTACTGACCTCTGCTGGACGTTTTCCATCAAGACAGTTAAATAGAGGCAGTTGAACAGTAAAAAAAAATCCCTAAGCGGAAGCAGACAAGTCCTAGGGCTGATCTCCAGAGCCCACAAAGTACATACACATATAAGTATATACTAAAGTATATACAAGAGGTCTTGAATGCTCGACCTAAAAACGACATAGGTATAGGGCTGGCAGGGAGCAAGATGACTAGGGAAAGTAGTGCGCAGATGGAAGTGGAAGCACTGGTATGCACTGAAGGCTTTGCCCAGAAGAGGTTCAGAAAAGAGATTTGAAGATCGCCCATAAGGAAGAAGCAGGGAATTTCAGAGTTAGCGATCAAAGTGAAAGAAGATGCAAAGGCGAGTATAACAGTAGAACAAGAAAACTGAAGGAAGTGGGTTGTTGAGCAGTAGGCACAGAGCAGGAGGCCTATAAAATACAGAAGGTCCTCCAGTACAGTCACCTTACCACCACGCTGAGAAACACCAGAGCCTCAGGACTACTGAAAAGGGTGAATGTTGCACATCAATAACACTGCGTCAAATCAAGCCATATCACACCAAGAAGAGTCCTCTCCACACCATAAAAATTCACTTAACATACCATCACTTATATGTCTGAAAAACATTATGAAACAAACCAATTCACACAGCACCAAGCCTAGTTGACCCATCAATCAATTAACAACACCACTGACCACACCGCCTTATTACTCCAGAAGAAAACCAAGATCCATCCACAAGGAGCAGAATGGTAGAAAAAGCCCTCACCGCGGACAGTCAAAACGATCTCCATCATGGGGTACCTCTAGTAGCGAAGCCCTATCACAGACCCAAGTCTGCCTACATAAAAGCTTCAACACGACATGTAACTGGACGATGCTGCAATATCCATAAATTAGAATGGACATGTAAATTAGGCAAGCAGGGCAAAGGATTAAATCAGGGAATGGAGAGCATATTAGGTTACTTCATGAGAGAAGAGCCAGTGGAATTACTAGAGCACTGGTAAAATGAGGAGAGGGGCTGCACTGAACCAGGGAACAACTTTGTAACCCTAAGAGGCATAAGGGATTACTAGTGAAGAGGAGCATGCCAGGGCAGCAGAAACAGATGATGGGTGCATGATCACCTGCTGAACTCTGTTAGGTCAAGGACACAGTACAGAACTTTTGATCTGAAAGATTACATGCCCTAGAGCCATCTTAACAACAGAATTGATACAGTAAAGGAAGAGGGTCGGGTGAACTAAGAGACAATAGGCCATGACCTAAATTAACCATGAAAATAGATTAAACGAAAAACAGCATAAAGGCAGAAGGGGGCATAAAAAATATTGAAAATAATTGAGGACTTAGAAACCATGGTTATTTTAATCAAGAATCCACATTGAAAGATGTACAGCCAGGCCTGGGCAATTCCAGTCTACAGAAAAAAAGCTTTCTTAGATGAAGATGTAAGACGTTCCACTTGAAAAGGTACAACACCTGTTAAACACGTATTTGTGTCTCAGAATTCAGAATATTAGAAGCTTTCAGCAGAGGTCTTTGGGCAGACCCATGATGTACAAACCTGCACTTCCGCAGTACCTATTCACAAATCTCCCATGTATTTAAACCGAAAACCCAACTGGATGTTAACTTACAACTTCTTTGTAAAAGATCAGTGGGAGGTCAGAAGTAAAGGGGGTGGGGGTACTCCTCCTCTACCAGTTTAGTTCTCTTCATCCCACCAATTTTGTAATCATAGCAGTCTACCTGCACCAAGCAGTACTTTCGCCTTTTACTACACAGTGGTTTGAAAGGGGAGTTTTGATTCCATAAACCAGACGGGTTACCTCACACAGAGTGAAGCAAATGTTGGCATAGAGAAGAAAGGCAACTTAACTTATATATTTATCACTGGAGGATGAACACAACTATCATACAAAACAACACAAACAAGATCACTTCTTTTTATTTAATGTTTTAGAACGGAGACAATAAAACTTGGATTAAAAAAAATCACATAAGACTAACGAGCTTTGATATGATTCTACAACTAACACAATTCAAAGTAAACATATTCCTTTCCAGTGGGGGAGCCACCCTCAGGCCAGGTACAGCCCAAGACTATTAAGAAGACAAACAGGGTTTGCACAAATGGAGCCAAGCCATTTACAAATATAAAAACAGTACTTTCATCAACACCTTCTACAATCCCATTCACCACTTGAAGTGTTCTCATTTACTACCTTGGGTAGCATTTAATCTTACGTAACCAGAACCCCCACAGGCACTTCTCCTCAAACGTATTCGCTCTACTCTTACCACTGTACCCTCAACTCTTTCCATATCCCCCCCGGCAGTTCTTGCCTCCTTCAAAAAGAGTTTCCCCAAGCAATACATGTACACTCTTTAATCTAAGCGGGACAGGGCTGAGTCCTGGGAAAGCAAAAAAAAAACACTATGGGCCATATTATCAAGATAACATTATCGCCAATAGAAGCCGAGGTTCTGGTGTGAAGGGCATCAAACCTGGGCTTCTATTGGAATTCTATAGGGCATATTATCAAGCCCCTTATCGCTGCTTTAGCAGCAGTTTCCTGCCCCTAAAGCGGCGATAATGTTATCGCCCGTTCTTGATAATATGGCCCTATCACTTTTAATAAGTATTTCTTAGTGCAGAGGTACAATGTGACGTATTAATGACAAAGCTTCCACATGTTAAAGAAATACACTTTTTTGAATTTTGAAGAGATTTTATTATATTTTACATGATGTTTGTAGTTTGATTTACATAGCAAACATTTTCAGGGCTTGGCTCGTGCACAGGCTTTAAGAGCCGAGCCAGACCATTGGCTCAGCTCTCCCACCTCTAGAACAAAGTGGATACTGTTGTTTACCATTACCATCCAGGACCTAACCACTATGTCATTCCAACTGAATATCCAAGTTAGCCCCTGTGTACTCTCCAAGGATTGTAATAGCAAAGCGCTTAATTTTAAATTTAACTTGTCAAGTGTTTTATAGCTTTTAGCCCAGGATTGCTATATGAACTGTTAAATTATTGCTTTTGGCCCATGATAGCAGTGCTATATGAACTGTTAAATATACTGTTGCATACTGATTCTGGTTAATTGTCAAGTAACATTATTTTTGAAATTGTACTTTTGCGATGTTTAAACAATTAGGCAGTGCCCTCTCATGTGGATTTCCTAGATGGCTTAGGCCACATCTCATTTACAGCCAGCCCACCTTTTTCATCTCACTTGAAGCAATTTCTAGTCTCACAACAGTCTTAACGGTGCAGCAATCCCTATGGTCGCACTCTATACCTACCACACAGTCTCTCCATCCCTGAAATGCACTTCACTGCTGCAGTAGGCTACCATGCAATGATGCCCTCCTTCATTCCAACGGCTGTGTTCTCTCATGCAGGAGGCAATTCTTTTCTCCCACCTCTGCGCTACTCGGCCAACTCCTGTTACTGACTTTAATCATCCTCAGTAACAACACTTGACAGCACTCGTCACACGTCCTGCTGTAGTCATCCCCGAGAGTACTTGCCTATGAGTACTCCTGCAGCAATACCTTATCTCCTGCATTAGACTTGTCCCACAATATTTGTTCCTGATCCTACTACAGAGCTCCCAACATATAACGGTCTTCTTCCTCATGTTAATCTTGCAAACCAGTACTCCTTCTCGATGCCCAGGTCAAAGTGGGCAGGATATGCTGGGAACGACAGTCCCAATCTTTGTTAATTTTACCTAAAACAGTCCCACTACTTTTTGTTAAAGGTTTGTTATTTAAAAAAAAAAAACATTCCTGAATGGGTTATGCCCAACTTTAGGTGCCTCTGGCTAAAAGGGAATGGAGGAGGCCTCCTGTACTGCGAGGCCAAGAGAGCTAGGCAGCAAAAATAATGAAACAAGCCTTCGCCAGAGAGCCTGCTACCCGAAAGAAATGGGAATGTGTGAATTTGGTCATTGTCTAAATGAGAGCTGGTAGATGGCTTTAATGAATGGAGATATTTGAGGCTTCATGGGGACAAACAATTATTATTTTTGAGTGGTAATGTATGGATGCTACTAGCGGGTGCAGGAGAAAATTGGATTAGCATTAGGTACAGTTTTATTGCATATTACTAAAAATAGATATTTTGAAAGCACTTTAATTATCTTAAACACTAAACTACTTTTGTGGCAGCCTATCCTACACTGTGTGTAATACAGTTTTGAAATAATGACGAGCATTCAAAGTGCTTTCAGGCACAGGCTTGAACCTTGTATCACCATAAATACACGCCACTATTCCCCAACAAAGATTTAATTCTGCGACTGTCTGGTTAGACACACAGTCATCTGTAGTTATTGCAGTAACTAATGCAGCTTTCATAAAGTAAAAGAGAGCATTTCCTACTTTAATTTACATTTAAGGTGTGTGCATAAAATAGTGTCAGAATATTTTGTTCTTTTTAGCCATGTCTCTGACCACCCTACCGCTCTCCTTTACCCTACCCCACTGTGCTCAGCATCACAGTTCCAATACTTTATCGACTCCAGCCAATTTCCAGGGCTCTTACTCTACAAGCATTATTCTTTGCCCAAAAAGTATCACTCTCCTCAACCAGGTTGCAGTCCCTCACAGCAACACCACTTCCACTTTTATATTTCTTATTAAGCATCTGCCTTATTCAATCTCCCTCACATAAAGCAGTATTCTCCACTTCACCTAGAACTTGCCAGTCCTCAGTATTAGTTAGTAGTCTGTCGCCACCTCTGCAGTGCTATTAATAATGAAACATTTCCACCCAAGAAGGCATGGCGTAATACATACTCTCTTAGCAGCATGCATTTTACGCCCACAATAGTCCTCCCGCTGCCTCTGTATCCGCCTAACTCAGCATGCTGTTCATAAAGCCGGATTCCACTGTAAAACTTTCTAGGAACCCTCGGTCGACTGGATCTTTTGTTACCTGCTGAGAAGTGTAAAGGGGAAAAACAATGTATCTGCATCAGGCTAGCATGTTTATTACAGAACCAAAAATAGCTGAACATACAAACACCTCAGAATGAGGTTGCAAAAATACAAAGGCACTAATACAAAGTCCATCCTACGAACCAATCTAATCCGATACAGCATAAAGAGAATGAGCAATTCCCAAAATACTAAACAAGCAATAACTGCACCAACATCTATATTAGTCTTCATTAGTATCTGAAAAGAAAATCTGTTAATCTATCCCTACACTGTTCTAAGATGACAATGTTTCCCACGCAAAATCAAGAAAAAAGGTGTCAGCTCGTGAAGACTACCTAAGAAGTACACTCACGTTGTAAAGGTCAACCTAAGTCTCCATTCTAGGAATCGATCGCTTCCCTTTACCCTCTGTCAGCACACTCTACCTCTCCTCAATCTGCTCCTGCTCAATCTGCTCCCTCCTGCTAACTGCCCACTCCTCCCTCGGGGCACTGTCCCTAATACAAAATGGACATTCAATAGGCCCGCCCAGGTAACACCTCTCCTGGCCAGGCACCTCTTGTAGGTAACTTTCCATTAAAAGTTGAACTCGGTCCAATGGCGGTTGAAGTGTCCTTGGGTCTCAGGCTTCTTCAGCACAACCTTCAATTATCGGCATTCTTGGAAACTTTGTAACGGGTCTCCTCCATACCTAACTCCTAAAACAAAAGCATTATTCTAACTAACGAAGGCGATGTCCTTGCACCTGCAACGAATGCATGAGAATGGAACAACCTTGCACGAACATGAATTTCGCTGACCATTTCCAATTGAGAGCCTCACCAGGGGAAAACGTATTTCAGGCCTACATAAACCAGCTAACATAAGGAAACGAATAGGCCTTTCTCAGCACGACAGAGTAAATACTCCATCCAGGCCTTTAACATCAAATTAAACACTCATTAATATCACATTTATAAGCATTACATTTCATTACTGTTAAACATAATTAATCGCCCAAACGCATGCAACTTCAACATGATGCACATTTAAATCTAATGCATTACATTTCACACAAGTTACCTCATTTA
The DNA here is from genome assembly GCA_963921515.1 of Calotriton arnoldi. Lineage (NCBI taxonomy): Eukaryota > Metazoa > Chordata > Amphibia > Caudata > Salamandridae > Calotriton > Calotriton arnoldi. The sequence goes on along the minus strand of CAWUFW010002083.1, from coordinate 2,121,762 downwards.
AACATTGTGCAATGAAGATCATAAGTTACACGTTTCACTTGAACTGCCATTTTACGATTCTTGAATGGCACAACCCATCTTAACATTTCATTTACCACTGATTATTACACTACACTCTCTAACTAAAATTAACGCACACATGAATATATGCGGGTACAGACTACTCATAGATATAATGTACCCCTACAATTTTCAGAATATCTTTGCGCTCTATGAGTTCCCCCCTCTGATGACTAGTGTCATCAACAAATCACAACTCCCTGGAGAAAGAACCGACCTAAACAGAGCTCGTAGCCATTCTTCCCTGTCGGAACCTTTCCAGATTCTTGATATTCTCATAATGACTGTCCTGCAGTCTAGTCATCCTTACCTCTCTCGCCCTAAGGGATCTTTCGACTTGACTCGACTTGTACCACTGGTAAGCCCTCACAAATCCCCACAGGCAAACCACGCAAACCACGATGATAAGGATTGGCCTAAAAATGTAACCAAGAATACCTTTCCCTAAGTTTGCAAACCAACTCCCCACTCTACCAAAACCTCTTCCAACTTTCTCCCAAACTCCTTCTTCGGTCAGATCCTGAATCTCATGATGGATCTCAGTGATGTTACTTATATACTTCTTCAGGTCTTTACTATTATCTGGTATATAAGTACAGCACTCTTGCACTTTCAGCATTTTACAGACTCCGCCCTCTTTTGCCAATAACACATCTAAAGCAAGACGGTTCTGCATCACCATCGTCCTTATCGATAACATCTCCCCATCGACAAGCAATAACGATTTAGCTGTATTCGTTGACACATTGTCCACAACAGTCGCCAACTTTCTAATCTTCTCATCATTCAAAATCACTCCCAAACTTGGTATCACAGCTCCAAAGATATCTCCAATAACTCCTCCTGCACTAGCATCTCTCCTTGCCCTAGAATGCATTCTCCCTTCTAGGAGACCTAGCTCCTCTATATGGTAAATCTTAGGGAACACAGCTGCTAGGTAACAAGTACCATACCAGTTGGCAGGCAATCTCACATAAGCATTTTTCCCACAAACAAAATATACTGTTAGCACTACTTGTACCGGACCCTGCAAAAAATTATTTGCTGACTCTTCCATGGTGAAAACGTGATCACACACACTTTGTCCCACATAGACCTTGTCATAATAGGTCTGGAAACGTTTCACACACAATTTCCCTTTTTGCACTAAATCTAACGCTATAGGGCCATAGCTCCCCTTCGCTCTGTGAGCTAACTCCTCCTTTGTCCAGTCTAATGGACTATCTCCGGTATCACGCGTTTGTGTTAATTGTCCTCTACTTGATCTACAAATTTCTTTTCTATCTCTGTTAGTGAACAAGTTAGGTTATGTCTGTGTGCATAAGCTGTATCTAATGATGTAGTCGGTATTAAATACTTCCCAATTCTATCCTCCTGTTTATAATAATCATATTTGTTCAGGTGCTTATATGCTGGAACCTCTGAAAGCACCGCATCGTAATTGGAAAAGAAGTATTCATAATGACCCCTCCCATAAAACATACTAAGTAACAAACTACACAAAATTCCATAAGTCAACGGAAGATGATGATATCTAATGCCCTCATCCACGGATGCAGGCAATTGCATACATACATAACAATCACTCACATCCATCGTTTCAATGTACTCATATAACAGCTTGGCATACGCATTAAGCTTAAAATCACTTCTAGACATATCTACATGCAACCTACGACTATTTTGATCTAGCATAGCCTTTTCAGCTCCTATGATATCCTCTTTCTTGCTAGAAGTACTGGGTGTAGGTGTCCCTTTCACCACTACGACTTCTGCCTCATGCGGAACAGTAACTGACACTATAATAACTATTGCTATTAAACCTATCACTCCCACTATGGAAGTACCTATCACACACTTGGACCTACGGTTCGGATTTCCAGACTCCATTTTTCTTGTCAGAGTAGTCCAAATTAGAGGATACACAAAAGTCTCTTCTTTCCACTTCGATTTGCTGCTCAAGAGTTCAAGCAAAGTTCTTCGAATCTTGGAAATCCGTTTGCAGTTCTATTCTTCTGAATTTATTTACACAGTCCAAAAAGACTTCCCTAGCCCTCTTTCTTCTTCTACTGAAAATCCCTACATTTATTCTTCTTCCACTCGGGCCTAGGTTATCTTCTTTGAAAACCTATTTACAACACACAGTTCATTCGCAATCTATGATAAGTTCAGGTCCAATCGCAGCTAAAACATGATGCAAAATTTCAAGACGGACATCTACCAGTTCATGAGGTGATGCTTCAAATCCAAACGTCGGGAAAACTAATTTATGCAAGATCAAAATTCGTACCCTGCTCAAGGTTGGAGGTTCTGGAACCGTGATTGTCGACACTCCTTCAACTTCAAGTCCTGGAACTATCAGTCCCACATCGATCTTCAGTCGAGGATTCCTGCTGACCACTTGCACGGACCTCAGCCTCCCAGAACTCACTACTCCCGGCATCAGTTACTAAGTACGGGGCAGCGTATCTCTGGCAAGGCACTCTTGTCCTTCTCGACCTCCTTGGACCTTCTTGGTCTTGGTCTTCTTCACTCACTTCTGATTCAGATGTCTCGGACACAGGGGCAAGATCTCTTTCAGGGGTCACTCTCAGATTCAGCCTTGTCTGCCTTTCAGGCCACGATTCTTCTGTTCGGCCTGCCCTTTTGCTTTTCTCCCGAACCCTCTGCGCACCACTTCCTTCGGCTGAGTCTGACTCTATATTACCCGCAACGTTACCTTCTTCCTCAGTCAATACCTGGGTTGTGTGTAGCGTAACCCTCCTCAGCCTGGTCTGGTGAGCAACCAGCTTCGTCAGTAACCCTCACAGCTTGGCTTGTCCTCTCTCGTGGCCCTGCCGCCACAGCTGGATTTTCATTCACAAGAGGAGCTGTTTCTTCCAAGGGTTCTGAAACTCGACGGGTGTGGGAAGCATGTATCCAGTTTGGCAACCCTCCGCACTTCACCGCTGTGCTCGTTACCAGTATCACCTGGTAGGGGCCTCGCCACCGAGCATCCAAACAGCTCTTCCTCACGTGCTTTCAGACAAGCACTCAGTTTCCCGGGCACAAGTCGTGGCAGAGATCTCTCGAAGCCAGAACAGCAGTAGCTTCCACCTGCTGAGACATAGAACGGACCACATCAGCTAGTCCTTTGCAGTAATCAAGGATCAAATCATCAGTGATGTTTATCAAGGCTGAATATGGCATTGCTGGCAATCGCATCGCCCTCCCCATAAGGATTTTGTGCGGGGAAAGACCGGTACTCCTATCTGGGACACTGCGAACACTCATCAATACCAAAGACAACGCATCAGGCCACTTCAGAGATGTAGACGAACACACTTTCGCCATCCGTACTTTCAAAGTTCCATTAATCTGCTCCACTATCCCAGAAGCCTCTGGTCGATAGCTACAATGAAGTCTCTGATCAACATTTAAAGCAACGCAAAGCAATTTCATGATCTCACTGTGGAAATGTGTTCCTCTATCCGACTCCAATGAAGTTGGAAAACCGAACCGAGGAATCAACTCTCTCAACAATAGCTTCGCTACTGTGAGAGTGTCACACCTGCGTGTAGGGTAAGCTTCCATCCATCGTGAAAAAACACACACCACCACTAGGATTTATCTCAGTCTATTGCAACTAGGCATTTCGATAAAATCAAGCTGCATCCTATTGAAAGGTCCTCCTGACCTACCAATGTGACTCAGTGCAACCACAGTTTTCTTTCCAGCATTCATTTGTTGACAGGTAACGCACCTATGGCACACTGCATCAGCAAACGCACGAAACCGTGGATTGTACCACGTTTGTCTGAACACTCGCACCATCGCATCTCTCCCTAGATTCACAGCACCATGAATCTGCCTCGCCATTGGGCTCAATAGGTCATCCGGTAACACTGCTCGACCATCATTTGAAACCCAAATTCCAACGTCTCCCTTCTCACATCCTGTCCTGATCTATACATCCCTTTCCTGTTCTGAAGCTCCTTCCTGCAAGGTCTTAAGTTCCTCCCAAGTGTCTGCCATGGCTAACATCATGTTGAGCTCGGTTCTCTCTTGGCTCTCTCCAGTGTAATCTCCAGTAAATATGCACCCTTGTTCAGTGCAAAAACGTGCAATTTCATCGGCATATTTATTTCCAACCGAGACAAAATCCGTCCCCCTCCCATGGGCAGCGCACTTTACCACTGCTATCTCTCTGGGACATTGCAATGCTTCTAGCAGATGTCTTACATATTCTCCGTTTCTGATAGGAGATCCAGATGATGTCAGGAAACCTCTTTGTGACCATAGCTGTCCGAAGTCATGAACCACACCGAACACATACTGGTTGTCAGTATAGATGGTGATTCGGATCTGATCAGCTGCCAAACAGGCACGAGTCAAGGCAATGATTTCGGCCACTTGTGCGGAGTATACTCCTTCTAGGCAAGCACCTTCAACCACTCCAGTAATGGTACATACAGAAAACGCTGCTCTCAAATGACCCACATTGTCTCTTAAACATGAACCATTGACAAAGAAAATTTCATCGGGGTCAGACAGAGGTTCATCAACAATGTCAGGTCTCGGTTTGGTGCAAAGTTCAGTCACATCAAGACAGTCATGGTCTTCACAATCTTCATCTTCTACATTTGGCAATGGCATCAATGTAGCAGGATTTAAAACAGAACACCTTCTCAGAGTCACATTCTCCGCAGCAAGTATGACCTGCTCGTAACGTGTGAGTCTATTGTTTGTCAGGTGCTGTGTTTTAGTCCTTGTCATCAACAGTTCAACAGAATGCGGAACGTGAACTGTCAGAGGGTGACCCATAACAATGCTTTCACACCTCTCAATGCTGACACCTGTTGCAGCAACTGATTTGAGACATCCGGGCAACGCTGATGCTACTGGATCTAAAGTAGCTGAAAAGTAGGGAACTAGTCTACGGACACCTCCATGACTCTGAGTCAGGACTGACAATGTACAACCTTCTCGATCATAACAGAACAATGAAAAGGACTTATTGTAATCAGGCATTCCTAGAGCCGGAGCACAACACAGGCCCTCTCTCAACTCCAAGAACGCGATCAGACAGTCATTGTTCCATGGTACCGGATCACTCACATCCTTGTGCGTCAGCCTCTGCAGAGGCTTCACCTTCAAAGAGAAATTGGGAATCCATTGGCGACAGTAATCAACCATTCCCAAGAACATTCTGACTTCCTTCTGAGTGGTAGGCACGGTCATGTTCATGATTGCTTCAATTCGATCTGGTGACACCTTCCTCTTGCCTTTCTCAATTCGATGTCCCAAGTACTGAACTTCATTCAGACAGTACTGTAACTGTCACGATTCACTCCCTGTGCTCTCGTGCCCACCACCAGGGGGCCGAATTGTGGGGCTTTCCAGTATTCAAATATGCTTCCAGACCCTCCCCTTCATGTACATACTGACTTCCAGCCATTTAGACACTATTTGGGAATTGACATCCATTCCCAATCCATGCCGGGTTTTGTGGAAGCCATCCTGCTCATGCCTGAAACTCCATTACCCAGAATTCCCTGCTCACTGCTTTGTCTCCACCCCTGCAGGCCAAGGATGGGTGGAGGAATTCAGTTCACCTGTGGCTGGCTGCTGCTAGCCTGCTCACACCTGATGCATGTGATTACTGTGAGCTCTTATAAGACCCAGCTCCCTTCAGTCCAGTGTTGGTCATTGTAGCTGTTTACCGGTGAGACCGATCCTTGTTTCCAGTGCTCCCTGAGCTTTTGCTTCCAGTGTTTCCTGAGCTTTAGTTCTGCCTTTTTCCTGACCTGCTGCTGTTTTCCTTGTTCCTGAATTAGCAGTGCTTTCAGTGCTACCTTGACCCCTGAGCCTTAGTATTCCTTGTTCCTGAACTGCAGCAGTTTCCCTTCTCCTGAATTAGCACTGCTTGCAGTGCTACCTTGTTTCCTGAGTTCCTGAGCTATAGCTATTTCCTTGTACCTGAATTAGCACTGCCTGCAGTGCTACCTTGTTTCCTGAGTTTCCGAGCTATAGCTATTTCTTGTACCTGAATTAGCACTGCCTGCAGTGCTACCTTGTTTCCTGAGTTCCTGAGCTATAGTTATTCCTTGTACCTGAATTAGCACTGCCTGCAGTGCTATCTTGTTTCCAGAGTTCCTGAGCTATGTTTATTAGTTCCTGTTCCTGGGCTTCAGCTATTTCTTGTTCCTGATTTGCACTGCTTGCAGTGCTCTCTTGACTCCTTGTTTCCTGAGCTGTAGCTATTTTCCTGTTTCCTGAACCAGCACTGCCTGCAGTGCTACCTTGATTCCTGAGCCTTAACATTTCCTTGTTCCTGACCTGCAGTGCTACTTTGACTCCTGAGCTTTTGCTCAATTCTTGCCCCAGCACTGCCTCCTATGCTACTTTGTTTTCTTGATTCCTGAACCTGCACTATTCTAGTATACCCTTGTAGCCTCCCTTTCTGTATATCCTTTTCCAGTCCCTGCCTTTCTTCCCATTTCCTTGGTTCCAGTTCTAGTTTGCTATCTTTCTATTCTGCTGTCTTGCATCTGTTGCCTTGTATGTTTGTTACCTGCTTTCTGCCAAGTGTGCCCTGTGATTTCCTTCCTTTCCTGTTAAGCACTCCTCCTTGCTAGCTCCTTGTCTATTGTGCTTGTGTTTAGTTCTACCCCTTTGCTGTTACTGCCTTGCGTGTTCCTGTTTGATCGCCAGGATCCGTGGGCACAGCTGACTACCTAGGTGGTGTTTCTTGTTCACTGTGAGTATTGTCTTTGAGTTACTGTTATAACATCACCATAGGTATAAGCTCCACAGACCCTGCCTTTGCATACATATCCTATATGTGGGTATTTCCAGTCAGTATCTGTAACAGCAATTGTGGGTGAGGAACTTACTGAGCTTCAGTCTTACTGTGTGGAGCTCCCGAGTTCTTTACCCCACATCCCTTTTATTGTTAATGTTGTTTTATATATAAGTGTATTGCATATCTGTCCTGGGTGTAGTGATTCTGAATGCTGAGCCGCCTCATGAGTGCCTGTCCTTTCTGAGTCTCACCCATCTTGTTCACTTGTACAGGCTTCCCCTTTGGATCCTTTTTTCTCCTCTGACTTCCTGTGTGATCCTGGGCAGCGCTGTACTACTCTTTCTGTGCACTGTACGTTTTCTACCCAGTCCCCAGTCCTTGCTCAAGTCTCTGACTGTGTTCTCGACATAGTCCCGGACAGTCCCTGACAGAATGACCAACCCACATTCCCAGGGTCACTTGTGAGGTTTCTTTGCGTTCAGTTAGCTACCATTTTTCTGTTTCATTTGTGTGTGCAAATATTAAAGGTGTGTCATAATGAGAGGTTTAAGAAAGAGACACACCAGTGCATCATTCAAGTTTGTGCAGGGCAGTTCACCAGTGCCCACCAATGAGAGACATTTAGTGTCTACTTTACAGTTTGAGAATGTTCACCCTAGTCCTGAAACAATTAATCCTCTTATGAAAAATGGACATTTACGTTCTGAATATTTTACTCATTGGCTCTCAAACTCCTCTTTGCCAGATTCGGACTTAATCTTCTGTTCTGATCCAGATTCAATGTCTGAGTCAGCATTGCATAAGGAGAATGCTACCTTACTCAGTTTGCTGAACAAGAATTCTGGTTCTAGCATGTCTGCTGCAAGTGGTTGTAAAATACAATATTCAATCACACAACCAAAGAAAGAGCAGGTGCATTTCATAACCTCTGTTTTCCATTCAGATAATGTTACCCAGTCTTGTAGTCCAGTGAAGATCTCAGTCCCGGATACTAAAGGGACCTTGTTAGATACCACATTCAAGTTAAACAATAATCAGTTTAACAAAAGAGAGAACAGACCTACTAGAACACAGGTGGCTAATAGCCACTTTGAACAAAATCCAAGGTATAGCTCTGTTGCTTGTTGTGAAGTTGCCAAGTCTATCACTGTCCTTTTAGAGAAAGATTTGCAGTCTTCACAGGATACAAGTACGTCTAAGATTCTTGAATTACAACTAGAGAATAAAATATTTCAGACTCTGTTAAAAACTTATAACCCAGAGTTCAAGTGGGAATCTAAAACCCCTGTAGAAAACAACTTTTCCACCTCTATGTTAGCCTCCTTAGAAATGGAGAATGAAACCTTGCGCACTATTTTGCGGGCCCCTCAGAGCTGGTCCAGTTATTGTGTAAATAATACTGTGGCTGATCACTCAGATTCCCCTCAGAATAGCCATAGTACCGTGTCTCAAAGTGCAGTTAAGGAAAGTATTTGTTTGAATTCTGAATTTACTAACTCCTATGTTTTGTCTTCTACTGCTAAATTACATCTAGGTGCTACATCTGAGATGTGTCCCTCCAGTTTTGAGGAACCCCACATTCCAGGCAAGACACAGAACATCTCTTTGCTTTCTTTTCCTGGTAGTGAGGTCAGTTCTATCTCAGAAATAACCCATAGACAGGCCATTGACATACAGACAAAACCTGAACCATTGACCCACATATTCCCTGATGTGGCAATGTCCTGTGACTCAGACCATGCTCTTGATTTAACTGCTGCAACTGAAGTCAACCTCCTTGCTAAGAAGAAACAAAATCCTGACCCCTTCTTTGCTGTTTTGCCTTCAAGCAAACCACATATTGAAAAGTCAGGAAATTATAGTACTCTCTGCTCTGTTGCATCTGTACCACCTTGTAATGCAGAAGGAAATGAAAAGATCTCCCTTGGCCAAGGAATCTTTGGCCAATTTCCTCCGACTGTGCGGTGTGAACTGCCAAATTGTGAAAGAAGCCTGAGCATCAGGAACTCTAAGATAAACACTATTCTTAGCCATCTGGAAGAGAGTACTCCCGTGTGTTTTAATCTGACAAGGACCTGTGAAGAAGTCACTACTGACAACAGCAAATCTACTGTTCACAAGCTACTACAATTCCCGGAGCTTAAAGTCTATGAACCATGTGTCACTCTGCCTTCAGCTTGTCTTCTGGCAGAGTCTTCAGAGTCCTCAGCCGGCCCGCTGCCTTCAGAGCCCGAGTCCTCAGCCGGCCTACCTACGGAACTTCAGCCTGCAGTCTGCCTGCCTACTGAGTCCACACCTCGGGCCTGCCTGCCTACTGAGCCTCCAACCAATTTGCTTATAGAGCCGGCGCCTCCTAAAAGTCTGTTAATGGAGCCAGAGCTTCCAGGCTCCCTTCCTCCAGCACCAGAGCTTCCAGGCTCCCTACCTCCAGCACCAGAGCTTCCAGGCTCCCTGCCTCCAGCACCAGAGCTTCCAGGCTCCCTGCCTCCAGCACCAGAGCTTCCAGGCTCCCTGCCTCCAGCACCAGAGCTTCCAGGCTCCCTGCCTCCAGCACCAGAGCTTCCAGGCTCCCTGCCTCCAGCACCAGAGCTTCCAGGCTCCCTGCCTCCAGCACCAGAGCTTCCAGGCTCCCTGCCTCCAGCACCAGAGCTTCCAGGCTCCCTGCCTCCAGCACCAGAGCTTCCAGGCTCCCTGCCTCCAGCACCAGAGCTTCCAGGCTCCCTGCCTCCAGCACCAGAGCTTCCAGGCTCCCTGCCTCCAGCACCAGAGCTTCCAGGCTCCCTGCCTTCAGCACCAGAGCTTCCAGGCTCCCTGTCTTCAGCACCAGAGCTTCCAGGCTCCCTGCCTTCTTGCCTTGAGCCTTTATTTTGCCAACTTTTTGACCCTGTGCTTCCAGTTTCCCAGCCTTCAGAGGTCTCAATACATATACATTCAGAGACTGAACCTCCAGCACCAGAGACAAAACTCTCAACATGAAAGCCTCAAGGGCCTGGGTCTCCTGCATACCTGCTTCCAGAGTCTCCTGCATGTGAGTCTTCTGTATGTTTTCATCCAGGGCCAGAGCCTCAGGTCTGCTTTTCGTTGTCTCCTTTGTCTTCAGCCAGTTTGCCGTTGACCTCTGTGCCACCTGCCAATCCGTTATATGCTTTTGACCCTACGGTAAATCTTCCTTTGTTTTCAGAGTGCTACTCTAGCCTGCCATCATCAGGACTTCATACACCTTTAATTCAGGCTTTTAAGCCCCTTTTACTGGATTTGAACTCTTCAGGTCCTGCCTCCGACACTGCTGTTAATTTACAGCGTATTATTCTACCCTCCAGAACATTACATTTTTCCTGCAGTCCTCTGGTATCTTGCACTACATCTCTGATGGAAATGGACTTAATTCATGGCAGCAAAGGCTTTAAATCTAGTCCCAGATTCCGGGAGCCGGTCGTTGGAGGGGGTGTATTGTCACGATTCACTCCCTGTGCTCTCGTGCCCACCACCAGGGGGCCGAATTGTGGGGCTTTCCAGTATTCAAATATGCTTCCAGACCCTCCCCTTCATGTACATACTGACTTCCAGCCATTTAGACACTATTTGGGAATTGACATCCATTCCCAATCCATGCCGGCTTTTGTGGAAGCCATCCTGCTCATGCCTGAAACTCCATTACCCAGAATTCCCTGCTCACTGCTTTGTCTCCACCCCTGCAGGCCAAGGATGGGTGGAGGAATTCAGTTCACCTGTGGCTGGCTGCTGCTAGCCTGCTCACACCTGATGCATGTGATTACTGTGAGCTCTTATAAGACCCAGCTCCCTTCAGTCCAGTGTTGGTCATTGTAGCTGTTTACCGGTGAGACCGATCCTTGTTTCCAGTGCTCCCTGAGCTTTTGCTATTGTTTCCAGTGTTTCCTGAGCTTTAGTTCTGCCTTTTTCCTGACCTGCTGCTGTTTTCCTTGTACCTGAATTAGCACTGCTTTCAGTGCTACCTTGACCCCTGAGCCTTAGTATTCCTTGTTCCTGAACTGCAGCAGTTTCCCTTCTCCTGAATTAGCACTGCTTGCAGTGCTACCTTGTTTCCTGAGTTCCTGAGCTATAGCTATTTCCTTGTACCTGAATTAGCACTGCCTGCAGTGCTACCTTGTTTCCTGAGTTCCTGAGCTATAGCTATTTCTTGTACCTGAATTAGCACTGCCTGCAGTGCTACCTTGTTTCCTGAGTTCCTGAGCTATAGCTATTCCTTGTACCTGAATTAGCACTGCCTGCAGTGCTATCTTGTTTCCAGAGTTCCTGAGCTATGGTTATTAGTTCCTGTTCCTGGGCTTCAGCTATTTCTTGTTCCTGATTTGCACTGCTTGCAGTGCTCTCTTGACTCCTTATTTCCTGAGCTGTAGCTATTTTCCTGTTTCCTGAACCAGCACTGCCTGCAGTGCTACCTTGATTCCTGAGCCTTAACATTTCCTTGTTCCTGACCTGCAGTGCTACTTTTACTCCTGAGCTTTTGCTCAATTCTTGCCCCAGCACTGCCTCCTATGCTACTTTGTTTTCTTGATTCCTGAACCTGCACTATTCTAGTATACCCTTGTAGCCTCCCTTTCTGTATATCCTTTTCCAGTCCCTGCCTTTCTTCCCATTTCCTTGGTTCCAGTTCTAGTTTGCTATCTTTCTATTCTGCTGTCTTGCATCTGTTGCCTTGTATGTTTGTTACCTGCTTTCTGCCAAGTGTGCCCTGTGATTTCCTTCCTTTCCTGTTAAGCACTCCTCCTTGCTAGCTCCTTGTCTATTGTGCTTGTGTTTAGTTCTACCCCTTTGCTGTTACTGCCTTGCGTGTTCCTGTTTGATCGCCAGGATCCGTGGGCACAGCTGACTACCTAGGTGGTGTTTCTTGTTCACTGTGAGTATTGTCTTTGAGTTACTGTTATAACATCACCATAGGTATAAGCTCCACAGATCCTGCCTTTGCATACATCTCCTATATGTGGGTATTTCCAGTCAGTATCTGTAACAGCAATTGTGGGTGAGGAACTTACTGAGCTTCAGTCTTACCGTGTGGAGCTCCTGAGTGCTTTACCCCACATTCCCTTTATTGTTAATGTTGTATTATATATATGTCTTGCACGTCCGTCTTGGGAGTAGTTAATCTGAATGCTAAATTGCCTTGTGAGTGCCCTTCCTTTCTGAGTCTTAGCCATCTTGTACAGGCTTCCCCTTTGGATCCCTTTTTCTCCTCTGACTCCTTGTGTGATCCTGGGCAGCGCTGTACTACTCTTTCTGTGCACTGTACGTTTTCTACCCAGTCCCCAGTCCTTGCTCAAGTCTCTGATTGTGTTCTCGACATAGTCCCGGACAGTCCCTGACAGTAACTTGTTTGGGGACACCTTGTGTCTATTCTCCCCTAAGAGATTCAGTAAGGCAATCGTATCAATCCTGCAAGCATCCTCTGTTTCAGAGGCAATGAGGAGGTCGTCAATGTACTGCACGAGAACAGAATTCTGTGGCAGCACAAGACTCTTTTTCAAGATCTGGTTAAAGATCGATGGGCTCTCTGTATACCCTTGAGGGATACGACACTACGTTAACACACGGTCTTCCAGCCGGAAGGCAAATAGAAATTGGCTCCCCTCATGCAAGGGTATCGAAAAGAATGCTTGGCACAAATCAATCACCGTAAACCACTTGGCTTCACACGGAATCTGGAAGAAGATCACTGATGGATTCGGTACCACCGGACAACACGGAACCACAATCGTGTTGACCTTTCGCAGGTCTTCCACGATTCTGAATTTCCCACTTGGTTTCTGCAATCCCATAATGGGTGAGTTGCATGGACTTACCATTATCTCCTTCAGAATTCCCTGCTGAATCATGGAATCGATTACAGGTTTAATTCCTGCGATCGTCTCAGGTGACAGATTATACTGGGGTGTTCTCGGAAACTCAGCATTTTGTTTGACCTGGATCCTAACAGGCTCAACACCTCTGATCAACCCAATCTCTTCTCCTGTGAAATCCCACACATCCAATGAAACCGAATATCTTAGGCCAAATGGTAGCTCTTCCACTGTTAACATAGGGTACATCTCTATGCAGCAGTGCTGATTTGCAACCTTGAAGGTGGCATCATCATCATTTGTCTGTAATTCCACTCCCTTTGGGGTGCAATAAATGGTACAATTCAGTTTGCACAACAGATTACGTCCTAGCAAACAGACTGGACTTGAGTCGCACACAACAAATTGGTGTAGATCTCGGAAAGTTCCTATCCTCACAGGAATCGGTTCAGCCAATGGGCTGTTCATCTTTTTATTCGCCTACTACTTGGATTGATTGTCCCGAGAGGGGTAGGTTGGGAACTACTGCAGACCTCACAGTAGAACGGGTAGCACCAGTATCAACCAAAAAGGTGGTGGGATGACCGTCAACATCCGCCTCTACAAACTGTCCCCTCTAGTCTACCTCTAAGACTGCCCCAAGAGTGCAGTCTTCCTCCCCCCTCAGGCACCGTCATGCCAACGGGTCTGAGCTGTAATCATCACAATCCTCAAAGGAGCATCTGCTGGTACGTTCGATTTCCCTGTGGAATTCTCGGAGGTTGCGGAATTTGCACCTGCGGGCGCAATGTCCCCCTTTGCATGGACCTGGGTCTCGCCACTGTATTGACGACCTCAGATACCTAAAATAAATCCGTATTTGTAAAGCGCGAACTACTCACCCTTACGGGTCTCAAGGCGCTGGGGGCCGTCGTGGAAATTAAGTGAGCTATTGCCCAGAGTCACATGGTGCTGAGCTGAGCTGCCACCGGAGCCGGGGATCGAACCGTGAGCCCTGTGCTCCGAAGTCAGCTGCCCTGGCCGCTGCACCACACCTCTCCACAGAGACGGTGCAGATACCTGCACCGTCTCTTCCTCTTGTGGCACTTGGTTCGCTGGATTCAATCTACACTCGCGCTTCCAATGCCCGATCTTGTGACAAAGGTGACACGCAGTGGTCTTTTTCAATGTTGCCACATCCATCCCTGTCTTAGGGTCAATAGGTTTCCCCTTTCCCGGACCCTGCACATTCTGGGTCCCTCCTTGATTGCTTCCCTGTCTTCTCCCTAATGTCCCTCCACTTGGCTGCGCCTGAACTTCCCTGTCAGCATTTTGCATTTGGACCAGCATTAGCTTATCCTTAAGCGTCCTGTGTTTTGAGTCGACTTCATTGCTGCAGTACCTGGCGTACCGCAGTATCTCGTCCACGGACTTGTTCTGCCAGCAGATCAAATGCTGCTGGATCATGAAGCTGATTTCTGACCTCAGACCCAAAACGAACTTGGAAACAAACTGTCCCATGTCTTTGGGGTCTAACGTGTCTAGCCCACTGTACTGCTTAAAGGCTTGTAAGAGCCTCTCGTAGTATTCATGTACGGACTCTTTTGGTTCCTGAACAGTTCGATCTATCTTAACCCAATCAATGTCTTGTGGTGAAATTTTGGATTTCAGCCATGTAATTACTTGCTCAAACTTTTTCATAACAATTGATGAAGGACCATTGGTAACAGGATCCCTGTCTGGTTCAGAAGTCGGCCAATCAACTACAACTTTACAAGCTGCCCACAAATCACTTGGTACTACAATATCAAAGTGTATTCAAGTCAACCCACAACACTTTCGAGATTTTAACAAATCGATCGACCTGCTTGTACCACTCGACAGGCTTCTCCCTCAGCCGAGGAAATTCGTTTGTAAACGCTGCCAAATCACCTCTACTCCAAGGCACATGCACATACCCTCCGTTCTGTACCTCTCGCAAACGGAAATTTCCCACTCCTACTATCCCCCCTCCTGAAGGCGGTGTCTCTCCTATACTCCTTTTAGTGCTCTTCTTTTTGGACCACCTTTCTTCCCACTTGTCAAGCATGCTCCATGCACGTATCCCCACAATCAATTCTCGAATGTGAGCTTTCAGCCCTATCACTCGCTTCTCTTCCAGTTCCTGGTCACTGTACTGCAACCTGTGATTCCCCTGCAACATCTTTGTCTTGGACAGGTCAGCCTCATGTCTTTTTGCCAAATCTGTCAGTTTCTCATGCGCCGATCTCGCCTTGCGAGTTACATCTTTTGCTACAAACAGCAACTCGTCTGGTCCATACAGCTCTATCCTTCCCAATGGCAGATTCCTACTGATTATCTCATCTACCTCCTCTTTTAATCGCATCACATCCAACATCTTAGCTCTTATAGCAGTTCTAAGAGTCCCTCGACTTGCTGCACCACTCGACTCTTCATTCTCACTGCTCTGATCCCCACATCGATTCCCTTCCGCCATATTCTGTAAGACTGGTCAGCTTCCTGAATTCCCTCAATCCCAGTCTCCTGTCATCCTATCATTTGAGCTTCTCACAGGGGGTTCCCACATCCTCAAGTCAGATCTTGAATCGGTCAAAGACCTTGGTCTCACTGTCCTTACATCTTCCTGTCCCCTAGAAGAGTCTGCAGTGGCTGGTAAAGGTGTACTCGATCCTGGTTCCATGGGCCTCGGAAGGTGACCTATTCCACTCACTATGCCACTCTCTCCTGAGCCCATCCCTTCTGAGCCAGTCCCTTCTCCTGCCACTGACCGTGCTAGACTTCTGTTTCCTACGTGACCTGGGTCGTATACTGATACTATAGGGTCAATTGTAACCGGCACCATAAGAGCATCCGGTAACCTTGTGACAACTGTAACTCCGTTAGCTTCAATGCTTGCTGGTGTCTGAGCTCCCATCCCTTCTGTCCCTGTTGAGATTCTTCTGACTACTCTCGCACTAGGCTGAATCTGCGATTCTCCAGTTCCCTCTGTCGATGCCGCTTTTCCCTCTACGGAATCTGGATTATATGGAGGTGGTCTTTCTGATAGCAATCTGTCCAGCAAGCTGTCATCTGTGTCACTATGGTCTTACTCACCCCAACTCTTCTGAGCCTCTCCTACTTTTATCATCAACGGGAATAGCCTATCTCCTTCAATAGTTTCCACCCTCCATCTCTTCTCCAAAGCGTCCCATCGTGCATCCTGAAACGCCCTGATTGACTTCTTCACCCTTTCCTGGCTTCGGTCCCTTTTTCTATCATGTGCTGCTCTTATCCATGCATGTAGCGCCTCAAACTGTGTTGGTCTGGGTAAAGGTCGCAATGAAGACATCACCATTTTCAATTGATACAACACTTCCAACCTGAAAGTGCCATAATGCAGAAAAGTCAATTCTCCCTCATGTTCAGTCATTTTATGCCAATTTTCAAGCCAAATTATAGTTTGCAACCCCACATTCGTAGCCATATAATGGGCTGGTGTATCCTCGGGCGGAGCTTCTTCTCCTCCTCGAGTAACCACCCTTCTGTCTCCTCTACACATATCTCATAAAACTTTAAAACATTTCATGATGAAATCAACGTTTTCTTCACTTGTTTTCACTCGACTTCCTGATGACAATCCACCAATGCCAGCTCGACTTCACACCAACCGACCTATCACAGCGCGACACTCTCTGACGTCACTCTTCCTCCTCTTGCAGCAGTTCCCCTCCTTTACAATCGGACTCTCACACTCTCAAGCATGTCACTCATACGCTGAAATAACTGTTTGTCTACCAAATGACCGAACAGTCACTTCTCTGACTGCCTGTCCACCAAACGACCGGATAGTCTCGTAATTGTCGACCTCATCTCTGGCAACCGTCTGTCCACGAAACGACCGGACAATTGCTCCAGACTATCTGCCCACGAACGGCCGGACAGTCGTACTTAATCGATCGGATCCAATCACTCAATGTTCCACATACATTAACTCACGACCTGCGTTAGTTACTCACGCACTCACACACGCATTTCCCTATCACCGGTGGGTTAGTCAACGACGTCTCATGACTCCCACAATCTGTGGTCAGACAATTTCAACTCTGGGTGTCTTCTACACCACAATCTCTTATCCCGGGATATCAAAAATCAAATCTCATGGACCGCACGCGTTCGGCCCAAACCACAATCACTCAACTCTCGTTCCAACTCCGCAAGACATCACACAATCAAAACAACACCGCAATATAACAGACACACATCCCTGTTCCTACTCACTCCACCACGAACTGCTGTTTCCGCCGCACCGTCACTCTCCGTCGGTTTCCATCAACGCTGTCGTCCTCCGCTCACAATCCACTGGATAACCATTACTCGGGCTCTATGGGGACTCAATGACTACCCTTCTCTGCTTCTCCCCTTACTACAGAGGTAACCATACTCTCGCTACCAACTGATAAAGCCGGATTCCACTGTAAAACTTTCTAGGAACCTTCGGTCGACTGGATCTTTTGTTACCTGCTGAGAAGTGTAAAGGGGAAAAACAATGTATCCGCATCAGGCTAGCATGTATCAATTTTTAAGTAAAGTTCGAAAAGGATCACTGACTCCGAATTCCAAGTTTAGATGTTTATTACAGAGCCAAAAATAGCTGAACATACAAACACCTCAGAACGAGGTTGCAAAAATACAAAGGCACTAATACAAAGTCCATCCTACAAACCAATCTAATCCGATACAGCATAAAGAGAATGAGCAATTCCAAAAATACTAAACAAGCAATAACTGCACCAACATCTATATTAGTCTTCATTAGTATCTGAAAAGAAAATCTGTTAATCTATCCCTACACTGTTCTAAGATGACATCTCTACTCAATGTTTCCCACGCAAAATCAAGAAAAAAGGTGTCATCTCGTGAAGACTACCTAAGAAGTACACTCACGTTGTAAAGGTCAACCTAAGTCTCCATTCTAGGAATCGATCCCTTCCCTTTACCCTCTATCAGCACACTCTACCTCTCCTCAATCTGCTCCCTCCTGCTAACTGCCCACTCCTCCCTCGGGGCACTGTCCCTAATACAAAATGGACATTCAATAGGCCCGCCCAGGTAACACCTCTCCTGGCCAGGCACCTCTCGTAGGTAACTTTCCATTAAAAGTTGAACTCGGTCCAACGACGGTTGAAGTGTCCTTGGGTCTCAGGCTTCTTCGGCACAACCTTCAATTATCGGCATTCTTGGAGACTTTGTAACGGGTCTCCTCCATACCTAACTCCTAAAACAAAAGCATTATTCTAACTAACGAAGGCGATGTCCTTGCACCTGCAACGAATGCATGAGAATGGAACAACCTTGCACGCACATGAATTTCGCTGACCATTTCCAAATGAGAGCCTCACCAGGGGAAAACGTATTTCAGGCCTACAGAGTAAATACTCCATCCAGGCCTTTAACATCAAATTAAACACTCATTAATATCACACTTATAAGCATTACATTTCATTACTGTTAAACATAATTAATCGCCCAAACGCGTGCAACTTCAACATGATGCACATTTAAATCTAATGCATTACATTTCACACAAGCTACCTCATTTAAACATTTTGCAATGAAGATCGTAAGTTACACGTTTCCCTTGAACTGCCATTTTACGATTCTTGAATGGCACAACCCATCTTAACATTTCATTTACCACTGATTATTACACTACACTCTCTAACTAAAATTAACGCACACATGAATATATGTGGGTACAGACTACTCATGGATATAATGTACCCCTACAATTTTCAGAATATCTTTGCGCTCTATCACTGTCACACCCTTAAGTACTTTTTACCTAGCCATAGCCACACAAAACACTTCCCCTGTTTTCACTCAAAGGGTAAGCCCTGTCTCATGTGCAGTAAATTGCCTTCTTTCTGGTACTTCCATTATTTAACAGTATTATGTAGTGATCCTGCACCAGATGAATATAAGGGTGCTTCACATAAACGTCATTTGATGTACTAGTTCTCGCTTCCCTCACTCTCCCACACACCACACACACACAGAGCACTCAATGTTCATACATCTACATACCAGGTAGAACCACTGAAATTACCTTTTCTCTTTCCTTCTACAGACTTTTTCTTCTCATTTCTCAGTACTCTCTACCCAGCACAAGGCAGCACTATCTGCTAGAGAGACTGACAAACCTGGGTCTTCGAGGGACAACCTTGTCTTGGATGACATATTTTTTTAAAAAGAACGCACTTTCCAGGGTTTCTCAGCCAGTGCCTCTTCGAAATCGCATGCCCTTACCCCTGGAATTCCTCAAGGATCAGCCTTAAGTCTGAAGTTATTTAACATTTCTGTTCGTCCACTTACAGACTTAGTGGAGAGCTGTGGCCTCACTCTATTTTCATATGCAGATGGCATGCAAATCATCTTCTCCCTGTCATGTTTGCAGGACCACAACTCGGAGTCTTTAAACTCCTGCCAGGGTTTGATCTCAACATGGATGAAGAGCAACTCAACATAGATGAACAGCAACTCGCTCAAAGGCGCAAAGACTGAGGTACTGGTGCTGGGAAGGAACCCTTTGCTGTAGGGACCACAGTCCTGGCCTGAAACCTTGGGTGCGGTTCCGGAGCCAGACCCCAAGGTAAAGAACCACAGTTTCTGGCTGGACAGGAAGCTGTTCGTGAAGCCTCGGGTGGCTACGGTTGCCACAACTTGTTTTCGTGTCCTGAAATGTCTCAGGAAAATAATTTGTCAGCTCCCTTTTCAGCCCAAAGGACAATCATCCAGGCCTTAATTCTTTTGAGACTGGACTACAGCAACAGCCTCTATCTGGGGTCTGATAAGGCCTCATCAGACGTTTGCAAGTAGTCCAGAACTCAGCTGCCAAGCTTCTCTACTGACTCCCAAAATATGCTTCAGCCCTTCTCCGGGAGCTTCACTGGCTCACGGTGGAGAAGCAGATTCATTTAAAGCTTTGTGCTACATGCACATGGCTAGGGCAAGACTGGGCCTGCTGTACCTTCATGAACTGGTGAGACCCTCCCAGCCTTTCCGTTTACTGCGCTCGAGTGACTTGCCGCTGTGCACTGCCCCCAGAGTCAAACAAGCACTTATGAAAGGTCGATTCTTTCCTTACCTCTGCCCCAAGCTGTGGAATGAGGTTCCAGAACCCCTGAGAAGCTGCACCTCATTGACCATCTTTTGAATGCAGCTGAAGACTTGGATGTTCTGATTTGGTGGTGTTCTGCAAAACCCTGACCTGTAACTAAAGCGCCGGGAAACCCTGTGAGGGTAGCTGTGCGCTAGATAAGATTTTAATAATAATAATAACCAAGCATTCACTTTCCACTAGTAAAACTCACTCTCTTCATCCAGTATTTCTCTAACCCAGTACTACTCTGTAGTTGATGATATATGTTCCACGGGCACAGTTTTTCGGTGAAATGCCAACCTTTCACAAAAAGCGTGGGTCAGGGATTTTGATGTCCGTCCACATCTTATATATCAAATAAAATCAAGCAAACATTTCCGAAAGCATCCAGAGGCTGTATCCTCTATATAAAACTTGCCCCTTGGTGGGCTTTTTGCTTCTGACATTAATTTACTGGTATGCTGAAAAAGTTCATGGAACGAGACGCTGTGGCTGAATCGCTTTTCAGAAGAAAAATTCAATAAAGAAGAATTAAAATTTAGTATTACTGTCTGGGAAACTTATGCGAAAGATTTGTTAGACTGTCTGCTGATTTGTTGTCATTGCTCTTTCTGCTTTGGGAGCAGCCTCGCTGGCAGCTGGTGCTGGTCAGTGTGCACCTACTTTTTACGCGGGACAGATCTGGATGTGCTGCATTTCTGCCTTAGCTGTATGTAAATTGACACGGTTTTCCACCACTGTACTTTAATTTAACAATCAAATGCATTCTGGGTATCGAAGTACTGGTTCACTTGAATTGAGCAAGCCAATCATCCTTAAACACCGATTTGTGAAAGAACGCCACCGACCTGGAATGTGATACACCTGGTGACAATAAACATCATGTAACCTCGCCCACACTACTTTTCATTCCTCAGCAGACTCCTCAGCTGTTCTTGTTCTCTACATTTCCCTCCGCAGTACTCTAGAAAACATGAGCCGCAATACACCACTGCACTACTTCCCCCTCAGCTACACAAGTCTCTGCTCTGCCACACTCTTGCACAAGCAGAGTCAAGTCAGTATGTTCCCACTTGCCTTTCGTGGGCTCTCACTCATCACCTCAAACCTTGTCACCACAGTATTCTATTCCCATCTGTACTCTCGCTCCTAGTGTTTCCCTGCCCCTTCTCCACACTCACCTCTGCTCAGGGTTCTCGCTGTCCACTATAAACCCGTACCGGTCGGTGCGCCGCTTGCTGCTGAAGCCATTGATTTCCGAGTCGGAGCCCAGGGAGCTGCGCTCTTCGCGGTCTGGCTCGCTTAGGGTCTCGCGAGTGCCACGTAGGCTGCTGCCGGCGGCTGTATCTAGCGAGCGTATCTGGCCTCAGCACCCGGGCCCCATCCTGATCATCGGCCTCTCCCAGCTCCTGACCCCAGACCGGTTCTGGGCATGCCCCGCCCAGGCTCAGTGCCAGGCCACGCCCTGACGGCTTGTAGCCAATTATTCCCCTCTTGAAATTGCAAGTCCCTCCTCCCGTGGTTCCATAGGAAACCTGCCTTCCACTCAGGCTACGCCCCTCAGTGATGACCACCAACCCTGGCTTCCATAAAGTAGCGTAGGCTGTCGCCTCTCGAACTCTGAAGTGAAGTAGGGTCCCGTTCTACCATATAACAGAAATCCTATGTACCATTCTGCTCTGCCCATCAAACAGGACACTCACATATAGGCCCCACCAGTCAGGCCCTGATAGATGACCTAAGTTGTCCATTTTCTTTCGGCCTTTTAGTACCTGTCACAGTGGTCCCCACCTCCTTAGACACACATGAAGACCCAACCACACCTCCTTAGATCCACACACTTAGGCCAGAGCACACCTCCTTAGATCCACACACTTAGGCCAGAGCCCACCTCCTTAGATCCACACACTTAGGCCCGAGCCCACCTCCTTAGATCCACACACGTAGGCCCAAAGCCCACTGCCTCTTGCTATCATTTTTTAATAAAACAAATCTCGTAGGCCTCTCTGACCTGACAGCAGGGACCTGCGCCATCCACCGTGGCACCAGCCCCCCCCTTGTAAATTTCCACAGTTACAAGAATAAGGTTAGCCCACACGTACGTGACACTCTGCTGGTACAGCTTGATCTTTCACAAGCAATGTTTGCAATATTTTTAGTTAAGAAACTTTCCGAGCTTGCTCAAGCGAAACCAAACGACGGCTGCATGGCATGGAGATAATGTATAAAATATAAATTTCCGAGCATCTTACGATGGAAGTTATCTTTTTTTTAATGTTTGCGGTCAAGAGCACTGACCACCTGCTAAAAGCCCCTGTTTCACCATGATACCACTTCTGTGTTCTTCAAAACTTTCCAAAGTTACTGTAAGCGTGCGGTCAAGGACCCACGTCAGGGCCCACGTCAACTGTGGGTGGGAGTTCTGCATTAAGCCATATAAAAGATTTGCACCCATGTCCACGCCCTGAACTCGTCTTCCAGTGCCTTGCATGGTGAGGGTTCCCGGTCGACCGTTCTCCTGATCTTGGGACTAGAACTTCCAGTCCCAGGTGGTAATGCTCTTTTCTGATTGCTAGCCTTTTGACTTTGTCAGCCTCTCTAATTTAGCTCATCCACACCCAATTCATTGCATTTATCCTAGCTTAAATTGTGTAGCCTTGGATGGTTTTTGCTATCTTATTTAAGATTTGCCTTCTAGGCACTTGCCCATTCTTGATCCCTCATTTAAGACTTGCCCCTTTAGGCTGCTGCACATTAATTGATATATACCTGCATATTTTGCTTCACTTAAAATATGTTTCATTATATGGTCAATGCTTTTATTTCATCCTGCTCATGTGTTGATGAGTAGTATTTGAAGATGAACAGTTCTTTGTTTTACTGAATTGCTTAATAAAGTGCCACTGTATTTCACACTGTTGTTCCTTATTTCCCAGAGAGAGCGAGCAGAGCGCACCCCTTGCTCTCGTGAGCTAGTAAGCCAAGTGTGACCACCGCAGTGTCACTCAATTTACCCTGGAACAGCTGGCGTACCACGAAGGTCTCGTCCCAGACGGCTCTTCCACAGTGCGGATATAGGACACACCTGGGACAGCCCCGCCCTTTCCTCTCCTCACCGCCACCCCGGTAAGTCAGGGACTGTTTTCATTTTTCCTTGAATTTACTGCGAGGTGTGGCGTGTGTGGAGGGGTAGGTCTGGCTACCTCAGCCCTCTGGGGTCTCCCTTGTGTCTGCTCCTTCGTCCCCCTGTGCTCTGCTGTCTCGGCACGACAACTTCTGTGGCTGGTCACACCTCCACGGGGTTTCTCAACACTGTTCGCTCTCCTCGGCCCCATCTTGGGTGCCTTGTACTTGCCTTCTATTTGCCTTTCTCAGTATCATTTCTTAGTGCTTTCCTTTTTCAATATATATATATATATATATATATATATATATATATATATATATATATATATATATAACGGTGCTTCTTGCTACACGTTGCAAGAACTTGCTTTCTGTGATGTACTCTGTGCTACAGTTTATACGGGTTTGAGTCCTAAGACACTCTGTTGGGGGTGTCTTGAATTGTCTACAGGTTTAAGTCCTAAGACACTATGTTGGGGGTGTCTTGAATTCTCTACAGGTTTAAGTCCTCAGACGCTCTGGTGGGGTGTCTTGAATTTTATTGTATACAGGTTTTGAGTCCTAGGTTTGAGTCCTTGATACTGTGCCATAGAGTCTAAATTCTATTCAGGTTTGAGTCCTCATAGATTGTGCTCTCTAAGTTGTGCTTCTTTACATTGATTGTGGTATATACTTTGTACTTTACAGGTTTGCCTCCTACGGTAGGGGGGGTCCATATTAGTTCCATAGCACGGTTCCCCCACGCACTATCTGTGCTCATCGCCTCCGCCCATCTCCTCTGGGGTTTAGCGAGTGCCTTTTCAATGCGCATTTCCTTTGCCCACTTTCGTCCCACAATCAGCCCTCATTCTTTCTCCTCCTTCTCTGCCGTGTCCCTCTCTTCCTCTACTGATTTCATTCTGCATGGATTGGGTGTACTCTTATTTTTATCTACAAAATTCATCTCTCTCTGTTTCACGCGTACCTTTCGATTCTTAACTGCGCACTTCCAAAAAGAGGAAGTGCCCCTCTCACACCATCTGTGCCCTTTGCAGATTCCACCCGCCTTCCTCCACTCAGCACGCTGCCAGAAAGAGGAAGTACCTCTCTCCCCGATCCTCTCTGCCTCGCAGAATCCACCCGCCCTTCTCTGCTCTGTCCTCGACAGCTGCACTTCGCCTCTCCATCAATAGGTCCACGTTTATCATTGTGATCACAATTAATATTGCATATGCATATGTTGTATGTAATTGTTTATTTATTGTCTATTGTTTCTGTTCTTCGTGCCTCTGTTCCCTTTTAACACTCCGACTGCCCTGCCTCCCAGCCCCGCCCCTTCTGGTGCTGCCCTGCCAACTCTACACTGACTAGCCGAGTGACAGGGCTGCTAGTTATTTCTTGTTGTCTGGGTTGCCCCTATCCATTCTTCATTAGCCTCAGCAACCCCGCCAGGTAGCTGTTGTCTGGGTTGCCTCCATTCTTTCTTCACTACTTTCAGCAACCCCGCTAGGTAGCTGCTCCCTTACTGCCATTTAACATTGCACCTCCATTGCGCCTCTTTTTTTCTATCTCTCACACTTTTGCCTACCATTTGTCCAAGCCAATTGGTAGCCAAAGGGGGGGTGGAGGCTTCTCCCCATTCCTCTTGTCAGCTCCCTTACCCCCTTCCTCTCCGTTATGTCCCTTGCTCCCCCGCACATCCTTAACCTTCTCATTCACTCAGTGCATGGTATAGCCACCGCAGTCTACCACCCCGCCCTTGATCGTTTTATTCCCCTCACTCGCCATCAGAGTGACATCCTTGCTGTTGCTTGGGATATTTTAGGGGTTACCTTCACGCCTACCACTGAAATCCGCCTCTCCCTATTATCTCTCACAGACTTACCTCCCTCCAACACGGTTCCCTCCAACCCGCCGCCACTTCCAGATACCACACGCCCTGACCTGCTGTGGCCTGATCAATTATCTAATTCCTCCACTGTTTCAACATCCTCCTCCGCACTTTTTCCTTCTCCTGCTGCCTCTCCCATTGTGATCCACTCGGACAGCGAGTCTACCACAGACTCCCCACACTCCACGCCACTTTCTCAAGAAGCAACACCCCCTGATCTTGTCGCCCCTGCATCTCCTACACTATCGGCATCCGCCTCTAGTAGTGACCTCCACAGCCCACCCTCTCTCTCACCCTCTCCTGGTAACGTGTCCCCACTCCTCAGGATACTGCTACAGGACTATTCACTGGACCTGCAGGACCTTTCACCGGACGTTCCGCCCGCACCTGCCCCTGTCTGCCTACCTCCACAGTTCGGTCACTTTAGGGAATGTGTGAACATTCCCTTGACAACACTGCACCTCATATTGTTGTCTATTTAGTCAATAGTCGCGTCGTAGGTCTCAACTGGTCACCCATCTTCCTTTGTCCACGTTACACCCTTAACAAGTACTGTCCTCCTCACCATCTTTCAAGTTTTAGGGATTGATTACACTCACGCACAGCAGATCACGCTTTCACTAGCACCAGCCTTCCCACATCCCATTGGCCCCAAAGCCAAAGAACTTAAGTCCTGCAAGCACTAACCTTTCCGGGTGCACTCCCGCTCCCCACCTACTACTGGACCTCATGAATAGAATTTTAGGTACCTCTGTTCACAAAACACCGGATTGCATTTACATACGTATCCGCTTAATATCCCCAGGCTTAGAGATACCTACCACATTAACAACATCCTACCCACGCAACCCACTACAAAGCAAGGTCATTGCTGCTCTCTCTCGTAACCAGCTCCAATTCCCTGACTTCTCCCCTGACGGAATATACACCGGACCACAGGAACTGGACTTAAGAGAAATAATATACCAAATTGTTATTAGCACAATAGGAGAGGAGCTAGTTAAAGACGTCCTTCCCACTACTCCTAATACCCAACCCTCTCCTAATACCTAACTACATCTCTTCCTAAATTAGCGACACTCACCCTGAAAGCGCAGCGCTTTAAAATAGTTTTCCATGAGTAGCATACTGAGCTCTACAGTGTATAAAACATCCACTCACTTTCACATATTTTTCATCATACGTCCCCCAGGTTCACTACTCACCGCAATATTATCAAGCACTTGGCCAAGGCACCCACTCCAGAGTTACACTGCTGAGGCCTGCTTTGACGGCCAGCTTCGCTTCCCTCTTTACACTCGTGCCCAAGAGCGCGACTTACAGGACTGTGTATACGACATTGTTATTCAGACTGTGGCACAAGAACTGATCAGAGATATTGACCCTAGCACCTGAACGTACAAGCACTAGTACAAGGACCACGTACCTCCCCACACCAACACCCTCTCCAATTCAGGCCTAGCCTATAGCGCCCTACTTTAAACACCAACATGGCAACTCCATTGCAGCATGTTTTGAAAACATTTGGAGGACAGGAACAGCGAATACTTAAACATTGCAGGGAACTTTATAGATCCACAAAAAACATGAGTCACCCATGGCCCTCAGAAGGTAGTTTTGATCCCGCTATATTAGACCATGCTACCACCTTCTTAGACACCAAGTACTCCGGCCTTAAGTTACAGAAGAGGAAGGCTACCTTAGACCTCTGGCGCATTTTCAAAGACAAGACTCCAACACACTCTGATATGACCAACACAGCCACGCCCACTGCTCCTCCGCCTCCCCCGCCATACCATTGCAGCGGTATGTATACCAAACTCCCTCACAAGGAACAACCAGACTTACCAGTTACCACTAACAATTGTCCGGCTGCTGGTTCCCAACCACTACCAAGCGATGCAGCTCCCTCACCACACCCCGGTCCAGACACAGACATTACACAAACGGATGAACTCCAGATTTCCCACACATCACCCAGTCACCCATACCACCACATGGACGGATTACAGACTCCACCCATACCCCCCAGTAACGTATACCCGCACCTGACCGAACTTCAGAACACACACATGCCCCTCTCCCACGGCACAATAATGGAGACAGCAGTATCAGGACTCCCCGGCCATATAGATGCCCAACTCTCACTGAAATTTACGCCAACATTAAGTACTGCACCACCACGCCCAGAGGAAGAGGAAGACTCCGACTCTGCCTCTTCCGTATCTCCTCGTTGCCCAGCCACTGCCAGCAACGCCTTCCGTGACACTGGCACTCAACTAGCCACTGCCACCAACCCCTTTCGTGACACCGGCACTCAACTATTCCCAAAGTCGTGCCCCTCACCCCAAACCAGGCCGCCCTTTACTCTCACTTCACCCTTGCTTGAGGGACAAGGGCCTGGCCTTATGACAGCTCCGCAGCAGCTTTCTGAGTTCCACAGCGCACCATTGCTGTGCATGACTGAGGGACAGCTTGCCCCCCTAACAGATCACCCCGTCAACACTCCAGTACCACCACGACCACCCACACTAAACCAGCTCATACAGGAGCGCTCACAGGCAAGAGCCCATGGGAATGGGGAGGGGATTACACAATTACTCGATAGTGAGCACCCCCACCACTATGACGCTGCCGCCTCAGGGATACCACAGACAGCTGCCAACACACACCAGGCCGACCAACAACAACAAGCACTCGGGTTGGAAAGGACACTACTCGTACCAGAAGGCCACAATCCTTTATTTACAGAGCCCCAACTAGCAGGAGGCCCGGTTGTGAGGCCAAAGGTTAGGCTCACGGAAGCGCAGAAGCTCAAAGTCCTGGGATCACACGGGTGCCCAGACGACATATTATATGATGTCTCGGGCTCTGCATCCTTGCGTACCATTAGAATGAAAAATCGGTACAACATGTCTCTCAGCAGACCATGCGCACCACAAACCAGTGACGGCCTCACACCCAATCAGATAGTCACACTAGGGGAAGGCTCAGACTATGCGGTTAACCCCTTTTCGGACGATTTGGCAGGCTGGTCAGAACCCTTGGCACCACAAATGCTCCCTTGGCCAAGAGAAGGCTCTTTTGAGCCTCAGTACATGGCAACAGCAGTTGAATGTATTCTAAAAGGATTAGGAGATGAGGATTGGGACTATGAGTACATGCAGGCGAGTTTAAAGGTCTGGCAGAAATATGCCCGCCAGCATGACACTACAGGGCCTACAGCGCCACGCACAGGAGTGATGCGCCAGATGTCACTGCTGTACAAAAATGCCACTGATCCCCCCCCCATCTATATCCCGTGGTCTACACTAGACAAAGAAAATCTTAAACACCTCCCACCACTCACGGAGGGTGCTGGAAAGTGGATTACGGCTTTTGAAAAGCACACCGCACGTAACAACATAGCTATAGGAGATGTGAAAAGCCTGCTGATCTCCCTCATTGGAGAAGATGCAGAAGACCTCTTTACACGTGTTCATGCCAACCTCACAAAAACAAACACCAAACATGATGGTGTCTCCTTTAATGAAATAAGAATGTCAGCATGGTCAGAATTGCGCAGAAAGTTTCCGGATGTTCCTGATATAAGAGCTCTGTTGTCCCAGACCGTGCAACCAAATGAAGACCCTGCCAACTATCTTTCTAGAATGAAAGAAAAATGGCATCAGGAGTTAGGGCAACGATGGGATGCTACAGGAGGGTACGGAAGACTGTTTTATCACACAATAAAGAAGGGTCTCCCAACTGAGGTACAGGAAAAATTAGATGGCATAGTAGCAATGGAATGTAAACCATGGCCTGAGATACAAGACCATATCATACATTACTGCAAGAAGAGGCAAGAACAGGAAAGGAATCGACAGTTGGCCATAGAGAATGCTGCTGCCAAATTGGTACAGCAGAAACTGAATAAGAAAAAAGACAATACAGATACAGTCATGTTAGCTGCACCTGTCAGTCAAATGACAGCAGTAACATCATTCCCCCAGGCTGCCATGAATGCTCTTGCGGGCAACACCCAGCCTGCCCCACCACAGATGCAAGCACAACCTGCCGTACAATACATACAAGCTCAACCACAACCTGCCATACAGTATGTCCAGCCACAGCCCCAACCGATTATACAATACATGCCAGCACCACCTACTTACAGTAATGACATACAGCCCTACTACAATAATAGACAAAGTGTCAACAGAAACACAGGCGTCCAGGGAAGAGGGCGAGGGATGGGACAGCAAAGGTTTCCACAACAGTCAGGACAACTGACTTGCTTTTACTGTCAGAAACAAGGCCACATGCAAAGATTGCCGCTCTAGAATGCGAGACATGGGTCAGCAGTCCATGGGTCCCGGTTACCAACCACCCCAATTCCAACAACAGCAGCACATGCAACAGCAGCGTAAACAGTCCCAAGTACTATACTCTTATGCCCAACCAGTACAGCAGCAAACAATGCAACAAGTGCAGCTCCCAGCACCTATGATGGCCCACGTTCAGCCCTCTGTCCAAGTTCAGCCATCGGGCCAACAGGTGCAGGCTCTGATGCAGCAGCCACAGCAAACACCTGTACAGCCGCAGCAAGCATCTGCATATCAGGTGGCACCCCAGGCCCAAAATACTATGCCCCCAGGAGCCACAATAGTTGCCTCTACCAACCCATTCGCCCAGGGCACCATCCAGCAGTATCAGGCTGGAGGATACACTGGCTAGGACAGCCCACAGACAACTCTTGTGTGCCCAATTTTGTCATGCACTAGCAATACCGAGGAGGACCCTATTGCTTGTGTCACGTTAATAACAAAACATACAGCTTTCTTGTTGACACAGGTGCCACATATTCCTGCATTACAGGTGGCCCTCTGCCCATTTCTGATCGGATAGCGGACACAAAGGGATTCTCTGGGGCGATAGCAAGGGTCCCCTTCACCAAGCCAGTATCAATTGAGATAGGAGGCCATGTTGTGGAGCAGCCACTGCTCTACTCACCAAGGTCCCAAGTGAATCTCCTAGGACGTGACCTCATGGCCAAACTAAACATGACTATCCACTTTGATGAGAACGGAACAATGATTTGCTCCATACCAGGTACACCACTGACTAGAACAATGGCAGTCACCACTCACTGCTCCTTGAGCAGCCAGGTCAGAGCACGTCCAGTGGACGAGCACGCCTTCTCTGCAGCTGTCCACACTATTGTTGCCACCACTCCCGAGTTACAAGGCCGCACTGTGCAGCTACCCAAAGAGTTTCTCTTCAGACCCCAAGCGGTAGGCTCGCAGATATCAGACAAGGACGTGATCCTAGGCATATGCGCCCTTGAGATTACACCCACCTATGGAGCATTCCTGGCATGCGATGATGATGCTCACACTTGGGCTTGTGTCATTTTTATTGAACCTGGAGGACTAGTCAGAGACATCACAGATGCCCAGTTATTCGGACCCCCTGAACACTACTCCAAAACAGAGATTATCTATCAAAATAATGTGCCCATCTCAGTGACAGTGGAAATAAGAACACCAACCGCCACCACCAGCTATGACTCTGTCCGCGAGACAGATCTGGCTCAGGTTCCAGCACATCTATGGACAACGGGCCCAAATGACGTAGGCCTTATTCGCTCTGTCGCACCATTTAAAATAACTCTGCTATCCTGCCAAGGATAAAACAGTATCCCTTGTCTAAGGCCGCAGAGGAGGGTATTGCCCCTACCATACAAGCATTGCTGGATCAAGGAGTAATATATCCTTGTATCTCTCCTTGCAACACGTGCCTTTTCCCTGGGCGCAAGGGGAAGACAAATCAATGGAGGCTAGTTCATGACCTGCGTCCCGTTAACAACAGTCGTACCTGACTTCTCCATCGTCCCAGACCCCTCTGTCATCCTCACAAACGTCCCCCCCGATGCACAGTACTTTTCTGTCATCGACCTGAAAAATTCTTTTTTTCAGTGTTCCCCTGCACCCAGACAGCCAATACCTATTGGCCTTCTCATTCCAAAATGTGCAAATGACGTACAGAAGATTGGCTCAAGGTTATTGTGAGTCCCCTAGCGTCTTTAACAGAGTTGTCAAAACAGACTTGTCAAATTTCCAATGTGACAGCACCCTGTTGCAATATGTCGATGACATACTGCTCTGCAGCCCCACAGAACAGCAATGCAGAAAAGACACCATCTCTTTACTCACCACCCTAGCACAAAGAGGATACAAAGTTGACAAGCAAAAGCTACAATATTGCCAAAAAGAGGTACACTATCTAGGCCAGTTACTGTCAGCATCAGGAAGACGAGTTACACCAGATCGAGTTGAGGCTATAAAATGCACCTCTGAACCCCAAACTGTAAAGGACATGCAGAAATTCCTGGCTTTGGTGAATTATGTCCGCCAATGGGTCTTTGACTTCGCAACAATAACTGCTCCTTTGCTAAAAGCAGTCAAAATGGCCAAAGACAGACACAATAAAATAGAGTGGACACCTGAAATGAGAACAGCCTATACCCAGCTAAAAGATGAGATCACAAATGCACCAGTGTCAGGTTCACCTGATTATACAAAAGAATTCTACCTATTCACTCACTGTGATGGCCAAGTTATGACTGCAGTACTCACCCAGAAATACCCCATGGGCCATAAGCCCATTGCCTACTTCAGCGGCATGCTGGACTCTGTCATGAAAGGTCATTACCCCTGCGAGCAA
This sequence comes from Calotriton arnoldi, assembly GCA_963921515.1. Taxonomy (NCBI): domain Eukaryota; kingdom Metazoa; phylum Chordata; class Amphibia; order Caudata; family Salamandridae; genus Calotriton; species Calotriton arnoldi. The sequence continues at coordinate 2,090,263 of CAWUFW010002083.1, read as the reverse complement.
GCCCTCGCTGCCGCAGCATTTGCAGTTGAGAAAAGCACCCCCATTGTCATGGGTTCCCCACTGACCATGTACACTGAACAAGCCATCTTTGCAATAATGCAGAAAGCCAAGACAACCTTAACTACCCAAAGAGTATCAGGTTACGAAGTCATACTGTCATTGCCTTCTCTGAAAATTATCAAATGCCACACAGTAAACCCTGCCACGTTCTTTGCCCATCCCATTGCCACTTCAGATGATGACCCCCATAATTGTGCCACATACTCACCAGATGAGTCAGGAGCAGCCAAAGAGGACCCCTTGCCAAACAGTACTGTATATTTTGCTGATGGCTCCTCTACCATTGATCAAGAAACAGGAGTCGGGTACACAGAAGCCGCAGTAGTTAGAACACAGCAGAATGATTCCTCTGATTCCCTAGACATTGTACAGCAGCTTACACTACCATCACATTATTCTGCCCAGGCAGCTGAACTGGTAGCCCTAATAGCTGCCTTAAGCATTGGAGCTGATGACCGCATTTCCATTTACTCCGACTCTGCATACGTCACCACAACAACACACTCCAGCATCCTTCGCTGGAAAAGGCGTGGCTTCCTGAAATCAGATGGTACACCTGTCGTTCACAAGCAATTACTGGAGGAACTTATTGAGGCCCTTACACTACCAGCTGAAGTAGCTGTAGTCAAAAGCGCAGCGCACACTAATGGCCAAGATTTTGTCTCCAGAGGCAACGCCCTGGCAGATTGGGCAGCTAAGGCTGCAGCCAGAGGCCCCCCATCTCAAGCGACACCAGAAGTTCCATTTACTCCCATCCTACTTGCCCAAACACTACATCCGACAGAGCAACCACTGCCTCCCATAGAGCAGGACAACATAAATGAAGGTACCTTACACACATCCTCCCCATATGACATTGACTCAACACAGCAATATGATCACATTGCACAACTGCACCTCAGAGAAATACAAGAAAGTGCACCAGATCAAGAGAAAGAGTTGTGGAAGAAGAGGGGAGTACAACAGGACTCCGCTGACTTCATTTACAGGCAAACAATAACCGGGAAACCTGTGATGCCACAGGCTTTACTGCAAGTGGCATTGGATCAACTCCACCTTCCTACACGTCACCCGAGATCATGTCCACAACATTACAAACAGATTGGTTCATTCCCAATGCCCATGAACTGATACAACTCTTCGTTAATAAATGTCTCATCTGTCAACAATACTCACCAAACCCAACTCTCAAGACAGTTGCTTCCACAATTCCCAAACCATCAGGCCCCTTCAAAGAACTACACATTGACTATGTTGACATGCTCGATCGCTGCCAGAATTACCGCTATCTCATTGTAGTAGTGTGCCCATTTTCACGCTGGATCGAAGCTGGACCCTGCGTCCACTGCGATGCCAAAGCAGCAGCCACATTCCTACACCGTGAGGTCATTTCTCGATGGGGCGTCCATGACGCCATCCGGACCGACAACGGAAGTCATTTTTCAAACGCAATCTTTTCTTTCCTGACCACAATGCTGGGTATTAAACACAAACTGACATCAGCCTATCACCCACAAAGCAACGGCATTTGTGAGCGCCTCAACAGCCTGCTCAAAAATAAAATAAGCAAAATCAGTGCCACAATAGGAAAGAAATGGCTTTACTGCCTAACCATAGCCCTCTTTGCACTAAGACTCCCCAAGTTCGGATCACCATCTCACGCCCCATCAGCTTGTCACTGGACGATCCATAAATGTTACTGTCCCGTCCACACGCCCTAAAACAGATAATGAATCATCTTCTGAAATAGTTAGGGCCGAGCTTTATGACTATTTGTGTGCACTAACCCGCGCAGCGCAGTTCCTTTCTACCCAGGTATCGAAGAGGAAAGAGAAGGGCCCCACCGATCCTGAGCTCCCACCAATCCGTCCCGGGACCCTGGTCTTTGTCCGCAAAAACGTCCGACGTTGGAAGGACCCCAAGTTCGAAGGCCCCTTCCAGGTGATAGACTCATCACCAACTGCAGTACGAATCGCTGAAAGAAAGGCATGGATCCATCGCAGCCACGTCCGCTTGGACCCCGCACCACCACAGCCCCAGGCAATGGACTAGAGGAGGGAAAAGCCATACTGCTGGTACAACTAAACGGAGACCGCGGGTTTCCTTCCTCCTCTGATGAAGAAGATGACGACACTGTGTACATTGATGAAGACCATAATGGAAATGCAAAGTTATGTATTTTATTTGTCCTATCATCCTGTCTTATTGCTACAGTGGCACTTGCAACCTTTAACTGGTATATCTTTTACCGTAACGCCGTAAAAATGTATTCTCCTGCAAATACTCGCACGCCTTTTACAGCACCACCACTTGTACCAGCAGTCACATATGCCCAAACACAGATACAACACAACCCTGAAGGTCCACAACACCCTGGCAGTATCACTCACAGTACGCATACTGGCACTCATCCCACACCACCAGCTCCTGTCCTGGTCCGAAGTACTAACCCATGGGATGGTGTCGTGGACACCACAATAGGTCCCCAATTGCCCCGCCGCTCCAATTCCCGCAATACCCGCAGATTTAGACGGGGCAGGCCGAGGTTTTGGAGGACCCGTAGACCAAGCAAGAAGCCTGAGGCCAAACCATATTGGGCCACCTCTCTCCAAGACACAATGGTTCACGTTGCACACCAGCATCCCATGCCCGCCTTCCATTCCACACGTCCTGAGAAATTAGCTGAAGATCATGGAGCCCATAACGCCTTGTTAGATAACATGTGGTACCGGGACATGTCCAAAATAGGAAAAAAGGTAACAAAAGAGGCATGTTTTGTGTGCTCACACATTGCTCATGCAGTGGGCGCAGATAACATGATTTTTCCACAAGAAATCCCACCACCAACTGCCAAATGTCTCCTCCATTTGTTTCTCTGCCGTATACACGGACTGATCCAGTTTCTGTCAGCAGAAATAGACGCTGTGTTTGTAAACACCACAGCATGGGATTATCAGTACCTCTCACACAAGGTTGTGACTGACACACAAGAGTTTCAGAGGGAGTTGGAACACGATTACACGGCTGAAACACCTATGGGACTGATACAGGGTTATGAGGATTTCTTCAAGAAGGTTGGGTATTTCCTCTTTACCAGACCCTCACCAATATGCCAAGCAAAAGAGAGCAGGCTAATTTTAAACGACACTTCACGCAGGACCCAATACCCCTGTGACCTCAGGACTGCACTACATGTCCAGGCCAATATTTATTTCAAAAACAGATGGCATGGCCCTAACAACCTCACCTGTAAGGCAGCTTCCATAGGAAAACCATTTGTAGATACAGATTATGAAAATGATATTGATTGGGATGTTGAGACTCAGTGCAAGCAGGTCAGGGCACAGGAAACTAGAAGGTATACCTTTGGTAAAGATACAACATACAAATGGAAACAAGCATACAAGCTAAAACACCCTCTCCTTTGCTTCCTAGGTAATGGTACACGTCCTGTGGGCTGCAACACCAATTGCAACAGCACTATCTTTAATTTGGACCTCCAAGACGGCACCTCCGGCCTCATGGACATCTTTTGGGCATGCGGAGAACGCCTCTATCTCCAGTTGCCTCCTCAATGGAACAGCCTATGCACCATGGTCACTATGCACAAGCTGCATCTGGTTGTCCTGGCATCCAACATTTCCCAAGTGCACCATCACCCCATGACAGGCGATGTCACCCTGCTCCACCGGCACCGAAGGTGTGCTCAATATTTTGCTAACGACGCCTTTAGCGAAGTTCCTCTGGAATTTCGCCTTTTTAATAGCACACAGGAATTCTTTGGGGGCCTGTGGCCCATTTGGCAAACATCAGCTAATGCCAGGTGGCTGCAGGTCACACGTTACGAACTTATGACACTGATAAACAACACCTGCGATGGGTTCAACGCAATACAGGAAGAATTACGGCCTTTAAGGCTAATGGTTCTAGAGCATAGATATGTTCTAGATCAGCTCACAGCTATGCAGGGTGGGGTATGCGCCCGGATCGGAAAATCCTGCTGCACTTTCATACCATCTAATGATGCAGATAATGGGACACTTGCTAAGGCCATTGAGGACTTGGACAATCTGGGAAGAAAGATGCGTGAGGAGGGAGGTGCTGAAGCAGATGTTATTTCTAATTGGTTCAACATGGACTGGATGCCTTCATGGCTGTCTGCTATCTTGAAAATGTTGCTACCTATTTGCTGTGTGCTAATGTTAGTGTGTTGCGGTGCACAGGTAATAATATGTGTCAACAGATTTAGCACCAAGGTGGTAGGAATGAACTACGCTAACACAGGGATGCACCAGAATCCACATTACCAGGTCATGGACCGTGCTCCTGGGGACGGGGATGGGCTAGCCCTAGCAGAACTGAGGGAACAAACAGCCCCAGCGCACCTACAGCTCCCCGAGTCCCACCACACATGTACACCATAAGGGAAGAGCATGCCACCCACGAATATGAGCAGTTAGCAGACAACCACGATGGCGAGTATGTTACCATAACACCAGGAGTGTCAGCTCAGACCCAGTGCTTCTACGTTAATGACCCACTCTGTATGTACCAAACAGAGGAGGGACCAGCAAAGTACTAAATGAGAGTTTTGTTAAAAAATGAACAAGAGGAGGGAAATGAAGTAGGGTCCCGTTCTACCATATAACAGAAATCCTATGTACCATTCTGCTCTGCCCATCAAACAGGACACTCCCATATAGGCCCCACCAGTCAGGCCCTGATAGATGACCTAAGTTGTCCATTTTCCTTCGGCCTTTTAGTACCTGTCACAGTGGTCCCTACCTCCTTAGACACACACATGAAGACCCAACCACACCTCCTTAGATCCACACACTTAGGCCAGAGCCCACCTCCTTAGATCCACACACTTAGGCCAGAGCCCACCTCCTTAGATCCACACACGTAGGCTCAAAGCCCACTGCCTCTTGCTATCATTTTTTAATAAAACAAATCTCGTAGGCCTCTCTGACCTGACAGCATGGACCTGCGCCATCCACCGCGGCACCAGCCCCCCCCCTTGTAAATTTCCACAGTTACAAGAATAAGGTTAGCCCACACGTACGTGACACTCTGCTGGTACATCTTGTTCTTTCACAAGCAATGTTTGCAATATTTTTAGTTAAGAAACTTTCCGAGCTTGCTCAAGCGAAACCAAACGACGGCTGCATGGCATAGAGATAATGTATAAAATATAAATTTCCGAGCATCTTACGATGGAAGTTATCTTTTTTTAATGTTTGCGGTCAAGAGCACTGACCACCTGCTAAAAGCCCCTGTTTCACTATGATACCACTTCTGTGTTCTTCAAAACTTTCCAAAGTTACTGTAAGCGTGCGGTCAAGGACCCACGTCAGGGCCCACGTCAACTGTGGGTGGGAGTTCTGCATTAAGCCATATAAAAGATTTGCACCCACGTCCACGCCCTGAACTCTTCTTCCAGTGCCTTGCATGGTGAGGGTTCCCGGTCGACCGTTCTCCTGATTTTGGGCCTAGAACTTCCAGTCCCAGGTGGTAATGCTCTTTTCTGATTGCTAGCCTTTTGACTTTGTCAGCCTCTCTAATTTAGCTCATCCACACCCAATTCATTGCATTTATCCTAGCTTAAATTGTGTAGCCTTGGATGGTTTTTGCTATCTTATTTAAGATTTGCCTTCTAGGCACTTGCCTATTCTTGATCCCTCATTTAAGACTTGCCCCTTTAGGCTGCTGCACATTAATTGATATATACCTGCATATTTTGCTTCACTTAAAATATGTTTCATAAAATTGTCAATGCTTTTATTTCATCCTGCTCATGTGTTGATGAGTAGTATTTGAAGATGAACAGTTCTTTGTTTTACTGAATTGCTTAATAAAGTGCCACTGTATTTCACACTGTTCCTTATTTCCCAGAGCGAGCAGAGCGCACCCCTTTCTCTCGTGAGCTGGTAAGCCAAGTGTGACCACCGCAGTGTCACTCAATTTACCCTGGAACAGAAGCTTACATCGCTCTCATTTTTCGACACGCCTCCCTTGGCTCAAGAGCCAATCCAGTCTCCACAAGCTGTGAATAAGGCCATGCCTATGAATTCACAGCAAATCCAAGCTCACATAGTTTTCTTGAACCGACCTGTTATTTCCGATGTCCAATTGCCAATCACGCACATTGTAGCCAACCACAAATCCGTTTACTTTAATAATCCAGAAACCAATCTTAAGCTTACTAACTCATGTGCTGTCAAGCAAGGGCCAATCATAAATTGTTTAAAACAAGCATTTGCAATGCAATAGGACTCGCATTTACGCGAGACCTATTGCATTTCAAATGGGAGTGAGGGCGGGCGACAAGGCACAAACGGGAGGGGTGAGGGGGGCAGTGCGAGAAGGCATTGCACTGCGGGAGGGGGGGGCACGGAAACAAAGTAGTCTGCAGTTAAGGGGCCAGTAGCCATGGAAGGACACAAATGACGACATGGCCGTCATAAGGAGGGACTAACAAGCCTACAACCAATCGGAAGGCAGCATTTAAGACACAAGCCAATGAAAATGATGAGCGGAGAGTGGGAGGAGCTTCCACGCTATACTGAATACTGCATGCCTCGCAAAGCGAGCAGCGCATGCGCTGCAACGCTAGGCTCGACCTAAAAAGGTGATACCCCAGTAGATACATGTTCACTGTTGTTATATGCAAACTCCGCAGTCTATAAAACCGTTTCTCAATCCTTATCTCCCTGTAGGAGGTGACACCTCAGGTACTGCTCAATGCACTGGTTGACCTTTTCTGTCTGACCGTCTGTCTGCGGGTGATGAGCAGTAGAGAGTCATACATCAATCTCCATCATGTTGTTCAGCCCTTTCCAGAAACGAGACACAAATTGAGGGCCCCTGTCTGATACTATGACGGAGCGTAGGCCATGAAGGCACACTATCTGTTGGAGAAACATACAAGCTAGTTCTTTAGAAGTAGGCAACCTTTTCAAGGGTATAAAATGGGACATTTTGGAAAGCATGTCAACAGCTACGAATATGACAGTATGCCCTTGCTGAGTAGGAGGCAGTTCTACAATAAAGTCCATAGTAATGGAATGCCAGGGTGTAGGGGGTGTAGGCAGAGGGGTTAAGAGACCGACTGGTACTTGGTGGGTACTTTTGCCTTGAGCACAGACGTAAAAGTTCTGTACACACAGCCAGGCATCTTGATTCATGGATGGCCACCAGAAATGCCTTTTAAGCAAGGCAAGGGTTTTCTTGTGTCCAGGATGGCCCACCAAAGCGTGTGCATGACACCAGCCCAGTGCTTGTGTTTGTAGTGATTGTGTAGGGAGAACTAAGCCACCTTGAACAAAGACTAGATTGTTACTCCTGACCCCATTGTATTTTGGTTTCGAGGTTCCTGAGCTCATCTGATTCGTGTGCATGAGCCACTTCGTTCATAAATGAGTCCTCTGAGAGAGTACCTCCTAAAACACGATCAGGACTTGGAGTGAAAGGTGGGTCTTGTGTGTTCTGCTCGTCAGGGAATTCATAGCCAAAACGAGAGAGCATCCGCCTTGCTGTGTTTAGTGCCAGCCTGAAACTGAATGACATAGTCAAAATCACTAAAAAAAATGGGTCCATCTCAGCTGTCTCATAGATAAGGCCCTAGCTGCTTTTAAGAACTGCAGATTCCTGTGATCAGTGATGACAGTAACAGTGTGCAAAGCTCCGAGTAGGAACTGACGCCATTCTTCGAAGGCTCTTTTTATTGCCAATAGCTCCCTATCCCCTACAGAATAATTCACTTCAGCAGGTGTCAACTTATGAGAATAGTAAGCCACGGGATGTAGATGTGCTGTCTGTTTGTCTCTTTGAGATAACACTCCTCCTATGGTGACTTGGGATGCATCTGTCTCCAGAAGGAATGGCTGTGAAGTGTCAGGATGTAGTAAAACAGGGGCTGAGACAAAAGCCTCTTTTAAACAGGAAAAAGCCAGTTCGGCTTCTGGTGTCCAGGTAAACAACATCCCCTTTTTCAGGAGTTTGGTGATGGGAGTTGTAAGAGTTGAAAATCCTTGTATGAATCGCCTGTAAACATTGGTGAAGCCCAGAAAGCTCTGCAACTCCTTTACCGAACGAGGAGAGGGCCACTTAGTGATGGCAGCAACTTTTTGGGGATCCATAGTTACCCCTTTCTCTGACAGTACAAAACCTAAGAAGGTGACTTCAGGAACATGAAACTCACATTTGTCTATTTTCACGTAAAGGTGGTTGTCTCTGAGACGTGTTAGGACACTCTTTACATGTCTGACGTGTTCTTCCACCGATGACGAGTAGATCAGGATATCATCAATATAAGTAATGGTGTTTATATCCAGGGTCTCTCTTAGTACGTCATCTATAAAGAATTGAAAAGCCGTGGGGGCATTACACAGCCCAAAGGGCATCACTAAGTACTCATATAATCCAAACTTGGTTTGGAAGGCAGTCTTCCACTCATCCCCTGCTCTGACTCGAACCAAGTGATACGCTCCCCTTAAATCCAACTTGGTAAATATAGAAGCTTTTTTCACTTGGTCGAGCAGAGTTTGTATCAGAGGCAAAGGATACCGATTCTTAATAGTGACGCAATTAAGGGCTCTGTAGTCAATGCAGCACCTAAGACCCCTTCCCGTTTTGGTATAAAGAAAAGCGGGGAGGACGCTGCAGATCGAGAGGAGCGAATGAATCCTTTCTGCAACATGTACTCCCTTAGATACGTGTTTTCTTTTTCCGTCAATGCATATATGCGACTACACGGTATTTTGGCTCCGGGTACCAGGTCTATACGACAATCATAAGGCCGATGGGGTGGTAGAGTAGAGGACTTCTCTTCATCAAACACCTCTTTGAACTCTTCATAACAGTTAGGTAATACGGGTAATGTACACTCAGTACTACCAGCCACATGTTGCAATGTTGTAGAAGATTCTAGACACTGGTTCTTACAGAACTCAGAAGCGAAAACTATGATGTGGTCTTCCCAATTATTGTCAGGGTTGTGTTTCATCAACCAAGGAAGACCAATGATAGCTTGGAACTGTGGCGAGGAGAACATCGAAATGAATAGTTTCATGGTGGTTATCTAGAAGGAGTACGTCTAACTGTGTGGTGGTATGAGTAACAGGACCAGACTTCATATGATTTTCGTCAATGGTCTTAACTTTGCCCACAGTACTTTTTGGTTTCATAGGAATATGCATGTGCTCTACCCAGGCTGAATCAATAAAGTTCCCAGTGGCACCTGAGTCAAGCATGAGTTGTACATCTATGCGTTGATCACCCCAACTGAGCTGAGCCTAGAGAAAAAAATGTTGTAGAGGATAGGAAGTAGGATTTAACCCTACCAAATGGGAGACCAGTAGTTCTGTATCACCTGAGCGATTCGTCTCCACCATGTTCAGGCGAGTCAGTTTCCCGACTCCGTGCGTCTTTGAGGTTTAACAGGGCAATCCCTCAGAAAGTGACCTGATTTGCTACAATAGAGACACAGATTATTAGCCCGTCGTCTCTGCTTTTCTTCCTGGCTCAAGGGCCCTTCTATGCTGCCTATTTGCATGGGTTCTGGCTCCTCGACTTGTTTGTCCATTTATGGTTTCCTTTCTCTAACAGTAAGGTACTTGGTTTCAGTACGTCCTTTTTCCCTTTTTCTCTCATGCAAATGGTGATCCAATTTTACTACTAGATCAATTAAAGCATCACAGGTTTCTGGAGGATCGACCACTTGTGCTAACATATCTTTTAGTTCATCTCTCAAGCCTTTGTAAAAAAGAGCACCACGTTTGGCCTCTGACCAACCTGCTTCAGCCACCAATCTGTTAAAACTGGAGATGTAAGTCATAAGATCTTTAGATCCTTGCCTAAGGTTTAGCAACTCAGTGTCCACAGACTGCATGAATTAATGCCTGTCAAATAAACGCCTTAGTTCCTCCTTGAAGGCTCTATAATCGTATAGCAGTGGATCGTTTCTATCTACTAAGGGGATCGACCATGTGGCGGCTATACCACCTAAGTATGATAAGACATAAGCCACCTTGGACTGTTCAGTGGGAAAGCAGGAAGCTTTGCATATAAAATGCAATTGACACTGATTAATAAATGTTGCGAATTTAGCTGGATCACCCATGAATCTTTCCGGGGGTGCTAAAGGGATAGAAGAGGGTGTTGTGGTGTGGTACACTGGAGGAGTGGTGCTAGATGGCGCAGAAAGAGATGTAAACGTGGTAGCATTAGTGCCAGAAGGCAAATGAGAAGGGTGCACAGTCCGAGAGGCTTGCTGTAGGGAGTCAACTCTAAGAGACAGGGCCTGGGTTTCTTTCTGTAGATTCCCTATCATACTCGCCACATCTGCTAATGTTATCGGATGTCCCTCCATGACGCCCGGGCAGGAAGTAAAAAGTGGGCTTCGCGTTCTGTGATAGCTCACCTGGATTTACTGCAGGGACGACCTGGATGGAAGTGAAGCTAATCCCAACTTCCCTCACCCACCTCCTTCGCCCAACTTAGTCAAAGCAAAAGAGGGAAGGTGGGGAAGGAGGGAAACAAAACAAGGGAAGGAAGAAGGGGTAGATGTCCACTGGCTCTTCGGTGGGGGTAGTCTTTTGAACCCTGAAGGAGAAAACACAAGGTGAGTACTACGCTTGGGTAAAAGAGCTAACTATAACTTGCCCCTCCCCTAAATCTAAGAAGTACCTTAGAACGAATATGCCAAGTGTGTACGTCGGAAACGACTCCCAAGGATGATAAAATACTCCCACTGTATACAAAGAAAGGCAAGATGTACTGTGTAAAAGGACTGCGGAAGTTTGCATTCAAACAAGAAAGGAACAAGAAAATACAAACCTAGATTGAGAACACCAAAGAAGTGGATAGGCCCCTTAATCAAGAAAACAATAATGCACCTGTTACTCCTGTATTTAGGGAAAAAACTAAAAACTAATTTCCCTAATCAGGAGGAAGCACGGGATCAAAAAAGGCAAAAAGAGCAGGGGTCCAAAATATAAGCAAAAAACAATAGTGGAGTATTGGATATTGAAACAGTATTTTTTCTTTCTTTTCTTGTTTACTACCAGAACGAAGTTTTACCAGATGTTACAAGACCCTCAAGACAACTCGCCAAAAGCACAAAACCATCAGATAAGTAGCCCTTTTTCGTTTCACAGAAAACAGTTCTAACTACTACAGAAAACAAAGATACTATGGTTCCTTAAATCCCTTGCATAATTTCTTGTCTTTCAGAGACAAGTATCAGGAAGCAAAGGGTTAAGGAACAGAAGCTACCTTGCAACAATGTTGCCAGCCGGGAAGGAGCAGAAGCTACAAGCCCTGGAAGAATCCGAGCGGACCCAGGAAGGCAAAAAACACACCGGAAAGCCCAACAGCTCGAGAGAGAAACTGAGGAAGAAACGGCGGCCGAAAATGGAGTCAGGTAAGTTGGGGAAAACAAGCGGTGGGAGGCCTGACGGGATCCGTGCTGGAACGCGAAGCGCGTTGCCAGCGCGGACCCCTCCTTTAAATAGCACCTAAGCGCCGCCCTTGTCTGCTGTCAGGACAGCGGGCGGGGCTCGCTTCGCCGCTCGTTAGCGCGGGAACGGGTGCCACTGTGATCAGCGCGTCCCGAGCAGCCCGACACTGACAATGAGGGGACGTGTAATTGCAAGATGGCTGACACTGGTGTCTGGTGTCTGACTTGACCACAACTCCCATCAAGGCCTTCTGCTCCAAACACCATGCCCCAGTGTCAGCCATCTTGCTAGAGCATTCCCCTTACTGTCAGTAAAGCATAGGTCCAGTGGGGCTGTTTTTGCTGGGTGGGAGGAGGAGTGTTTTCAATGACTGCATCTCCTATCAGGCCCTGTCCTACACACACCTTCCCACCCAGCCCAACCAGGCCACCAGGAAGAGTGTTGTCCTGACAATGAGGGGAAGTGTAATTGCAAGATGGCTAACTCTCGTGTCTGACTTGTCCTGTGTGGCTCAATGGTTAGAGCGGCAGACCCTGATGCAGAGATCTGGCCCGGGACCAGGGTTCAATTCCCGCCTCGGCGGGTCTTGGGCTCAATTTCCTCGGACCTGATAATTCTCGCCTCGGTGCCTATTCTAATCATGGGTCCCACTCTGCAACTCTGGGCAATAGCTTGCTTAATCTCCACAACGGCCCCAACAGCGCTGGGATGCCTGGCTTCACCCTGGGGGTGCCCAGGAGTGGACATTTCACAGGGAAAAGCCAGGAAGGGTTCCACAGCGGTATGCGTACAGCGCCAGGACACCTCTTTGGGAGTATAAGTGCGCTTTACAAGTACAAATTTCATTTCATTTTCAAATTTCATTTCATTTCCTAAACTCCCATCAAGGCCTTGTGCTCCAAACACCATGCACCAGTGTCGGATATCTTGCTAGAACATTTCCCCTCACTGCCAGTAAAGCATAGTTCCAGTGGGGCTATTTGTGCTGGGTGGGAGGAGTATTTGCAATGGCTACATCTCCGTTCAGGCCCTGTCCTACACACTCTTCCCACCTTGCTCAACCAGGCCACCACGAAGAATGCTTTCCTGACAGTGAGGGGAAGTGTACTAGCAATATGGCTGACACTGGTGCATGGTGTTTGGAGCACAAGGCCTTGATAGGAGTTTGGGACAAGTCAGATGCCAGACACCAGCATCAGCCATCTTGCCAGAACATTTCCACGTACTGTCGGGAAAGCATAGTTCCAGGTGGGCTAGTTGGGCTGGGTGGGAGGAGGAGAGTTTGTAATGACTACATCTCCCATCAGGTCCTGTCCTACACCCACCTTCCCACCAAACCCAACCAGGCCACCTGGAAGAGAGGTGTCCTGACAATGAGGGGAAGTGTAATTGCAAGATGTCTGGCATTGGTGTAGGAGGCTGGCTTAGTATATGGTGCACACGTATTTAACTGAAGCACTGTGCATTAATCCAGACAACCATTATGGTGATTTTAGTGGTCTTAGACAACCATAGAAAGCTCTCTAAGTGGTAGCTGTGGAGAGCAGCCTTCAGGTTTAGTCCAGTGTTAAGCAGCTTGTTTTGCCAGTACTAATCATGTAGTGTAGGTCAAACGAAAAAGAATCAGCCAGTGTAGTTATAAAAATAGTTATAGTTATTATAAACACTCACTAACATATTGGTATATCTACTACCTGGAGATATACACACAATATTTCAAAAGGAGAACAGGTAAGTAGCACAAATACACAGTGGTCGCCAGGGGGAGACCAAACCATATACTAATAAAGTGGAATGCGAACTGCGACCAAAGTTGAGACTGGACCAAGAAGTCTTAGAAGAGTTGGGGACCCAAGGTACCACCCAAGTTAAGTACCCAGGTACCCCACGGAGGCCGTGGGCAGAGTGGAAACACAGCTGTGTACTCAGTGCAAGTCAATGGGGAAGTTGCGGTTGCAGTTATCAAGAGGAAGGACCCTTCCCAGAGGACACTGAAGAAACCCTGTGGAAGATGGAAGGTTGGAGAGTCACCTCACCCGTGGGTACCCAAGGAACAAGGATACCTACACCAGGGAAGCCGGGTGCATAGGTGCGAAGTGACGTTGGAAACCGCGGTAGACCACAATGGAGGACATCAGTGAAGATGCCGCTGGCGAAGAAGGCGAAAGAGTCCGGTGGAATCCAAGGGTGTATTCTTGAAGAGGAGTACCTGCAAGCAGAGGGGACAGAGTTTATTCCACTCGGGAGTGACCAGGAGGCACGGAAGACCAATGACAGAAGATGCATGAGAGTTGATGGTGACCTCGTCGCTGCAGCTGTGAGGAACAGGCAATGCTGTGGAAGACGAGGAGCCGTTCACGAGCTGTCCCACATCTGAAGTCGAAAACAAGGGGGTCGGTGTTCGGCGGGAGCACCAACAAGCCTTGGCAGCAGCAACAGACTTGGAAAACGAACAAGGTGCAATGTTGGGACAAGCAAGGTCCAATGGACTCACCAAGTGCAGGAGAGTCAGAGCAGGCCCGAGCAAGCAGAGGATCTCACAGGAGCCAAAGAAGACCCTCAAGAGGACCCACAGGCTGGAAGCACTGGAGCCGCCAGAGGACCTCGAGCAGCTCACCAATGATGCAGGCCCACAGTGTAGAGGATGCGGTGAGGACAAAGCTCTTGGTAGCAAGAGATGCTGGAGGCTGGAGCTTCTTGGAGCACAAAGAGCTCTGGCGAAGAGAGTCAACAAGCTTTGGCAGTGGCAAGTCAACACGGTGCACAGGGGTGCTGTTCCAGTTGTTCCGACGAGGGACACTGGTCTCAAACTCGGTGAGAAGACAATGCAGGTCTCAAGGGAGTTACAGAACCACCACCTGTGTGGCTGAATCTTTTGGAGTCCGTGGGAGCTAAGGAACAGCAGACCGGTCAGCTTTGTTGCGGTGCCTGCAGATGCAGGGGATTGACTCCTTCACTCCAAGGGAGATTACTTCAGTTGTCTTTGATGCCCACAGGCCTGGAGAAGAACCTGGATGAAGCACAGGGATAGATGACACAGACGACAGGCAGGACAACGAGACTAGGAGCAGCGGGAGTCTTCCTTGATGCAGTCTCGGTTCCAGGCGAAGTCCAACAAAGTCCATGGTGCCCAGACGGTTGAAGTGGAAGTGGTTTCAGATCTGAATCTTGTCCCACGACGAATCTGAAGAGCCACCCACAGGTAAGCCCTTAAGTACCCAAAGGAAAGGGTTGGGACGGTTCAGGGGTGCCTCCCAGAGGAGGGGCTGGACAGAGGGGAGGATACTCCCATGTCCTTTGTCCAGTTTCACACCAAAGCGGGAGCCAACAGCTCCCTAAACTGGTTTCAACTGGAGTATGCAAGGAGGGCACCAAATGTGCCCTTCAAAGCAGTTTGGTGGCGCTGGCAAGCGCCCCCACCGCAGCCCAATACACTAAGTCCTGTCTGGGAGGTGGTCCCACCTCCCTGTGACAGGAAACCTATTGGTCTACCTTCCCCTGCTCGAGCTCAGCTCAGCAGCAGGAGGGCAGAATCGTGTCTGTGGTCAAAGTGTAATTGCAAGATGGCTGACACTGGTGCATGGTGTTTGGACCACAAGGCCTTGATGGGAGTTTGGGACAAGTCAGACACCAGATACCAGTGTCAGCCATCTTGCCAGTACATTTCCACTCACTGTCAGGAAAGCATAGCTCCAGGTGGGCTGGTTGGGCTGGGTGAGAGGAGGAGTGTTTGCTATCACTACAACTCCCATCAGGCTCTGTCCTACACACACTCCTCCCACCTGGAACTATGCTTTCCTGACAGTGAGGGGAAATGTACTGGCAAGATGGCTGACACTGGTGCATGGTGTTTGGAGCACAAGGCCTTGATGGGAGTTTGGGACATGTAAATGGAAATAGTTTTGAGCCTTTTGATTTTGATCTTCATTGCAGGTATGCAGGTTATCTGTATTACATACATATCACATAATCTTTGACTATTAGTTTGTTTGAATCCCAAAAACTTCATGTAGCTAACTGGGACCATTACAGAGATATCTGCGTAAGTGTCATTGATAACTTGTGTGAAATGTAGAGTTCATACTTACCAGACTCCATTCCGTCAGGTATTCCAAATAAGCTCTCCGGCAGAATGATGTCATGCACCTTCTCCTCCCAGGCAGTAAAGTGCACAGGTGGTACAGGAGGGCAACCACCAGTCTGTTGTGCGGCAAACTGGTTTTTGCTGGCCAAACATTTGACCCTCCTCCTGACATCGTACCACCTCTTTTTGATATCATCCATTGTGCGCAGGATGGGGGCTACTGCATTCACCTTGCTGACTATCTTGTCCCACATCTGTGTTTTCTGGCTCATGGGGGTCTGTTGGACTAGGGTCCCGAATAAATGTGGCTCTACTCTGAGGATTTCATAAACAAGCACTGTCAACTCCTCATCAGTAAAACGTGGCTGCTTCTTCTTTGACATGGTGAATGTGAGTGTGAAGGTGAATGTGAATTAGAAGGGGTGTCTAAGAAAGGAATCTAACCAAAAAAGTGATATGTGCAGGTAGTGATATGATTGCAGTGCGTGAGTGTGTGCAGGGCTGACAGCATTCGTAGAGAAAAGAGCTTCCTACTTCTCTCAGCAGTATTGTGTTGACAAAGGATGATGGTCTGGGTTTTTTTTTTTATATAGGTGGATTGGTGGGTGTGTCTACTCTTTCAATTGAGATGTGGTGGTTTTTTTTTTGCGCGGACTATGCTTGTTGTTGTATTTTTTTGGCCTGAGTTTTTCTGTATTGCACTTGCCATGTGGCACACAAACCGCCATGGGTCCGCAACAGCGTTGGATGCATCATAATCTGCTCTGCAGGATAACCGAAGCATGTTCGTAATCATAATCCCTATGGGATAGCCTTTCTGACCGACGTGGTCAGATCGGACTTGTTTCCGACTGACGCGGTCAGGTCGAAATCGTCTCCGACCAACGCAGTCGGAGATTTGCCTGGTATTCATCATAATACGGGAGTTGGAGACATTGCAGACTAGTCGGGCAGAATGTATCCGCGCCCGTGTCGGTCAGACGGTCTTTTCGACCAACATCGTAATAAGGCCCTTAATGTTACAAACCTGCCAGTGAAGTAAATAAGTGCTGGCTTAAGTTTGCCTAACTGTCAATGTCATCTTAACTAAAGATAATGCATTAACATTCAAAGGCCTGTTTTCACGTTTAACTGTTTGCACAAGATGTTTTTCTTTTCTTTGCTGCAAATGTTACTTTTTAGAAGCCTTCTGTTAGCTAGTGAATAGTCATTTGTTTTGTATTATACAACTGACAGTGAGGTTCTCACCAAGATAAGGGGAGGCAACAGGAAGGATGATTCATGAGAAGAACAGTCTGGATCGCAGAATGTGAAAGATGCAATTTTTCAAGGTCTAACGTCTAAAGATTATTGTACAAGTATGAGGAGTTTACCTTCTCCCAGAATTTACTACAATCCTACTAGACAACACAGGAGACAACAAGACACTTCTTGCCATTTAGAATATTGTTTGTTTATATTAGTGTGTGTTCCTAAAGGAGAACAGGCGTTTCCTCTGAGCTTCTCTCTGATGAGGACTTTTGTTTGAGATTTGTTCTCTTTAAAAGAATTTCCTTCGCATTGGCTGGGGAGTCATCTTTGAGTTTCTCTAAATCTTTCTTTATGGGAGGTTTCTTAGCATATTTAATTGATGTCTGCTGATTTATAGCTAAGAATACTTTCCAACGGATTATTCAAAGGCTTCATGCTTATGCTGCGATTCTCTCATCAGTACTCACTGTTATCTTGACTAATATTCTATTTTATCTTATTTTGAAATATCAATTACTGGATTAAGTCATTCCTAATGTTGATACTTTAAAGACTAGCACAATTTCAATGTATTAATATTATGCTGCAGAACTCCAAAGGAGGTCCAAATAACACCATATCAAACAAGTAAAAACACAGATATACATTAAACATGTTACATACAATCATAGTTATAACAACTTATTCATAGACTGCAAAGGACATTAAAAAGTCTTCTCATCAACCAACATTAACAAGACAAAAAAACAGAGACTGGATAGGGTGCTTAAGGGTGGATCCCTGCTGCCGGAAGCTGCAGCGATTACACATTTAGCGAGATGTTTATCCGATCAATTCCCTGTTAGCTGAAAGTGGATTGGGCCAATGACTTACAGGTGGGTCGGTCAAGGAGACTCCCAGCAGACATCCTAGATGATGCTGGACCGCTCCCTTATTGATTATCTTAATACAAACTGGGGCTCCACCTCACATAGGTCCACGGAGTGGGAAGCCCATAAGGCAGTACAGAGGGACGCTTGTTTGGGCCTCACATGCGGAGTCCGGCGACAGCTTCAGGCGGACATATGAAGGGAGGAAACAACATTGACTGGGATACAGACGGCACTTCCGACATCCCCAGACCTGCATAGACGTGAATCACAGAGCTGTAGATGGCTGGGAGAATTATGGGACCGCCGGGAAAAGTTCACCATACGACGGTACCGTCAAAGATCATAACAAATCAGGCAGGCTTTTAGCCTGGATACTATGTAGAGAACAGACCCCTCCACTCGTAACTCACTTAACTACTCCTGAGGGAGTTAAGGTCACTTCCAAGGCCGCCACAGCACAAGTGTTTCAGCAAACTTTGCAGCGCGTCTATGTAGTGGACCTGGGCATAGATGCACAAACAAATGGCCCCTTTCTGCCTAACGTGGGTCTTCACAGACTAGACTTGGAGGCCGTCGAGGCTCTGGACACCCTTTTCAGCTTGGAAGAATTATGAACGGTGCTACAGGTGCTGCCGCGTGCAAAGGCCCCAGATAGTGACGTCTTCCTGTCTGAGTTTTATCAGACGTTCTCTGCGACCCTGACTCAAAGACTCATGGAGGTCCTCCTGGAGGCCCAAGAGACGGGTATCCTACCTCAGTCCCTAAGAGATGGGGAACTATCTATCATACTTAAACAAGGGGGTGATGAATCTGACCCGGCCGCTAACTGACCACTCACGATGATGAACTCCAACATAAAAATCCTCTGTAAGACACTTTTCTTCGCGTTTAACTGCATATATGTCATATTTTGTGCATGAGGATCAATACGATTTCAGTTCTGGAAGTAACACTGGGATGAATTTGAGAAGACGGTCCCGTTTACTATACAAGGTCCAACAGAAGGAGAAATGGCGATGGTCTCCATCAACTTGGAGAAGGCGTTTGACACTGTGGACTGGGGAAATTTACTAGAGGTCTTGCACGTTATGCGTTTTGGCCCTCAGTTCTGTGGATGGGTGTGCTTACTCTACACTGAGCCCCAAGCCAGGGTGCGGGTGGGATGTGTTTTGCACTGGCTCGTGGTTATTAGGTGGGGAACATGTCAGGGTTGCCCACTTTCCCCGCTCCTGTATGCATTGGCGATCAAGCCACTGGCATTATGGGTGTTTAGGGGAACAAGGGAGAGGGGGATATGATCAGGTGATGTATGCCATGTCATAGTCCTATATGCAGATGACATCTTGTTTTATTTGACCTCTCCTCGTGATGCAGTCCTTCAGCTTCTTCACTTGCTGCAGGAATTCTTGACCATATCAGGGCTATGACTTAACAGGGCCAAATCATTGGTGTTCCCCCTCGCTTCACTGGCCGGGACGCCAATTGAGCAGTTACCTGCCATGGGCTTGAGATGGGAGACAAAACTGTTTTGTTACTTGGGGATAAAGGTCACGCACAGACGGAAGCTTCGCTTTAATGTTGACCATGTAACTGAGGGGCTTAAGTCATCTGTCCTCCTTTGAAACATGTTACCTCGCTCATTAATGGGCTATTTGGCTATAGCCAAGATGGTTCTGCTCCCCAGATGCTTGTACATCCACCAGAATTACTTGTCTCCTATACCATCAAGGGTTTTACAGCAATTAGACTCCATCATTATATCTCTTCTTTGGGAGGGAGGGCGTAGTAGGGTGGCCCTCGCGACACTGACCAGACAGTACGACGAGGGAGGTCTGGGGACACCACAACTTGATTTATATTATTTTGCCGCCCAACTAAAGCAGGCGGCTAGTTGGCTAGACCCTGCCCACAATTGGAAAAAGCGCTTACTGAATAGAATAGAGACGGATCGCTTAATTGAACTCCTAATGGAGGGCGCAGGACTACCGAACGACATCCCTCAAATAGTCAGACATACGGCGACACTGGCATAAATTTGTCCGGACTGTGCTAAAACATGCCCCTATCCACTGAGAACTCCCACTTTGGATCCTGAAACCTGTATGACAAATGATGGACAATATGTCCTTTCAAATATGGCGAGATGGTGGATGTGAACTCCTTGGGGACCTGTACCCAACTGAGAATTTCCTCCCGTTTGAGGAGGCACACTTCACCCTTTCCCTTGGGCCTGGTCAATTTTTATAAACTGCGGGATTAGCAAATATAGCAAGTGAAGCCTGCCCATCCTTCCTGGCTGATCTACCACCCTCACAGACTCTGGGGGTCCTACTGAGCTGCGGTGCAGACCCCCACCTTATCACGTTGTTATATAAGGCCATGCGCTCTGATGGGTGAGCCCTCCCTCACACTTGCAGCTTCCCTGGGACATAGACTTGGACACGCCACTTGCTGAGGCAGACTGGGCGAGAGTTAACTGCTTCAACCGGACCAACTCCTGTAACACCAGATTTAAGTTAGTGCACTTTAATTTTCTGCACAGGACCTACCTCACCCCTAAAGGCTTACGCTACATATCACCCTCCCATGAAGACGCTGGCCCCAGATATGGTGTAAGAGGGGCTGTTTTCATGCACTTAGCCTGGCAGTGTCAGGAGGTGCAGGGATTCTGGACCCAGGCGGTAGCAGAGATACAGAGAACCGTACATGTACCATTTGACCACACACCGCAGTGCTATCTACTAGGCAATATTAGATCACCCAAGGGCAAGAAAATGTCATATTGCTTTTTGCAACTGGCATTAGTCCTGGCCAGGCGCCGGATTGCAATTACCTGGATGGGACAGAGAGCACCTGATCTTAATAGTTGGCGCAGTGATGTCTTGGAATGGTGTGTAGCTGAAGAGTGTCATATGAGGCTGAGTAGACAAGATGACAAAGTAGTAGAAGACCTTGCTATCTGGAGCAATATATGTGATGTCCTTCTAGCTCCAGAGGCAACGGGGGCTTCCTCTACCAGTGAGAATGTTGAAACTGAAGAGAGTGATGGGGATGGAGCGGTTGGAGTCAGTGAGCCCATTGAGGGCAATTTGAAGATGTGATGAGTGTAAGTGCAAATCCGGTGGATTGCGGGCTTTGGGCCACAGTGAATATGTGGGGCCATATTGGCCATTTTCTTGTTTTTCTGCCTCATTGACGCTGTCCTGTATATCTTTGGTTTTATCCAATACTGCTGTAATGTTTTTCTTAAAATTGATAAATCAAACTTTAAAAAATAATTGTACAAAATAAAAAACGAGACAAAAAAAAGTGATTTTCAGGATTAAATAAAAAATACTATAAAAACAATAGCTCAATTTCCTCAAAAGTGACATCATGAATATTTAAGTCCAAAACCTGCACATACTGGAAATTAATCATTTTAACGTCCAATCTGCTGCAAGGGTGCACATATTTTGCTAGAAGAAAACAACTATGTAGTTGAAATTCTTATCACTGCCCATTTCATTAAGCAGAATGGAAACAATGACTTTATAACAAAGTGCATTATACATCTCTAGGCATACAAAATTAATTATCATCAGATGATTCTACAGTAGCCTTAAAAGATGACAAAGAGCAATGTGTAACACTCTGCATACAACATTAACAATATCCTTCCACTATAACAAAGTATATTGTCAATGTACAATCCGACTAAAAGGTGCAGGATTTTGGCAAGATGAAAACAACTATAAAGTAGGAATTCTTCTCTCTACATATTTCCTTAGACAGATTTGAAACAATTTCTTTGAGTATACAAGGTGCATTGTGAAACCCTAGGCAAACAAAATGATCAAACATCCAATGTTCTGAAATAATCTTACGAGATGGCAAAGTACAATGTGCAATACTATGCATACAACATTAACAGTAGAAAAAACTGTATCCTTAGATTATGTCAATGTGCATTGTCAATGCTAGGCATACAAAATGAAAATCATACCTACGAAATCACAGCCCGACATTGGCAAAAAGATTGTTCACTTGCTAACCTCCTATATTAGACAGATGTTACAGTTTAAAGCTCGCTGACCTTAGGAGATAACAAAGTGCATTATACAACACTAGATATACAATGTTGCCAGCATAAAAACAAAATTGGTAATATTTCATCGATAACCTTTTTATAGATACACACAACCTAATTAATTAACACAGGTTTGAGAAATATTAAAAAAATTGAAGAAAAAAAATTGTATCCCCAACCATTCAATTAGGAGGAAACATTAGACACTTGCGGGCCTCAGATACTGAATTAATAATATATTTGAGAAACAATGGCTTTAGAAAGTGGTGACATGCAACATGTAAAGTAGGACACGTAAATATTACATGGTTAAAATCTTGAACAGGCAACAAACTTAATTCACACAATCTCTCGTTCTTTGGGACTTTGTCCCAAGTTCCAGTAATAACTCGTAGGGGAAGCAAATTCATTATCATCAAGAAGACCATCCTTTGGAGTCATGCGAGAGATTCCAGGTTAAATAAGGTTACGGTTTATTCCCAAGATTATTCTTTTGTACCACCAGATTTTGCACATTTACTTGATACAGGGCAATATTTCTGACCTGACTTCTTTTATTTGAGGTATTTTTTACATGACTCTTCAAAAGCGATTTAGGCAAACAAGAGCAATCTAATCCAAAGGGTTAATTCCCCAACATAAAACAACTAAAGAAGGAACTCTTTTCTTTTTCAAGAGCAAATATTTTGCACTTAAGAGCTGCGCAAAGTGTGCCCGGCTCTCCACCTAGAAAGCATATTTACCCATCTCAAAGCTTGGACGAGAGTGAAGGTTGACATTAATCCAAATTCCAGGCGAAGATTATGGGGGGGCTGCCAGAGTATTCAAGCCACAAATCTGGCAGAAGATCTGGACGTCCACTGCCTCAAAGGAATGCCAGTAACTCATATCCAACACCTCACAGGTATAACTTAGGGCTGAAGGAATTTTAACCTTATAGATCAACAAAGCATGACTAAAATGTC